>JAJJWW010011064.1:0-507580 GCA_023531295.1 Papaver armeniacum
GCCATCATTCCATCATCTTTGTTTCTTCTTCCAACCATTTACACTCGGTTTCAGGCCATCTTTTATGCGGCCGGGTTCCCGGAGTCGTTGCAGTTTTTCTCAATTCTCAATCTTAAACTCTCTCAAACAATTTGTTCATCCATATTCACTCTACCGTTCACTCTTTCATTTCTTCTCCTTGCAAAATCATCCATAATTAGAGCTCTTCATCTGCAGAACACGTCGTCTCTTCCACCTTCCTTCTCTTCTATTTTCTCTCTTTGTTACCCTCTTTCAGTAACCCATCTCTGTAATTCATTTATGATTTTCGCAGCCAATGCTTCCGCATTAGCTTTGTTATTTCTCACCTTCAATATTATTGATGCTTTTGGTTATTCCTCCACAAACTATCTTCTCTTTTTCTCTGCAGTTGGAGCTGTTGTTTATTCAGTTATCCTTGCAAACACTATTATCACCTGCAACTTAGCTTCAATTGTGTCTGGCATGGAGAATTGCAGTGGGTATTTAGCTTTTATTAAAGCTTCTATTCTGATGAGAGGAAGGCATTCAACTGCTCTTCTGTTGGCTCTTCCTTTCAATTTGGGTCTAGCTGCAATTGAAGCTTTGTTTCAGTACAGAGTGGTCAGCCTTTTTCTTGTTTCCGGAGAGTTCACTTCTTTAATGGCTCTTGAAGGATTAGTGATAGCTTACTTGTATTCCATCCTCATCCTCCTTGACACAATTACATCCTGTGAATTGTTCAATAGCTGCAAGTCTCAAATGGAAACAGTAGATAAGTACTATTACCTGGTTCAGCTTGTACCGGAGGAAGATGAGGGTGCATTCACATGCGCAAAGAATTTAGACTACCTCCCATGATCTATGATGGGAATTTTCGCTTCTCAAAGACGGTTTCAGGGCACAAGTTGCCTTGAATAAGCATGAAAAAATCAAATGGATTCCTGAGACTGATGAAACAGCTTTCAAATTATTCTAAATGAGATTCATCAATCAGCTCAAAGAAGAGCTGGATAGGAAGAGGAAGAAAAAGGAGGCCACATTTGCCCCACTTCTGCATTATTCAATCTGTGATTTATTATTCTATATTGTAAATTTGATAGCTTTAGAGATTATGTACTAGGGAAGTAAAAACTTTCAACTCTGTATCTGAAGAAATGGTAAAAAGAAAAGAAAAAAAGATTGAGCATATAAGTGGCGCAATGAACTCAGAAACTTCATTCAAAAATTTACATTACTAAAGATAAACAAAACATCAGGGTTTCTTGGTAGAGTCGGTTCATGTCAGTCTAACTAAAGATAAACAAAACAGTAAAGTGCAGTTATGTGATTTTTAACAAGAAAACAGACACTGGAACTGAAACAGGAAATGTAGTCATAGTGGTCCTAACCCGGATTCGATATTTCGGTCCCTTTCACTTCTTACAATGATCTACCTGAACCCCATAGTTGTCTAGAATGCCAATGATTGTTGAAATCCTTCAAACTTTCTTGATAAACTAGCAGCATCAAATTTCTATTCAGCAAATGAAAGCACACTCAATCTCCATGTAATTACTTTAATCGTGAACTCAAAGCTTTCAATATTTCCAATTAGTTGATCTCTGAACATTTCTGGAAGACATCCAATCACTATCTTCCCCTCCTGATGCTTCGTACCCATCACTGACAGACAATCTTGACTGCAGAACTCCCTTTAAAGAACTGGAACCAACAGTTGAAAGAGCTGTGAGCTCTCTTGTCTCTTCTGCTTCTGATGTGGAAACACGAAACGGATGACGATCAGGTGAATCTATACTGCTCTGAGGCGAAGGAGAAGAAGAAGAAGAGGCTACGATGGAAGTCGAAGCTGCTGACATGGGATGACTTGTGTGAAAAGCGCTCCGTGCTTCAAGTTGCAGAGGTGCCAAAGTAGTAGAAGTTTCCAGGAGAAGCGCATGAAGTTTGCTTTCGGCAGCTTTTGTGGATATCTTTGCTATGGTTCCAAGAGGAAGTTCCGCTGGCAGACGAACCCGTTTACTACTACAGTGCTCCATCTGGCTGCTGCTGCTGACCAAGCCATTTTCTCTTCCTACTTCCCTGCGTGCTACAGGCTGGATGATTTTGGACTTCTTTCTTGCTTGAGCAGCAGCCTTCGAGACTTCTTGCGCATCCAAACGAGATAATGTCCATGGACTGATCTTTACAGCTCCAGGATTCTTTTTAGGTACTGGGTCTTCGCTTACCATCCTCCTTCCTGATGAACCCACAAACATGCTGGGGTCCGAAGGAACTACAGCAAACTGGAGGCAAAACAAAATAGCATCACTAATTTACTTTTGCAGGTAACTACAAAACAGATTGTTTGGTAGTTTCATGGGTGGATGATAAGCCATGGTGCAAATTGTAGTCATGCACTTGTATCGTGTCTCATTGGCAGTGTTTTTTTTTTTTTTCTTCTTCTTCTCTGCACCAGCCTTGAACCCGTGACTTCATGGTTATGTGGTATCATCCACACCACTGAAGACGCGGAGGCGTGGTTCTCATTGGCAGTGGTGATTGTGGCGTAAATGGTGTATTTTTAGACTGATATGTGAGCACTTAATATGTGCCCTCAATTGTTAACAAGATAATCTAGGTTCTTTATTACATATTGGAAACCAACTTAAAAAGTCAGATGAGCGTAATGGTTCTATACCTGATCCTCGAGAAACAAACGAGGAGGAGTACACCAAGCATTACGCTGGAAAGTATTGAAGGAGCTTCCACTGCTTAACCCAGTGCGTGAACTTGCAAGGGACATTTGAGGACTCTGCTGACCTTCTTCTACCCCTTGTTGTTCCTGCTCCCTCAAGGCTACAATGTAATCATATGTGCCAATTCCCTGGGACATATAAAACTCATATAAGGAGCTGGTTGTAAAGCTATATTCACAGCATTGATACTAGATGAAGTATTGTTGTTATCTTTATTGGCACATGTCTAAAGGCACCCCACTACCAAAAATCAATGCCAAAAATCTAAAGGATAGGAACACTTATTTTCTGCAACTGACCTTCTTTACGAGGAGAACATGAAAGGAGAAAAGCTGAGCAAGGGGTAGAGTAGCAACCATTGCCAAAATAGTGCAAGATGCCTGTAAACATGTGAATCAAGACCAATTAGAGAGGGGAATAAATCTGATGCTGAAAACTTAGATCCTTTTTGTTAAGCCATTCAAGCTAGCGATTTCGGATACACTAAGTTTTTTTTTTTTTAATATTGCTAACACTTATATAATACTTGAATTGGAAATAAAAATAATAAGAGCAGCCATGCTCACTTACCACTACAATAGAGAAGGGTGTCAAAGAGAAACTGCTTCCAAGCTTGGTGGTGATCTCCCGAGTGAATCGATTCCTCTCAATAAACGCGCAGATCATTACAAGTATTCCAGTCAACCATTGTATGATAAGCTGCAATCTCAAGCCCAAGGTGCACAAACCATGTATATACCTGTCAATAGTCAACCAAAATGAAAAGGGACATGAAAGTAAACTGCTTACTCTCCATCTAAGTTGCACTATTGGATATTATATGTACTTCATGTTCAGAAGGGGAGTTAGAGCTTGACCTAGGGTCCTACAGGCCAACAGGGAAAAGGGATTTCACTGGGGGGGGTTTGCTGGTAATAAATTCGACATCGTTTTTGAATGGAGACTATCTAAATGAGCCGAGGAATCCAACAGGCCACAGGGAAAAGGGATTACATTGTTCGAACAAATTGGAGATACTATTGAAGCAGAGGTTTTCTTACCAGGATTAGGGCCAAAAGCATGAGGGTGAAAAACTGATGGTAGTTCCTTTTGCCTATACAATTGTTGATCCACTACAAAACCAAGGAAGATGAAGATATCAGATGCTTGCATAGGGACACATAACTAAAAACCCCACTAAAGCGAAGAATCTATATACCCTGCAGTGATGATCGAAGTGGTTGACACACTTATCACAAACTCTACAATGCTTGCTGTACTTGAAAACCTGCACAAAACTTCTACAAAATCAAAATACACCCACATTACATCTTATCCTTTTAGAACAATTCATAGATAAGGCTTATGCTGATGCCTGATAAAAGCTATTTCACCAACATGCATAGAACTTAAGCAATGAAGATAACATCTTTAGCTAGTGCGACATTTTACCACCTAATAGTCATACCTCTACTTTACACAAACTGCAGTAGAACATGCCATCTTCACTCATATGTTGATTTGCTGATTCTCCATGTCCCCTTGAATTATTGCAGAGAAGAGCTGGACAGGATCCCAGTAAAAACATACAACATGATGGACGGTCCGAAAGTCTATCTGCATCAGCTTCAATACTTAAGTTCTCCTCAAGAGTATCTCTTCCCATAGACAGTTCATCTGAATGTTTCTCTCGTGCAGTTGTATTATTCCTCGAGGAAATTGAATCCGCTCCATGAGCAGACTCCTTGACCGGAGTATGTTTGATTCTTCCCGCATTTCCCAGATACTTTTTGGACTTGAAGACACCAGGGTCAGCAGGGTCAGCCGCTGCACACCATATGTATAGGCAGAACATGCATGTAATCTGTCAAGAGAAGTCACTTGCAGATGTTACTGAATATCAGTGAGCTTAGCTTCGCTACACAGCATGCTGCATACTTACCAAGAACAAACTAGTTCAATCATCCAAATTCCAAATACAATTTATTATCGATACTAAAGTCAGAGATTCATTACCCGTATTCTCTTAAAAAACATTAACATTACCATGAGAAACATTTATTTTTTATTCTACATTAGGCATCTATGTGAATCTAACAACATCAATACAATTGAGAAATCATAGGCACGACGCACCAAATCCATTTATGGCCAGGGAGTCCCTATTTGGGATCACCATAACTCTTACTAAAATTGCTCTACCTAACATTCAAGTGTCCAGAATCACACAAGCTACTAAAACAAGATTATGCAAACATGTGGGTGGCTGGGCAGTTCATCACTCTCACTTTAAAAAAATTACCAATGAGGACCTAAAACCTCAACAGCGCAGAACTTAGTGGAACCTGAATGGTGACATTGATTTTAAGAAAACTAAAGTAACTGACAACAAAATGTAGGAACTCAAAGCTTTGAAGAAACAAAATCAAAGCCAGAGTTTATATAAGGATAATCAAAACATACTTCCTGGTAACTAGTAGGGTTTAAAAAATAAAACCTAAACAAAGAGAAGGCCAGAGTATTAAACCAACACTAATAACACCCAGAAAGTTGAAAAGAACTAAAAATAATATATCAGAGAGATCTGAGTTAATAAAACCCATAAAGTGCTTGAAGCTAAAATAGAAATAAAGAAAATAGGGAAATGGGAACTTACAAGGGGAGTATAGAGACATAAAAGAACAAACTGAACCACTTTGTTTCCAACAAATGGAACAAAGAAGACATAAAAAGCAAACCCAAGTGCTAGAAATACAGCTACAGCAACCACCTTCACAAAACAAGATAATGAGGTTTAACACAAGATCAAAGTAAAAAAAAAAAAAAAAAAAAAAAAAAACATTTTTGTTTTCATTACCTGAAGAGGATGGTAAGGCAATTGCCAACCATGTTTCCTCATTTTCCTTAAATGTTACAGATAAAAACTCACAAAATGCAAAAATAGGTATACAAGACTTGGGTTTGCTCTCTAAAAAGAGTACTTAACCATTCTCAGTGAGTAGAAAAAAAAAAACAAGAAATGAGGGAAAAAAGAAGATATGTTGAAAAAAGATTTAGTGCTGGTGTTTACAGAGTGAAAACAGTAGATAGATGAAAACCCTTTGTCTGGATTTCCATCCCACCCCATCCATTAGATAGAGAGGAGACAGAGAGAGATAGAAATGGGGTTTTCTTGTTTGTTGTGAGCTTTGTTTTTCCAACTACAGAAGAGAAGAGAAAGGCATTAGTCAGTGACTGAAATTATAGTACTTCTGGTTTTGGCTTTACGAAGCTTGTTTCAATTTATTACAACCCCAGTACTACTGTACTGATGGCTTAAGCTTATTAGTTGCTGCTAGTAACATAAATTGTCTTATTTACTGTGTGAAACTTTCTGGATTTTCTTTTTCTTTTTTCTTTTTGGTTAGATCTATGGACTAAATTGAATCATCCATTTGTTTTAAGAATCTTCAATTAGTCAGCAAGTATGACTGACTTTTACCTTGAGACCTGAGTCTTTTAACAAGTAAACTAACAACTCCATTTAAAACTCTTTTTACCCCCAAACTGGTCAAAAGGTTAATATTTTGTGGAGTTAGGTCACAAATCAGGTACACCAAGATACATAAAGTTGTCACTTTGTGCTCTTATTTCAATGTTTGTAAAGTGAGCCCATACAAAAATGTATTGAAAGCATAACACAGTGTAGAAAAATTTGGCTGGAATTGTGAGATCCTTTTTTAATTTAAGATGGATTTATTTTTCTTCCATAATTTGTCATCATTCTCGGGATGTTTTTGTTCTTTTTCTTCATTTTATGGCCTATTCTTTTATTGATTGATTTGGATTATACATTGGGGTTTAGTCTCTAAAGCTCACACAATTCTCCATAATCAGTTCAGTTGGCAACCATTAGAAAGAACGTTGCTTCGTTCAAGGGATACCCAGATCCTGATCTCGAGACAAATTATTGAAGACCGATATGAAGCATCATTAGTTACTATTGAGTAGTAGAGCAAAAGAGACTTTCAACCTTCACAGAAATGAGATTTAAATGGAAATATTAACAATTTCATTTTTTTTCTATTTTCTATCTCTATTACATACCTCAAAATTTTCTATACAAGAAGCTCCTTTATTAGTCCCTATACCTAAACCTTGAATTTCATTTATAATGAAGAGTTAAGTCATATACTACATAAAAAAAATCTATTCTAGAAAGAAGTTGGAACTTTTTACACGGTTAGAAGATACGATCCACATTTGCTATGTACAATCCAAGGGGATCCCGAATTGGCTCACAAAAATTACCTGCCAACAGAAAGCGTCAAAATTGGGTTCAACCACATATATTGTGATTGTTGTGATAGTCTGTAAGAGAAATAGAGAGGACCAGTAGTACACAACAAATTAATAGAACACTTACAATTCTGAGATTCCCGGAAAAAGGTGGCTTGATGCCTTTCCTAAAGCTGTGTTAGCCTCACATACAGTATCAACAGTTGCTCTGTCGTGTGAACTCTAGGCTCCATTTTGATGTCTAAATTATCTTTTAACTCTCTTAGGCGGATTCGCACTCTTTGCCTTCTCCGTGTCAGCCTCTTTCTGGGCTTTCTGGGCCTTCTTCCTCTCAAGTTCAACTTGCTTGCAGTTTTCCTCGTGTGCTTTTCGAAACATTCGCATGAAGTTCAAGAGAGTTGCGGTAACTGATAGTTTCAGTAAAGAAATCAGCAAATGGGGAGGTAAAGCACCAATGATAATGTAAATTAAGCTAAAAATCACCTTGTTCAAATGGGCATTTTGCAGGATCTTCGCCAAAATAAACAACAAGCGCATCAGCATTCCGGCCCTGTTAAATAAACAAACAAGATGGGAAAAGATTAAAATAATCAGAACAGCTCAACTTGATGATAATATCTTAAAGACATTATAGGACAAACCGATGCGTACCACTACAGAATAAAATGAGGTTAATGATGCTACTTCTGCTTCAGCAAAGCCAATGAATCCCGTCAATGTCTAACAAGAAAAGGAGTCAGGAATTAAGGTGTAAAATCGATCTGTCAACAGAACGAGTGGTATTGAAGACCAAAACAGTAACAAAAGCAGTTAAAATATCTACAAAGGGCAAACAAAGTCGAACTCTAGTGTGACAGTTTAATCAGTTACTGTGAAGTGTGAATATGGCCCTTGAATCGTCTCCCGTAGTCCCATGTATGTAACATGGTTTCTTAGGAGGCTTCATAAAATGGAGTCGAGTATTCTTCATTAGAAAAATCTCCTACTTTGACACCCAGATACTAGTATATGACCTAGTACAGTAGCTTCCTTGTCATGAGATGGGATATTGAAAGTTGAAACAGGTTGGATATCACATGTTCATATACAGTGGTTTGCTTGACAACATGTATCATTACCTGTGCAGATGCAGCATTTAGCTTACACTGCAATTAATTGTAAAACGTTTGGATAGCCAAATAATAACAAGAAGAAGTCAAATCACTTGCAAGGATAACAGAAATTTAGAATACCTTGTGAAAAACTTCTGATACAGGGCCATCATTTGCAGATGCATCTAACTCCTGCCTAACCTTTTCTAATCCTTTAATAATGGCCTGCATTTCTTCTGCTAAGGACTTCAATTGTATCTGCATGGAAAAAACTTTCTGGTCTTACAATATGCAATCTTTGACACTGGCCACGAAATTAAGAAGAAGGATGAGAACCTTTGATGCTGCTTCAAGGCTAACAAGGTCACTGTGAAAATCTAGGAGTCCTGGTGATTTAGCAGCAAGCACCTGATGCCAAAGAAAATCAAGTTAAGAATAGACAGAATTAATGTTTTAGATGGAGGTTTAACAAACGAACAAACACTCGCTAACCAAATGGAGCAGCAGCATAAGACTTGCAAGAAAGCCTTACAAGCAGCAAACAACCAAGTGTCAATATAACGTCACCCTTGTGAAGCGCTAAAAGAAACAATTGAGTTTCAAACTCTTGAAGAAGAGAAGGTTGAAAGGTTACTAAAATAAACTGGAGTAGAGGTCAATTAGTCAACAGCAAATAAACTAAAATACATGTAACAGGAAGCTCGAGGAAATGTTGCTTTCTCACAAGTCAGAATTATTTTATTTTATTTGCTTTTAAGAACAACTTCTTCGCTTCTATACGTTTTTTTTTATCAATACAAAACTTCATATTTTTCGACTTATAAGCCGAAAAACTTCTCCGCAATATGCAAGTCTTAAACTACACAACCATGCAATATCAGACAATACACCATTTCGTAATTGTATCATTTTCGCATCTGAACAAACATGTCATTGCTGAAATATCACAACAGTACTTATGAACGCGAACCACCTCTAGGTTTCCTACACCCAGGAGAGCATGGAGATTCGACTGATCATACAACAGAGAAGCAACTAACAATTGAGAGACTTGTAATGACATTTTTAATTTTATACATAAAACTAAACTGCAGTGCAATTACAGAATTCCATGATTTTTTTCTCTAACTTCAATATCAAGATGTTCTCCCCTGTACTCATCTCATTCGCATCGATCTCTCAACATTCTTTCTAAAACTGATCACAACAAAATTCTAGCTAATTTATTGAAACCGCAATCATCTGCTTGATTATCCTCTGTATCTCCTTAGTACAACAAAAACTCGGCACAATACAAACATGATTATTAATGGTTTCTCTTGGAGGTGCCACCTAGGTCCCCCTCCTTTTTCTTCTATTTTGTTCTTATTTTTGAAAAAAAATAATCTTGTACGGCTTTTGGTTACCATTTCGAGGTAGATGGTATTAAAAATTGTAGGACTCAAGGGATTTCACTCTTTATGGTCTTTTTGGTTTGAGGTGTTCGATAAAAACAAATGTACATGATAGACCCGCAATTGACTTTAATATAAATAACATATTATCAAATCCATTGAAGTTCAATTCAATAACAGGAGAAAGAACAATAGAGTAATAAGCATACCTTACAAAGATAGTGCATCAGTGTCATCTTACTGTTAGATGCACGGGTATCACTTAGTTTTAGGAGACTATCCAATTTGAATCCGATGGCGGAGCCTGTACGTATTGAATCCCATTAGTGATCCAAAGAAAACATACACAGAAAAAATAAGCGAAATAAACAGAATATTTACCCCTAGCAGTTCCTTGGTTTAATGTATTCCCCAAGTAAAGAACTCGCTTCATGATTTCTTTCAATTTGAAGGAATTCCGAACCTATTCATTCATTGCATCAAAGTAAGCTCACTTTAAAGAGTTCAAGAAGTAATAAATTAATACGGTGTGTAAAATACTATAACCACCTCTTCACAAGCAGAATTCACAGTGCCGAGACTCTTTCTAAAATCTGAAATCTGTAAAAGATGTCATAAAAGATTATCATGCTTAGACAGATTATTAATTACTTTCATAAGTAAGAAAAACAATCAAGAAGATCACTAACCTGAGCAATGAACTGAATCTTGAAGGAGAAAACTCTCAGTTTAGACTCCATGCGTGGAACTTTCATCAGCTCCAGAAAGAACTATTATTTACCAATGAACATGAAACATCTTGCATTACTAATGTCACCTAAACGTAAGAAACAATGAAAAAGGAAGCAGGTGCGAAAGTACTGTGAACAACAAGAAATTCATACACAATAGAAGGAAAATCGAACTGAAAGTAGATCAAATTTTACCAGAATATATATGTTGTAGTAGTTATGCATAATAAATTTTCACCCAAACTCTATGATACAAAAATGACATTAGCGAGACAAATTAATACATAGTTTTATACATTTATAGAACATACTAAATAAAGGCTCTGTTGAACCAGTTTTAGCATTGGTATACTCGGACTAAATAACAAGCAACAGCCAACTTCCACTTTACATTGTTAAGTCTATAAACTTATCTTTCTCTGACCATTTTTCTTTATCTTAGAGGTCAAACACTAAGTTAACAAATCTTTTGATATGGCCATATTTGGCCACATGCATCAGTTGGACAAACATATTAACCGGTCTTATGTCATGAGAATTTGGTGTTTGTTGTCCAAAGGTACAATTTAAGCATCATATCCATAAAGCACACCATCAATATGGCCAAGGAAGCACAATAGTAGAGTACACACCTGTTCGCATTTCCCCAGCTGTTCTTTGTCTCCACCATAATTCTAAAGAAACAAAGATACAAATTGCAATTAGTAAAACAATATGCACAGAAGCATATATAAGTACTTGCTATGGATTAAAAAAGCCCACCTTAAGTTGTTCCATTTCCTCTTTCGTCGGACAGAACTTTATTAGATTTTCAACCTGATCAACATCTAAAACTGATTCGTCCATTGCTAGTGCTGCAGCCTGTGATGTGTCAGACATATAAGTGACCAGCAAAAGAAGCAAAACTAATATTTATTGTAGTAGGAGTCGGCATAAATGAGGTACGCAGTTTAATTAATTAATTTTTACGTTCGTGCATTTATGTAAAGGATATCCAAACAAAAGAAAATAGGCAGGACTGGACGAGCTGCTTTACTTGTCACTCTTTTGTTTAAGATAGGAAGGGGAAGTTCCCTTGTATTGGTGATTGGCCAACTAATTTTGGGCTGTTAAATTTCTTCTATCCATAAGAAGCCAGTAAAACAAGATAATATGACACTGACTTCCTAAGCCAATAATTGCAACTTGAACAAGAGTTAACTTACCACCATATCAGGAAGTGGCATTTTAACTTTCGTGAGCATGATTTCGGTGTTGTTCGCCCTCCTTAGATCAATCTACATGGAACAGTGGTAATAAAGATAGTTGTTGTAATAAATATTCCGAAAAAAGTATGCTTGTAATATAATTTCACAATAATACGTTATGAGTCCACAACCAAGTGACATCGAAACCTTGACAATCAAAATAATATAATTTCGAAAGAATCAACTCCACAACCAAGTGAGATGGAGACCTTGACAATCTAACACCGAATTTCTTTTCAGAAAATGAAAGTTGTTCGCAAGTAATTATGCCCAACAATACCGAAAGAATAAAGGTGACTAGTTGAAGATTCCAAAACCAAGTGCGATGGACTCCCTAGACCAACTACTTGAGAAAAGTAATAGTTCAAAAGACACAAAAATAATTTCTATTTACCAGGTGAACCTTGTCCGGTTTAGCTCCAAGTGACTTGCGCCTATCATCAGATTTTCCTCCCGAGCTAGCCATACTTGGAGCCGTAGAAAAAAGACTTTCAAGTTCTGATACGTCGAATTCTGACACACTAGCATTCATAAGAACATTAATGATGAATATGATAGCATCAAAAAATTATTCAAAAACCAGAAAATAGGATACGAATTTCAACGGTAATAATGATGAAACATGATTAACAAGAACTAACAGTAAAACTATTAGTAATAGCTTCTTGTTTTGAACTTCAAATCGAATTCTGAATGAGTGATGATTGTGAACCCAAAAAGGGATTTGAATAGCCATGCCTTAACATACAATAAGCATGCTCCATGCTTCTAAACAACCACTGGAATGTAGCTACTGGGAATGCACTAACAAAAGACAATGTCATATCACTTGCATCAAAAATCATAGTATTAACAAAAAATGAAATGATACCTTTGAGGTTCTTCAGATCTTTGAAGTTCGGCCCATAAGCTTCCTTGGATCACTCTCGTAAATTTGGTCCAGTGCAATGGCTTCAGTGATGAACGACGAGCTGCTAATCCAGGGGTACCAGGTAATTGCCCTCGTGTTAGTCCACGCCCTCTTCCCAAAGCAGAACCAGGTGGTGGTGGAGGGCCACCTGGAGGCCTAGGACCAGAGGGTGGAGGTGGAGGACCACCTGGAGGTCTAGGTGCACCAGGTGGGGGAGGAGGACCTGGTGGGCACAATCCAGGAGGAGGGGGGGGAGGTGGTCCTCCACGCATTGGAGGTGGTGGTGGAGGCGGTCCTCCACGCATCGGAGGTGGTGGTGGAGCTCCAGGAGCTGGAGGCGGTGGGGGTGGACCTCCACGCATAGGAGGAGGTGGTGGTGCAGGTGGGCCGCCGCGCATAGGAGGAGGCGGCGGTGCAGGTGGGCCGCCACGCATAGGAGGAGGGGGCGGTGCAGGTGGGCCGCCACGCATAGGCGGAGGAGGCGGTGCAGGTGGGCCGCCACGCATAGTAGGAGGCGGTGGTGCAGGTGGGCCGCCGCGCACAGGAGGAGGTGGGGGTGGAGGTGGGGGAGGAGGGGCGCCATGCATAGGCGGAGGAGGTGGGGGAGGTGGGGCTCCACGCATAGGAGGAGGAGGAGGTGGAGGTGGGACTCCAGACATTGGGGATGGAGGTGAAGGTGGGGGAGGAGGGGCGCCATGCATAGGCGGAGGAGGAGGTGGAGGTGGGGCTCCACACATAGGAGGAGGAGGAGGTGGAGGAGGGGGCCCATGCATGCTCAAAAGAGGAGGTGGTGGTGGTGGAGGTGGGGATCTTTGCTGACTAAAAGACGGTGGAGGTGGCGGAGGAGGTGGTGCCCTTTGCACGCTTATAGGAGGAGGAGGAGGAGGAGGAGGTGGTGGAGGTGGAGGTGGAGGCTTATGCAAAAGGGAGGGAGGAGGAGGCGGTGGTGGTGGTGCCCCATGCATGCTAAACAGAGGAGGTGTGGATCTCTGCTGGCTAATAGGAGGAGGCGGAGGTGGTGGTGGAGGTGGGGCTCTTTGCATGCTTGAAGGAGGTGGAGGTGGAGGGGGTGGCGAAACTCCTATAGATGGGGATGATGGAACCTCTGCTTCGAATGTAGGAAAAGAGGACCCTCTATACCCACAAGATGGAGGAGGTGGCGGCGGTGGAGGAGGCGGCACTCCATGCAAAGAACTACGTGGCAGGGGAAGAGGGGGCGGGGCTGGTGGGGGTGGTGGAGAAGAAAGTAAACCTCCAGAAGTTGTGGCAGAATGCATTGTTTGATGTGGCAAAGGGGGAGGAGGGGGGGGGAGGAGGTGGAGAAAAGTAAGCCTGTTGGGGATGAGTGCGAGTGTAAACTGGTGGTGGTGGTGGTGGTGGTGGTGGTGGCGGTGGAGCACTGGTTGCCCGTATAGGAGTAGATAGTGGAGGCATTGGGGGAGGAGGTGGTGATTTAAATGTGGAACGAGGTGCTGCTACTTCCCCTGCATTCTTTAAAGTTTCAGGTGTGACCAAATCAGCCCCATCAGACTCGTCAGTTAGCTGAAAAGAAGATGGAATCTCACCAGCATAATTTGGTGAAAGACTGGTAATGACTAGAGCAGCTGGAGCGCTATTATATCTCGAAGGAGGCCGCGCCTGAATGGCATCCATATATGAACTCTTTTTTGGAGTAATCCAGCGTGACACAGTCTTGGGTTTTAGTAATGTACTCACAGAATCGTGAGATTCATCTTGTTCAACTGCGACAGGATCTGAGGCAGGCTTTGCAAATGGAGATGGTTGTTCTAGTGGAGCTGCATACAGTAATTTCTCAAACTTCTGCGCAAGTACGGCCATGGCCAACTTTTCTTGTGGAGACTCGGATTGTTTACTCACAGAATCCTGATACTCATCTCGTTCAACTACAACAGGTTCTGGGGTCGCCTTTGGAGTTGGTTGTTCTCCTGGTGCTGGGGGCAGTAATTTCTCAAACTTCTGTGTAAGTAAACCCATGTCCAACTTTTCTTGCGGAGACTCGGATTCTTTACTCAAAGAATCCTGATATTCATCTCGTTTAACTGCAACAGGTTCTGGGGCTGGTTTCACATTTGGAGTTGGTTGTTCTCCTGGTGCTGGAGTTAGTAATTTCTCAAACTTCTGTGTAAGTAAACCCATATCCAACTTTTCTTCTGGAGCCTCGGATTCTTTACTCAAAGATAAAGAATCCTGATATTCATCTTGTTCAACAGCTACAAGGTCTGAGGCTGGCTTTGCATTTGGAGTTGGTTGTTCTCTTGGTGTAGGAGGTAGTAATTTCTCAAACCTCTGGGTAAGTAAACCCATATCCAGCTTTTCTTGTGGAGCCACGCATTCTTTATTCTGGGTTGAGAGGTAGCCCGCGTCCTGCACATCAGTTACTTTCTTGGCTTCTAATTGGCGGCGCATATCAGCTACTGATATCTCGATTCCCAGTTTCATATCCTCATCATTGGCAATACCATCTTTAACCCTGGGAATATCAATGCTATTTACATCATCTGATTTGGTATGTTTAACAATCTCCCAACCAAAATCCTCCTTTATATCCTTTTTGCAGTTTTCACCATCCAGTTTGCTGTCCCGAACTTTGTGGAGATCAAAAACAGCCTTCTGATTTTTTACATGATTTCCATTACCCAGTGTGCTGTCTTGAAATGGATGAAGGTCTACATCATCTTTTCTGTTCTGCTTGTTGTTTCCATCATCCAATTTGCTTACTTTAGCATATAGATCATCAACATCATCCCTTGTATTCTCATCTTGTATGTAAGTTTCATTATCCAACATTTCGTCTTGATACGTATGGATATCAGAATCACTCTTTCCATCATGCCCATCAGCATTGCTGAAAATCTCCTCCACCTCGAAAAACTCCTCTGCTCCACCTTCAGTCTCATCCTCATCTCCACTTGCCACTTCTATGCCAGTGGTAGACCCAACAATATCAGGGTCCAAAAAGCGTACCTGTTCAAAAAATGAATGGACATTCAACACCCGTCATTTCGGAAAATAAGAACAGATAAAAGAAAAAGCACCACATACCTCTACTTTAAAATCTCTAGGAAACTGTTCCTTTGCATCCCACATAATGTCGATATCCTCCCGGTTGAGCACCAAAACATTTGACCGAACGAACGACGTGTTAAACATAAGCCTGAACATCATTTCCTCGCGCACCATATCCTCATCCAAATGGATGCATTCAAGAACTACATCACCTTGAACACGGCAATGAATATCTAGCTTCACGGGCGTACTTTCTGCCTGCAGTTAAGTTCTAATCAGCACCCAAATCCTTATTAAATCGCAAGCAGATTCATCTTCCAGGCTTTAAATGTGTAAGTCAGCATTACCTGTTTGTAGTGACGAACACGCTTCTTTGTCTTTGGAGTTGAAAATAGAACTTTAGAACTTCTGCTAGCTGCAGTAGATGGATCTTGGCCATAAACACGAACTATAGGCCTACAACTCCTTTCACCATTAACTACTGGAAGTCCACCAAGAGTAAGGCTATCCAAGGCCAAAGATGTATCAGCTGGAGGCCAATCTGAGTCGAGATTTCTCCTAGAGATGTACTGTAGATATCTCAGTTGGGAAGGTTGTGGGTTTAAAGGAGACATGAGGTGGAGGAGTTCCTTAGGTGCTTGCTTATATACCATCTCAAGAGTTTTCTGCTCCCCTGTATACTGTTTTCTATATAGAAGAAGACCAGCAAGCATGAAAGCAAGCACGGGCCATCCTCCTCTTTCACAATGCATCAGCAAAACATTCTGTTGACCTTCTAATGACAGCCAACTCTCACTTGATCTCAGGAAATGGTGAATCATCTCGAGCGGTAACAGAGGACACCCTTCATATTGCCGAGGATAATCCATAACCGTCATATCATACTCGGACAATATATCAGAAATTTGGCTTCTCCTTTCTCCCTCCCTAAAATTAAATACCATGAAAGAGGCATCTGGAAAGTGGTCCTGAAGTTGGGCCACGATACCATCCATGTACTTCTTATAGTTATCCTCTTCCATGACATCGGTAGAGAAGCAACAATCGAACACTGCCCCAGACAAATAACCACATTTATATAATGTAGAAAAATAACAAACTAAATATAGAAGAATTACTACATTGTACTCAAACGTATAGTTGTCTTATATATAGTTAGTCATCTAAATGAGAAGAGAAGCATCAGTTTGAAATCTACGGAACATATCTTCTATTATCATTCATGCAGGTCAAACAAAAAAAAAAAAAAAAAACTCATGGAGCTCTCAGTAATTTCAGCAATAAACACATCACTACATTGAAACTCAGGTACAAAATCTTTCACTCTTTCTCTAATGAAGTCCCCTTAGCTTTAAACCCTAACTTAAACAACTAAAGTGCAAAAAGTAAAACTAACAGCTGAAACACACAGTTGACTAGCAATTGAGCTAACATAGTTTAGTGGCAATGTTATCAGAAGCACCAATTAAGTTTATGAGAGTCCTAAATTACTTAATCTAACATAATTCACCAGCCTAATTGAACTAAACTATACATTTCAAACACTCAATTCTCACAAATTACATTCAAAAGCTCACCAATATAACAGAGAAACACTTGAACTTGACAATTGAGCAACAATTAAGCTAACATTTCAGAAATTAACATGCAAAAATGAATGTTAAGTAGAAATTGGGATCTACATAAGCTAAAACTAAGAAAAAGAGGATAAAAAGATTTACCATAGACTCTTTCAGAGATCTCCAATAAGCGATCCGGAGGTTTCCGATAAAACAATCTTCTAAACAGCGCCATTTACCGGCGCTGCCAATTCTTTCTCCTGATCCAGAACAATTCTCTACCAAACGACAATTACTTATATCAAATCGATCAAAATAACCATAGATCTCAACGTAATCCAGTCTAATCAAACACAATAGCCTTAATCCAGTCGAGATAAATGATCAAAAAGGATGAATTCAGATAGAAACTAGGGTTTGTCTGTTTGTCTTAGTCAGTTGATGATGAACTTGTAGAAGAAGTAGAAGAAATAGGGATTATTGGTGCTTACTTTTTCTTCTTCTTCTGTTTTCACATGAAGAGAGAGACTGGAAAAGAGAGAAAAATGAAAAAAGTATAATAGAACTCTGCAACTTGGGAGTATTACGTGGCAACCATGAGACAGAGAAACAAAGAGTTTGATTTTCCGGGGAATGAAATTAATTCAATTAAGTAAAATAAAAACAAAACTCTGTATTTATACGAAGAAGAAGAAGAGAAACGGTAATCAAACTGTGTTTTACTACTTCGTCGGTTTTGAGTTTGGCTAGTACGAAAGTCTTTTCCAGGGATATAGAGAGAGAAAAAAAAGTAGTGTTTTCTCTCTATATTTTCTCGGTCCATGTCTCGGGATTGGAATTTATGATTTTTAACCGAGATACGAGATGGCGGGTAAGTAAATCTTGAATTTTTTACCAGCAGATATGGGAACCAAACAGGAGAAACGTTTCAATGAGGAGGGTGAGACAGGTGGCGGTGAGTGCATTGCGTACTCAGCTGAAACTTATAACCGACTGGTCCGAACCAAAGTGGAGCTCAGCTGGACTCAGCATAGCAGTTGTTTTTTCTGCATAATTAGAGTAAATTAATCATGTTCTTTACATTCGAATTATCAGTATTATTATAAAGCTAAAGTGATGATGTTCTTTACATTGATATTAACGGACTGTTAATATCTATTTGACCTTTTAATAGACCTAACTGATTTCGATGTTGAAAGAACAACAACAACAGCTAGCTATGAGAAAAACAAAAATGAAAAATTGAATCCTAGTTCTTGTTATTATTAGGTCTTAGAAAATGAGTGCGAAATGGGTTGCGGGATCAATGGTCCAGGCCTTATACTGTGTTTTGATTAGGTTAAATCCATGGTCCCCCACCACGTTAATACAGAATTACACGTATAATCCTTATTGGTAGAGCAAAATGTGGTCCAAAACTGGAACAACAATAGAAACACTAGCCTATCCCCGTTGACAGTATCATTAGACGATGATCAGACCAATTAGCCTTCCTCCTAACCCGATGTAGAATTTCGATTTTAAGACCCATTCAGGTGATGACTACAGGGGCTAAGATTTGCCAACATCGGAGGGCTGAAATTGTATTTTATGCTTTATGCATAAGCTACCAACAAAACAAGCACTGTATAACTTGCTAGTTAAGATCGGTTGTCCATAAAGCCCGACAATTATTAAACGTACCAGTACTGGATCAATGATCAATCAAGATCTAGCATATGCGTAGGAGATTGGAATTCATTTATTTGATTTATATTTTTTTTGAAAGTTAATATATTGAAACCAGAAGGAGATACAGAAGATTATTAACCCGGTTGGCTGCACTGATCTCATTTGTGGAGTCTGAGATATGGGATATTTTTAACAATCTGAGATATTGAAATCATTTAGATGGTTGGTTAGTTAGGCCGGTTCCTATGGGAGCTAGTATAAAAGTTGTTTTGTCATGCATGGCAAACTAGTTTTCCCACTATAGTAAACTGGCAAATTTTATTAAAATGGCAAACTAGCGGAGAAGGTGAAATTTTCCTTTGGTTTTCATAAATTTTAAGAACTACCCTTTGTCTTATTCTCACTACAAATTTTATTAAAATAAAGTCTTATATTATATTTGTATTTTGTGGGAAAAACCTTTATCAATAAAAAAATTTAGTTATTTAAAAAAAATTAGTTATTTGTATTTGGTGGGGTCTTTATTAAATTTTAGGGATTATATAATATTTTGTGGGGTCCTCTTGTAATAAAAATCCGTTATAATAATTAAAAAGTAGGAGAGAAGAAAAAAAAACGACTTAACAATTAATAAGCGGGGTAAACTACACCGTTCGGTGTAGTGTTGACCGAGCGGTCGAGTGGAAACTTGACCTGGCCTGGCTAAGTTTGCCAGTTAGCCAGCTCCATAGTGGGTGCTTAAATGGCAAACATGAATGTTTGCCATACCCATAGGAAGGGGCCTTACCATGATATATACTTCTTCCGTCCCAAATTAATTGAGCTAATTGGTTCTAAATTTTGTCCCACAAATAATGGAGTTATCTCACTAATTAAGGGATATATCTAAAACTACTCTTTTAATTGATTATTGTTACTATAAGAAATATGTATAATTTGATAGCCATGTTTATATTCGTTATGTATGTGTTTTAAAATGCTTTTCAACTAGTATAAAATTTACGAAAAAAAAAACGTGGTATAGTTTAAGAAATAAATCATTTCTAAATTTTACTAGTAGTTATCATCCATTAGGGTATACTTGTAAAAAATGATTAAACATACTCCCCTTTTCTCTTTGCCTTAATAATTGTGCGAACTATAAATAGCTCCATTAATTTGGGACGGAGGGAGTACTAAAATATTTTGTAAATGGAAATAATTGTTTAGCTTTGGCTAATTTGAGGTCTAGTGTGATTATTTGGGGCCTATGACTAAAAAAACAAAAAGAGACATTATGAAGTAATCTCTGAAACTCCTTACTTGACCCGGCCTCGGCTAAGTTTGCCGTTTAGCCACTCCATACAGGTGCTTAAATGGCAAACATGAATGTTTGCCATACCCATAGGAAGGGGCCTTACCATGATATATACTTCTTAGTCCCAAATTAATTGAGCTAATTGGTTCTAAATTTTGTCCCACAAATAATGGAGTTATCTCACTAATTAAGGGATATATCTAAAACTACTCTTTTAATTGATTATTGTTACTATAAGAAATATGTATAATTTGATAGCCATGTTTATATTCGTTATGTATGTGTTTTAAAATGCTTTTCAACGGTATAAAATTTACGAAAAAAAAAACGTGGTATAGTTTAAGAAATAAATCATTTCTAAATTTTACTAGTAGTTATCATCCATTAGGGTATACTTGTAAAAAATGATTAAACATACTCCCCTTTTCTCTTTGCCTTAATAATTGTGCGAACTATAAATAGCTCCATTAATTTGGGACGGAGGGAGTACTAAAATATTTTGTAAATGGAAATAATTGTTTAGCCTGGCTAATTTGAGGTCTAGTGTGATTATTTGGGGCCTATGACTAAAAAACAAAAAGAGACATTATGAAGTAATCTCTAGAAACTCCTTACTTGACCTGGCCTGGCTAAGTTTGCCAGTTAGCCAGCTCCATAGTGGGTGCTTAAATGGCAAACATGAATGTTTGCCATACCCATAGGAAGGGGCCTTACCATGATATATACTTCTTCCGTCCCAAATTAATTGAGCTAATTGGTTCTAAATTTTGTCCCACAAATAATGGAGTTATCTCACTAATTAAGGGATATATCTAAAACTACTCTTTTAATTGATTATTGTTACTATAAGAAATATGTATAATTTGATAGCCATGTTTATATTCGTTATGTATGTGTTTTAAAATGCTTTTCAACGGTATAAAATTTACGAAAAAAAACGTGGTATAGTTTAAGAAATAAATCATTTCTAAATTTTACTAGTAGTTATCATCCATTAGGGTATACTTGTAAAAAATGATTAAACATACTCCCCTTTTCTCTTTGCCTTAATAATTGTGCGAACTATAAATAGCTCCATTAATTTGGGACGGAGGGAGTACTAAAATATTTTGTAAATGGAAATAATTGTTTAGCCTGGCTAATTTGAGGTCTAGTGTGATTATTTGGGGCCTATGACTAAAAAACAAAAAGAGACATTATGAAGTAATCTCTAGAAACTCCTTATCCACCTATTTATGTTAATGCCTAATATGCCCTTATTCATTAGTGATGATTAATTAAGTTAGTATTAGTTAAATTAATTAGAGTAGAAAAAACTAGGGTTTGTGATTTTGTTAGCAAAAATGAAACTTTATAGTGACGATGAAGACTCTAGTAGTGATGAAGAAGTGGGTGCATCTGGTAATCTTGATTTCGATCCTACCGAATTGGATTTTTTGTTGAATGAAGAAGAGCATGTCAACCAAAGAATGCTTGAGGATGTTATTCAAGCACAAGAACAATATCGCTGGCAAGAAGAAGGTGATAATGCTTCAAATAGACATGTATGAGTTGTAACGATCTACAAACATGTATTTGCACGTCTCGATCGCCCAAAAAGAAGAAAAAAAATCAAAAAAAAATCTCAGAATCAGTTTATTCGATAGCACCACATAAAACGATTCTGGGTAAATCCCCAAATTGGGTACAATAATCGGTTGTTGTTCATCATCATATAATCCGATTGTAGTAAATTTTTGGCGCGATGGGTACGTGACCAAAATCGGTTTTTGTTGGTGATGTACATATATCGGTTCCTTCACTTGGATGTTCACGTAAAATACATGAAGTTCACAATCGGTTCATTAACGTATATATGTAATCCGATTGTGGAGACGAAATGTCTCTGGAAAAATAAAGACGAAAATCGGATTACATGTTATGTAACGTGAACCAATTGTGAAATTTGGGATTTTTTCTCTGAAATCATCAAGTCTTTAATCGGACTTTATAATTGCTCATATGATCTGATTCCTAACAATCGGCTGTCTCGACTGTGAAACATAAACCGATTTTAAATCCCCAACTTGTCGATATATGTTGTAGATTGTTGTGGCGTTCGACGAAGATCAGCCCAAACCCGTATGTCTGATGGGTCCTGATACCTCTGCCCACTATTTCACTGATTTGGAATGGAAAGAAAAGAATGATCCAAAATAATGGTTTATAGACAAGGGCATAGAGATCAAATGCGCATTAGTTTTAGGTCCTCGTTCAAGTTTTGATTTTTTTTTGGAACTTGTTTGTGAGAGAGGTGGAACGCAAGAAAGTCACTGGGCAAAGGACAGACCGTATGTGAACAAGACGACAATGGAATATATTACTAAATCAAAGAAGTTTGGTTGCCCGTTTAAGATTATAGTTAATAGACCCAGTGGTAAGGTATACAAGCTCTGAATGGTTGTCATAATCATGATGATCCGGATTCTCTTATTGGACACGCTGTCGTTTGTAGGTTGAAACCACATCAATTGGAAACGGTAAGGTCGATGAAAGCGTGTAAACCAAGTGACATCCTTAGGAAGATTAAGGAGAATGATAAGAATAACTTGTACACTATGAGGCAAATTTGCGAAGCAAGAGCAGTCTTTAGGAAGAGGGAATTAGATGGTAGAGCGGTTATGGAACAATCTCAGTGGTTAGCCGATCAACACGGATACACAATGAGGAAGCAGGTATTGGAAGGCAAAGTGACTCGTGTTTTCTTGGCGCATCCGGAGATGATCAAGTTGGACCAATGCTTCTATCAATTTTTGTTAATAGATTGTACGTACAAGACCAACAAGTACAACGTGCCGTTGTTAAACATTGCTTGCCATACTTCCGACAAGCAAACTTTCACAGTAACATGGGGGTTTATGGATCAGGAGAATGATGTGAGTCTTACTTGGATGCTAGAGACCTTGAAGGAGATATACCGTGGCGATCAAACTCCGAGGATCTTAGTAACGGAGAAGGACCAAGCACTAATGAATGCCATAGAAGTGGTTTTCCCGGACGCTAAGCATTTTCTTTGTACATGGCACATACAACGCAATATTAGAAGTAATTGTAGGGGTCATATCCAAAATCCAAAGCCACAAAAAGGTACCGCTCGTGAAAAGGCCGAAAATGAGCGTCTTCAAAAACTAATTCCGGAACAACGAGAGGAGGAGGAGAAGAAAAGAAAAACAGAGTATGAAGCGAATGGGTTACTATGGAAGGCTTTTCAACATCATTGGGATTTAATGGTACACTCAATGTCCATGGCCGAGTTCGAATCTCATTTGGAGAGTTTTGTTGGGTTATGGAAGAAAGATTACGAGAAATGTGTGGTTTATTGCTTGAAGGAATTGTTGGATCCGTACAAGGAAAAATTTGTCTATGCTTACACCTACCAACACATGCATTACAAGAATGAGGCGACAAGTATTGCAGAAGTATCTCATGGACGTTTGAAGAGCTAGTTGTTACGGTACAACAAGCCATCCATGAATACACCAAGACTGATATCGTCAAGATAACGGCGCAAATGGAAGAGATTAGGATGAAAATCATCACCAGCTACAAGGATTACCATCGGTTGATTAAAAATTTAAATTATAGGGTGTCTCACTGGGCAATCATTTCTATGATGAAGGATTACAAATATTATGTGGATAACGAGATGGGGAGAAGGAGCATTGTATGTTCATGTATGACGATGATGGCCTTGGGATTTCCGTGTTGTCAAATGATTGCGAGGTATCAACAAGGAATTCTGTTTGATATCATTGATCCGTTTTGGAAGCAACTGACTTTCAAACCACCCCCAACCGAAGAACCACTTGAATCATTTGTGGACACGGATATTGGAAGAGAAATCATCGAGAAACTCCCAAAAAAGATGGCTTGGCACAACAAGTTTTGATGTACGACTTAAAACTAGCCGTTAACCCTCATATGGTACCGGTTGGATAACCAACGGTGCTACCGCCGACGGGTAGACCACCTACCAACATGGATAGGAAGGAAGAAAGGAAAGAGTTTAAGGTTGCAATGAGTACCCAAAGAAACCTGTTGTTGAGTCACCAAAGAGACCTTTCTCCACATGAGTATGAAGATACTAAATACGAAGAGGCTCTGGTTCCAAAGAAAAGGGTTCGACCAAAGAAGGGGGAAAGTGGGACAAGTAGCGCACAAGCCAAGACAAATGATCCAATAGTTCCTTCCCAAAATGAGCATGAAGAGGCACCGGCTAAAAGGAAAAGCGGTCGACCAAATAAGGAAGAAAGCGGGACAAATAGTGCACATATAGTCCTTTTAAATGATCCAATCGCTCATTCGCAACATGAGGATCCAATCGATCCTTCTCAAGAAAGTCAAGCGAGTACAACACAAGTATCAAGGATACGTGCATGAAATGGACAAGTAAGACAAATGGGCTCTATGGTGACTCTAAGGGCCGCTCTTGATGATGGAAGCACGCCTAGGGATGAACGAGGTAGACCCCATCGAACGTGTTACACCATATTCGAGGAGTATTATTCGAAACTTCCTGAAATCATTAAGCCATATGTGTTATCTACCGACGATGTGGATGCGGATGGGAATTGTGGTTATCACGTTGCGTCGGAACAAATGGGCCATATAAGTTTGACAGACGATGAGAACTTAACCCAATGCAGATATTTTAGAAAGATGATGGCCTTACGCCTACATGAAGACAATTTACATATCGATGATATAGGAAGGAAAAACAAGAAAAGACAAAGAAGTAAAATTTGATAAAATGGTTGCTAGAGTACAAGGGCCAAAGGGGAATGGACCAATTACCCGAAAGTATTGGATGAGCATGCCTCTATATGGTCATCTCTTGGCGGAAACGTGGAGTTGTGTTGTTCATCTATTTGGTAAGATAACATATTTTACATACGCACCAAAATACACCATTTGGGATGAATCGCTTAAGGATCAGAGAGTTGTTTTATTCAACCATAATAACATCCATTATATCGGTCTTAGACTACATGAAAATTTTCCATTACCACCGGTGTGTAGGTTTCATGAGGACTCAGAGCTCACCAAGGAATGGCTGAAAAAATACGAGCCCAACATGAGGCGGTGGGAGGAATTGGTCGGGCGGGATCAAATGAAGGGTCTCCATGTGTTGGAATGAGTATTTTCCTTTTGTTAAGAACTTGAACTATCAGATGCTTATATTTTGTCGCTTTCATATATTGTATGTTTCAAGCTGAACCAAGCTTAATGAATGAAAGTGATTTGTCTTTTTTGGGTACGTTGGACTCATGAAATTTGTAACATAATCAGTCTTCTAATATATTTTTAAAGTCCGATTTTAAAGGTAGTAAGCTGCAGCTTTCTCAGAGTCGGTTTATATAGGAAGTATTATAAACCGATTCTGAACTCAAATAGGAATCGGTTTACGCTGGAATTATTATAAACCGATTCTGAAGAAAACTTGTCTAGGGTTCATTCAGAATCGGTCTTTATGGACGACAATGTAATCCGATTTTGGTATATAAAAAAAAAAGGTACAGAATAACAGACAATTTTTAATTCAATAATAATCGTATTACATATGGTCAAACATGATCCGATTGTGGACCATTTCCACTTTTCATAAACTCTTAAATTGAAACTAGCACGATTCTATTTCTTGGTGTGAGCGATCAACTATCTATGCCTCTTCGAAATGATAAAACCACTCTCCTCTCCAAGCGGTATATTCATCATTTGCCGCGAAACTCTCTCCTCTGTGTCTAGCGAGAAACTCGTTGTACTTGAGGCTTAATTTCTTAACATGATTCGTCCTTGAACAAATGTGGGCTGGTTCATAATTATAGTGTGGTTTATTGCTGGTCTGTATAATGAAAGGACCCAACCAACTTGAATCCAAAATATACTCTCATGTTGTTGTTCTTTGGGAAGATCCTTGACAATGTAAAAATTTCTTATCCATTCGGTCTCTTCCTCAACATCCTTCAATCTTTCCCTTAGTTGGAATTGATCTTGACCTCGTTTCTATGCCTTGAGTTTCTCTTCATATTTTGTCGCAGCCGATGACGATGATATGGTTTCTTTTGTAGTTATTTGTTTGCTTAACACTTCATCCATTATATTAATATATTTTGTAGGTGATGAAGACGTAGTTGCTTGTTCTCTTCTTTTGCGTATTTCTTCTTCCATTGCCGCAATTGATTTGGTTGTTGTTCGCTTGCATCTTCTAAGTATGTGTTCGATTGAATTGGTAGTTGATGATGATGGACTTGACATCTTCAAATAAAAAAAAATTAACAATAGAGAAAGATTTATTTGAATAAGGTAGTGTATGATAGAGAATAGGCTATCCTATTTATATACACAAAGGACCAACGTCTATAAGTTTTTTTTTTTTTTTTTTTTTTTTTAAATAGTCGTTAACAGTCACAATCAGATTATATAGACGCACGAATAATCCGATTCTTGATTTTTCTACAAATCCGAACTTGAACCCAGAATCGGTTTATGTGTGCATTAGAGTAAACCGATTGTGGTTGATGTTCATCACATCAACCCAGAATCGGTTTATGTAGGTGTACAATATAAACCGATTGCTTATAACATCAACTACAATCGGAATAATATAGTGCACACATAAACCGATTCTGGGTTGATTTTCATAAACGGACCCGACGTTGACTGTTGTTGACATTATTTGACCAGGCTTTAATTAATTTTGTAAAATAAAAATATTGACTTTACAAATACACCCTCAAAGGGGCTTAGGATCCACCGGCTTTAACAAAAGCCTAGCGTATGGTGCCGTGATCTCTGCATAATGAAAACAAAAGGAAAAAAAATCTCTACTCTTCTTCCTACTCCTCCGTCTCTGCAACCAACATAAGCCCCTGAAATACGATGTTGCTGCTGTGTTCTTCCATCAGCCAATAATCGAAACAATCAACATAGAACCCATTTCCTATAATTGATTTGACGAATCAATATCAAAATTCATACCTACTCAGTTCTTCTACTAGCTCCCAATTCATTTTTTCTTCAATACCACAGATTCAATTCCCAACAACCCTAATTTGTGATTTCTAGTTTCTGATTTCATCTGCTAGATAACCTAAAATTAAAACCTACACCACCATATTAACCTCAATTGTAAACAAAAATCATTAATAATCAATTGAGCTCACACCAATTTCATACAGAAAACTTCGATCAATTTAAACACTAAATTAAAACAACTTCAGAACTACCACCTTATTCATGGATTCCACCTCAACCTACTAAACCCAATCTTCCATCCTTCTTATACACCACTCAATCGAACTTATATTCAAATTTTTTTCTAAATCTTGGTTTCGTTTTATAAAAAAAAAAATTCATATGGAATTGATCATGAACAAATGGAGAAATTCAGAGATGATTCGAGAGTTGATGATTTTGAGAAACGACATCAATTGCGATTCTATTAGGTCAATTCTGCTTTCGGAGCTCTGAGGGAATTTTTGATTAAGATTTGATTGATTGTTGTTTTGAACTAGGGTTTTTATTTTTATTTGATTCCTTTGAATCTGTTTGGAGTTGTGAGTTGTTGATATATGTGTTATGAGCAGAGAGAATGCCGATATGTGTGGGAAATCAATTAAATTGTTCTTGAATTGAGGTTACGAGATAAAACTCCAATTATTTTTTCATAAAATTTGATGAGTGAATTTCAAAGATTTAGAGTTAAATCATTGTTGAGTTCCTCTTAGAAAGAATGGATTATAGGGATTTAACTCACTCACTTGAATTGTTTGTTTTCAAGTTTTTTTTTTCAAAACCCAAAAACAAATTAGAATTCAATTGTTGTTTGTGATCGATTAGGTTTTAGTTTTGATTTTGATGGAAATTGAAAAAAAAAATTGAGTTTTGATTAATGATTTTGTATTTGTTAATTAAGTGATTATGATTTTGTGTTTGTGTTAGAATAATTAAGGTTTCTTTTATTAAAGGTTAATTTAGTATTTTACCATCTTTTAGACACCCACATCCTTCTCTTTAGGTTGGTTGAAGAAATTCATAGGCCCCAAACTAGCCAGGTTGTTTTAATTGAAAGATTGACCGGATGACATCAATAATTCCTGATGGTTAGTTATCCAGCAGTGTTACAACGAAAGAAACCATATCATGGTATCAAATTTCATTGGGTGTAAGCAATTCAGTTTTGTGGTGAAAGATCATGGTGTCAAATTTTATAGGGTGTTAGTAATTCAGTTATGTGGTGAAAATTAATTTGTTTTATCACAAAATTGGTCTAATAACCCTAAAACAATAATTCCTGGGTGAAATAGACATGTAAAGTTTGATACTATTTAAATACCCAGGAATTATAAAGATACTTTTCTATTATCCATTTTGGATATTCTGCCAAAAAAATTTTACTTTTACCTATAATATCCGTAAACCAAGTTGTTTATAAGCTCCTGAAGTTAAGTAATTGTTTAAACTTCCTCATAACCGTCTCCAAACTGTCTATCACCCATATTCATATATCTACACATATAGTAATACACTAAGTACTCACTGCATCCCTCCTTTTACGTTTCTTCTATAGCTAATGTAAAACGGTATTTTCTTACGGGCCATTACACTCTAAGCCCAACGATAATGGTTCTACAAGAACATCAACATTTCATGAGCTCAACGACAAAGAATCAACAAATGAACGTATTCTAACCGCAGAACAGAAAGTTGACATGGGTATGTGCAATCATGCTTAGTATCTTACAGGTTGTGACTTCAGTGAGACATAAGAAAATAGATAAAGTGTCTTTGTAGTGGATAATGTTGACTTTGTAGACATAACCCAGTTCCTTGACAGTATCATCCATGCTCATCTCCTTCTCTATATATATCTCCGCAAAAATGTCATCGAAGTCATTTTAGCCGCTCTCATAAAATAAATCCAATTGCCTGCCAACCAGCAAATGCAGCAAGCAGTAAATCAATGATGATGTAATTATGACCGAAATTCAAAAAAAAATTGTTAACTAACCCAGTAGCTTGATTGGTAACACAAAAAACTATAGAGAGTTCATATCATCTGAATTACGCAATGGAGATAGTAATAGCAGAGTCCTATTTTTCATCTCCAATAACGCACCATTTGAGTAAGCGAATTCACAGGTTCCACAACTCCCTCTAACCGAGATAGACACAAAACAATGTTCCGAATCTGCGCAATTTTGAATCCATCGCACCCGGGTTCGCACATAATTCCCGAATCTAACTCATACAGAAGCTTTGTCTTACAAAACAACAACAACAACTACTACATCCCTAACAGGATTTTTTTTTTTTACAAAATTACTTATAATTCTGGCGTCAAGCTCTTTGGAATCAGATAAAGCAAGTACAAATGCAATTGTCTCAGAAACTAAGAATTTTAACTCATTCAATACATCTTGGAGAAGAAACTCACGAGGAACAGTCATACTTCTTGATAATGCCTTACATAATACAACACTGAAGTTTGGTTTATCTACTTGATATCAAAAGATAGCAGCTAGTAGTTGAGAATTTAGTTGAATGCTACTCGTAGGGTCATCTTCTCCATAAAACTTCATGTATAAATTTCCTTTCCATTATCAACAAACTGTGACATCAACTAAAATAAACAGAGGTAGTATTTGATGCAACACATGATGAAATCAGTTTCATCCATTAATAATACAAGATACAATCAGTTGTATCCAATGGAAACATTCCTTGTTTAAATTTAGATGAAACAATTTTAGCTCAATCCAAAACAGGATGATACCAGTTTCATCCAAATATAAACGTGGATGAAATTAAAATAATTTCAAAACAGACTACATCATTACTGCATTAGCTCTATGACAATCATAAACAACATATCCAAATCAATAACTGATTTTTTTGTTACTTACAATGAGAGTAGGGAAAAACATGAATGAAAATAGTTTCAGCTCAATCCAAAACAGCTGGAAACCAGTTTCCTCCTAGTATAACATGGATAAAGTCAATTTCAGCTCAATCTAAAACAAGATGAAACTGGTTGTCATCCTAGTATAACATGGATGAAAATAATTTCAGCTCAATCCAAAACAAGAGGAACCCGGTTTCATCCTAATATAACATGGATGAAAATAATTTGAGCTCTATCCAAAACATGATGAAATTGGTTTTCATCATAGTATCACATGGATGAAATCATTCAAAATAGAATACATCAGTACACATATCTTTGTAAAATCAACACACAACCAAAAATCTCAATTCTCATGACCATATTCAAACATGATTATGTATTAATAATATTCAAACAACATTTTTAACCTAAATTTCATTTGTATTTCAACATTTCAATCAACAAACACGTTTTTCCTAAAATTAAAATCAAAAACATGAATTAAGGTTAAGAAACTTATGGGTATTCGTGATGAATTGATGAATGATAACAACATATACTATTCTTGTCAATAAATTAGCGAATTTGAGGAACATAAATCACAATTGGTAATGGTGGTGGTTGTGTTGACGATGGAGTTCACTTAGTAGTCTTTGTAATCCAGTTGAAATCTGCATTGTTGATGGCGATGGTGGTGAATCCGAGAGATTTTGGTGTTAGTGTTTGTGGTCGTGACGATGATGGTCTTGTTTGTTGATGATGACATTGATGGTAGAGATCTTGGAGGAAGTTTGGTTCTGGTTTTGATGAGGGGAGGAAAAAGATAACGAGGGGGGGGGGGGGGGGTCGTGATGGGGAATAAGAGATTATAACGAAGAAAAGGGGGTATAATAGTTTGTATCCAAAAATAATTTACTGTCCATTTCACCCGGACCCATATATTACCCGTCCGTCCAAAATAATTTACTGTCCATTTCTCTTGTTATATATAGATTTGATAACCCTTTGTTGTTATCTTCAACAAAAAAAATCCCACCAAATACATGCGATTAGCATCAATATAAAATTACCCTACTATGTTCCGGTGGGATTCACAACATATACTTTAATAATAATATACGCTATATTCATAGCAACATAGAAGCTAATTTTTCAGCAGACTCCTAGACCAAGCAAGCGTGTTTGCTGGCCGAGGATAGTTATGAGTTTTACGAAGGTAGGCCACGTTTTATTCCGTCTGTGGAATGGCATGTCAAAGTTTATTATCGTTTCAAATAGGTTAGAATACTTAATGGCCTCCTTGGCCAGCTCTTAGTCTGGCCTAAATCCCTGTACAGTTTCTGCTTTTTTACTTAATTTTATAAACCGAGTAAAAAAAAGGGATTCCAACATATTTGTAAAATGCTCGACCATTTCTAAATTATGTGGCTGACGGAACAATAACTACTTGTTAAACTATATCTTGGTGATTATTTTTTTTCAAGCAAATCAATATATATTTCATAGATGAGACCGCATCCACCAATCGACTAGACAGTCATAAGGGTGAAAGGTCCCAAAGATGGTATCAAGCTCCATAGCAATACAAAGATAAAAACTACAAACCAAGTTGGAAGATGCCATCTTACCAACTTTTACATATAGGTGACAAATATAATAAATTAAAAATGCATTAACATATCCCTTCATAGACCAATCTTCGTTAATCTCATAAGTTCTTCTTTTATCCTCATCTAAAATCTTTTTAATCATAGAAGATGTAATTATTTCCATGCAAAGATGGTGTTGAAGTTTCTTCACTTCTAAAAGATATATCAGTATGTTCTTCATAATCAAGAGATCAAATTCTTTCATTGGAAAGAGTATAGTCCCAAGAAAGATCCCAAGCCTTCTACTATTAATAGTTGAGCTGCTACGACGACTCAAAGGGATCTGGGAAATCTTCAAAATAGAAGACTGAACAAAGGTGAGGTACTTAACCCCAGTAAACTGCCAGTATATGGAATCACGCACCCATAATTCATATACAAGCCTAACATCTATATTGATGAAATCAGCTTGAAGGAAAACGTTAGAATCTATATTCCCTAACGTGATATAACTGATCAGGATAAGATAAGTTATGCAATTATTACTCAAACTGGAATATAAACCTATGTAATTAATAGTACTAAGGGTTGTGTAACCTTTTGTAACTGATGCGGAAGAAATCATGCTTCTTACTATCAATCGATCATGCTCCTTCCGAGCTTTGGTGATGTTGCTGCCACTATCTGTAATGAAAAGATAGAAGTCACTCTGATTTTTCCGGCACAAAAACAAAACAGGACCAATAACCGCAGCACTGTTTTTTTGGAAGATGCCCATAGGCTCCACACACATCATTGTTCTCAGAAAGATGCCCAGAGAAAGTCTCATAAAGATGCCCTGGGAAAGAATAACTTATTACAGAAAATAAGTCTTCAAAAGGACAATCAATTTCTGACTGGGCCCACATTGAAAAATTGCCTTGTTTCCTTGTGCTTATAGAAATTTGATTCTGTTCCACAGAGTTGCACTGTCAATAGAGCACAAGACTGATATTGTCGGAAAAATGTTTAAAACTTCGCCTGCAATTTTGAGCTGATTAAAGGAGAATCAAAGAGTTACCACATCCGTCGTTGGAATAAGAACTCCTCTGTAATCATTGCCAGAGATGTTCAAACAACAAAAGAGTTCACAAAGAATACTTTCCTCCATTAGCACATACAAACCACTAACAAATTGATTTGGACCAAAAGTAATTTAGAAATTTACACAAGAGGAAAGGTCGATGGATACTAATAGTTTTGAGGGATTTGAGATGAACCCAAAACTCTGGTACCTTTGAATTTGATAAAGAAGAAAGACAGTACCCCAAGACAGTAAAAACCAAAAGAAGAAGAAGGAGATTAAGAATATGGGTCAGAGACCAATACTTGAGGTTGTTAATAATGATTGTTTCTTCGATATTGCCGGAGGTGAAACTTTTTTATGAAGCTCGTTACTGATAAAAGTTCAATCCAAGAGCAATCCCTAAAGAACTTGGAGTTTCAATTGACTTAAAATTCCGCTGTTAAAACACAACCTATCAACCACCAAACTTAAAACCTTTTCGGGATAGAACCGGTCGATCAAAGAGATTGATCTTAAAGAACTTCAAAAAGATATTGTAAATCAAAGTGATTGATCTTGAAAAAAAACCCGATATAATCCTGTCAATTAAAGAGATTGAACAAGAAGAAGGGAAGATGAGATACCCGATCAGAAAGATATCTTTGTTGATCACGACTAAAAGAAACCAAGAATGAAATTGAGTATCACCACTATCCAGGAAAAACAAACCTCACTTGGGGAAAAATGTTCGAGGAATAAAAAAGAGAAAACTAAACACTATTACGGACTCTCTCTCTCCTCGAGAGAGCCCATTTGTTTTTTTTTTTACCTTGGTGAATTAGTTTCCATTAAAAAGAAGATGAATTACTAGTCATACTAATTAAAAGCAAATGGAAATTAGTCAATAAACCCAAAACAGAAAGAGCTCTACTAAAAAAAAAAAACAGAAAAAAAACAATAGAAATAGTTCTAGTCAAATGCTCAATTTACATTTTCCTGCTTCAAAAAAAAAAAAAAAAAAAAAAAAAAACATTTTCCAATAAACAAATGTCCAGTACATTCTCTGTCTTTGAGCATGATAGTAAATGAGTGTGAACACTGTTTATGTATAGATCGGATTAAATTTAATACTTAAAATTTAAGCCTATTGATTAAGATAATTTTATTCAAGACCAACGTGCATCACATGCAAACAGCTAGTTAAAATTGATTTAGAAGAGAGCACTAGGTAAAACTTAAAAGTGTAAAACTACACACAAACTTACATTTTCATACAATAAACAAATAAACAATGCCCATTTCGAAGATCAAATTTGACATCTTCGTAGGAAAGACCCGATCATATATGTAGAACAGGTGCCACCAGCCCATCAATGATATAGATAAATATAAAAACCACGTCTTATGGCTTCAATTTTTAGCTTGGGACGGATCTCATCAAATTGTGGGCGCAGATGTCAACCAAGCCAGTTTAGAAAGGCATTTTAGACGCGAGAACAATTCTCCCAAAAAAAAAAAAAAAAAAAAAAAGAGCCTGGCTTTTTTAGGGGCGACCCCAAAAGAATTAGGGGCGACACTAAAAGACAAAAAAAGTTACTCAAACGTAAATCTAAGCTACCCCTTATCTTCTATTTTTCGAAATGGCCAATATGCCCTTATATAATCGGGAGCCTACACCATAATCGGTAGGTTAAATTGAAACTATACCTACCGATTATTGTGTAGATACTTCGGCTAATAATCCCTTTTATAATCGGTAGTCTTACAAGTTGGATAAGCTACCGATTATAAGGAGCCCCATATTCAACCTTGGCCAAATTCCATAGGTTTTGAGGGGTGCAGAGCCAACCATAACCACTTGGCTTGAGCTGTGGATGTGGCCATAATCGGAAGCCTAATAGGTTACATACACTACCGATTATAAGTTGCCCCAAAATGAGTTTTTTCTAAAATCCTTCACGTAATGAATTTTGAAATCTACCATAATCGGTAAGGTATATAATTATATAACCCACGATTATAACGAGCCCCAGATCCAACCTTTGCCATATTTCATAGGTTTTGAGTGTACACAATTGACCATAACCACTTGGTTCGTGTTTTGGATGCAGCGTTAATCGGGAGTTAAATATATTACCAAACCATCCGATTATGGGTTGCCTCAAAATGAGTTTTTTCTAAAATCCTTCATGTAAGGGAATTTGAAATATACCATAATCGGTAGAGTTAACAACTTAACAACCTACCGATTATAAGGAGCCCCAGATCGAACCCTTGCCAAATTCCATAGGTTTGGAGTGTACAGAGCCAGGCATAGCCATGTGGTTCGTGATTTGGATGTAGTCATAATCGTAAGACAAATAGGTTCCACAACCTACCGATTATAGGTTGCCCCAAAATGAGTTTTTTTCTAAAATCCTTCATGTGATGAATTTTGAAATCTACCATAATCGGTAGAGTTTATTACTTCTTATCGCCCGATTATACGAAGCACCAAATCCAACCTGTGCCAAAATCCATAGGTTTAGAGGGTACAGAGTCAGGCATAACCATGTAGTTCGTGATTTGGATGTAGCCATAATCGGACGTAAAATTGGTTCCAAAACCTACCGATTATTGGTTGCCCTAAAATGAGTTTTTTCTAAAATCCTTCATGTGATGAATTTTGAAATCTACCATAATCGGTAGAGTTTAAAACTTATAACCCTACCGATTATAAGTGGCCCCAGATTCAACCATTGCCAAAAACTAAAATATTCGGTAGCCAAAACAATAATCGGTAGTTTCACAAAATAATCGGAAGCAAACTCTTGTAATCGGTAGGCTGGGGTCTATATATTAGTGTTTGGAAGTTTTTTTTTGACTCATTGTGAGATAACTCCCGATTGAGTGAGAGAAGAAGAAGAAAAAGAAGAAGAAGAAGAAGTGGGTATATGTTTCCATCTTCCGATTGTAACCATCTTCCATAAACATGGATGGGTACGAAGAAGGACGTGAAGTTGTTGAAGTTCAAGGTTCACTACCGTTTAGAGATGACGATTTGGGGTATATGTTGAATGATCCAAACTTTGATGGAGATGAAACCCTATACGACGCTTTCATGGAAGAAAATGGAGAATCACCCGAGATCGAAGCTAACGATGCATCAAACATACAGGTATGTTGTTAACAAACTCTAATACCCATGTTATCCATGTTATGTGTGTTTGTGTGTGTTTTTGAACGTGAAAATTCGATTTCTGCATGCATTGAATGACATGAATGACATATATTCGGTAGTTAATTTAGTACAATACCTACCGATTATCCACAATCAGATATATTTTGACGTATTTATCTGCCGAATATGAAGAAAAAAATCCCCAAATTGAAAGCTTCAATTTCTCACAATCGGAAGTTGTATACATAAATAAACGTCCGATTATATAACGTCGCCCCAAATACGAATTTCTCCAAAAAATGAAATATTCGTAAATCTTGATATTTAATAATCGGTTGGTTTATGAATTTATAGTCCCTCAGATTATTGAAGCTTTTATACAGAAGAATTGTTCATTTGTGTATGTCGTTAATCGATAGACTATATTCGTACATGACTACCGATTGTTTAAAATCGGTTAAATTTGTATAGTTTTAAATTACCGATTGTGTTACAATCGGTTACTTATTATCTAAACTTCCTTCTGATTGCTAATGCATAACTTGTTGTTGTTGTGCGTAGGCTGTTGTAGCGGTTGATGACGATTATTATTTGAGGCCTGATACTTCCCTACACTATGCAAACGATTTGGTATGGTCATGAATTATCTTTTCTTTTTCCAATCATGTATGTTAGATGGTTATGCTTTTTATTTTTGTTTTGTTATATGCCCATTTAGATATTTGGAAGTAAGAAGGAGGCCAAGGAATGGCTTATGAACAAGGCAAAAGAGAAGATGTGCGTGGTAGTTCAGAACCGTTGCGTTAAGAAGATTCGGTTTGAAATGATATGTGAACGAGGTGGGGAGAAGAAGAGTCACGAGGGAAAGAATAATAAGTATGTAAGGAAGACGGAGAGAAAGAAATACCGAACTCATACAAAGAAGATTGGATGCCCATTTAAGATTGTCTTCTATAAGCCCGATGGTAAGGAAAGTAAAGATTGGAAAATGTCTAAAGTTGCTAATGGTTGTCACAACCACGATGATCCGGATACTCTTATTGGACATGTAATGGTTGCGAAGTTAAAACCACATGAAATGGAGACGGTGAGGTCTATGCGTATCCAAAAGGCGAGTGCGATCTTAAGTAAAATAAAGGCGGACGACCCTGACAACTTGTCTTCTTTGTCTACAATTAAGTCGGCCCTAGCTACGATCAAAAGGATGGAATGGGATGGTAGAACGGTCATGCAACGATCGCAGCGGTTAGCTGAGTTACACGACTACACGTTGAGAATGGAAGAAAAGGATGGTAAAGTGGTACGTATTTTCTTGGCACATCCCTAAATGATAAAATTGGCTCAGTGTTTTCATCAAATTTTTTTGATAGATGCCACTTACAAGACAAACAAATATAACATGCCGTTGTTGAACATTGCTTGTCACACTTCGGACAAAAACACGTTTACGATTGCATGGGGTTTAATGGATCATGAGAACAACGTGAGTTTCATTTGGATGTTGGAGACGTTGAGGTCCATTTACAATGGGGATGATTTTCCAAGGGTTATTGTAACGGATAACGATCAAGCCTTTATGCATGCAATAGCAGTAGTGTTTCCTGAAGCCCGAAACTTGCAAATGTACGTGGCACATTCAATGCAACCTCAAACACAATTGCCATCACCATTTCCAAGCTAAAAAACCAAGGAAGGGTACCAAGAGGTCGATGGAAGAGGATGAGCGCATTAGTAAATTAACCGCGGAAGAACGAGAGGAAGAGAAGAGGTTATTTGATAAAAATGGAAGGAGGATGGAATAATTTGGAGAGCGTTCATGAAAGCATGGGACAAGATCGTTTGGTCAATTACCGAGGAAATTTATGAAAGAAACTTGAAGAAATTTGAGGATGAATATGGCAAGGACTACCCAAAACCCGTTGAGTATTGTAAAACACAATGGTCACCGATTAAGGAGAGGTTTGTGTATGCATGGACATATGAATATCGTAACTTCAAGAACGAGGCGACAAGCATTGCGGAGGGGTCTCATGGCCGATTAAAGAAAATACTTCTAGGTAGTCAAAATGGAGTTGTGTCGATCCAAGAAGCAATCCATGAATTCACCAATCGTGATCTCATAAAGATTAAGGATTCTATGCAATTTAGTGTACATAAATTCCTTACGGAACATGAAAGGGAAAGATTGCTTCTAAGGGGCATTATTCATAAAGTTTCAAAATGGGAAATAAATCACATGATGAAACAATTGAAGTTATATAAAGCTTACGATAACGAGAATACGGGGTGTGTTTGCAAGGATATGATAGGTATTGGTCTCCCATGTCATCATAAAATGGGTAGGTACGTCGATGTGATTGACATCAATGATATTCATCCATTTTGGAAGCAATTAAATTTCACTCCAAGCACCCCCGTAGTCGATGGTCCGTCGTTCATGGAGTCGGAATTGTGTGCAAGAATAACCGAGCGTTATGCTACAACAAATGGCGCCAAGAAGCAAATATTGATGCATGATTTGGATCAAGCTCTTCACCCTCGTTTAAGGGAGGTTGATGAACCTATTAAGCAAAAGGGGGCAGGTAGGCCAAACACCGAAGTGTCGAGGACCATTGAAAGAAAAGAATTAAAGGAGCATTTGTCTAATAAAAGATAAGAATATTGTGTAGGCATGAGCGTTCGGAAGCCGAATTTGAAGATGAGCCGCAACCCAAGAAAAGATCAAAATGGACCAACCGCCCAACAAGTGAATCCAAAGGTCTCTACGAAGCCTTCTCAAGTAAGTCAAGCCGATGCGGTGGAAGAAGTTGTGTTAGTGGAGACCCAAACTAGCTCCGTAGTTATTGATCAAATGAGCGACTCGCAACAAACACAATCAACGTAAATGGTGACTATAAGAGAGAAGTATGGTACTCTTCGTTGTCCTAGGGATTTTCATGGAAGACCAACACGATCAAGGTATACAATTATAGAAGAGTATATGAAACAACTCCCTCCACTCATTGTTCCATTTGTTTTGTCCACCGACGAGGTTGATGGGGATGGCAATTGTGGGTTTCACATCGCCACAGAACAAATTGGTTACTTTAGAGAGGCGGTGAACGAAGATGTCACCCAATGGCAAAATTTAAGAACTAAGATGGCGGTACAACTAATAAAGGACAAGGATTTCTATATGGAGATGATGAAGGAAGGAGATAGGCACGACAAAGAAGTAGAGTTCAAAGACTTAGTTGCGCGTGTAAAGTGCCGAAAGGGATTGAAGACAATCGGATCCAAGTATTGGATGACAATGCCTAAATGTGGATATCTCTTAGCGGACGCTTTGAATTGCGTGGTACATTTCTTTGTTCCTCCTAGGTATGGACATTCTTTTACGTTTACACCTACAAGGACGGTTTGCGATGAATCGGTTAAAGATAGAAGAATTGTTATGGCATTTGTGAATGAGATGCATTTTATCGGTTTAAGAGTAAAGAGGGATTGCGCATTACCTCCGTTGGGTGGTTGGAGTGATTACTTCCCAACGAATCATTGTAACGATTAGTTGAAATAATACGAGACCAACATGTTGGATTGGGATCGCGTCATGAAGGAGGATTTCCCGGAAGGCCTACTGGAATTGGTTCCCTCGGATGATGAAGATAAATGATGGTTATGTTTGAAAGATGTATTTTGGAAAGCCCTATTTGTACATGTTTTTTTTGGAATTTTGTGGAAAATACTGTGAAGTATAAAGCTATAATCGGTAGTTATATTTTTAATATATCAACCGATTATACAAGCTTTTGTAAACATACTCAATCAATATTATAATCGGTTATTAACTTTTTGAATTTATCTTCCGATTGTAAGGCTGACAAAACAACTGAAATTTTTTTCCCATAATCGGTAGATTACATATTACATAAACATCCGATTGTCACCAAACTCTGACAAAAAAAAACTGAAATTTTTTCCCATAATCGGTAGACAACATATTGCATAAACTTCCGATTGTCACCAAAGTCTGACAAAAAAGCTGAAAATCTTCCCAGAATCGGTAGACAATATAAAATAATAACTTCCGATTGTAACCATCAATCAACATTTATCTTGTTGCGACGGACTTGAGAATTCATAACTTCCATCATAAGTGAATTCTTCACCCTTTTCCACTAAGTACTTGTCTTTTGCGAGTGTCTCCTACATAAACAAACATAAAATAATGTCAACTTCGTTTTAGTAAGAAAGATTAGACACCCGGTGTTATTTAAAAAGAATAACCGAGCGTTATACTTACAAATTGTTGGATCGACAAGCTTAAGTGGCTAGTGTTAAACATCCTCTTTTGTATCGTTATGTAATCATTTACCCCTTTTTGGACAAGTCGAAAACGATCATGAACTTGTTGGAGTGATCTTTGCTTTGGATTTCCATACTCTCGCACAAATTGGCTATATACCATCGCCCAAAAGACTTCGGGTGTTAACCTTCCTGCTATGACATCTTCACGTCTTGTTTCACGATACCATGTTTTCACAATGACCAAATCTTCAGCTGCGTCAAACGTTGCCATGCTTATAAGTTGAGATATCGAATGAATTCACAAGAGTAGACGATTGAAAATCTATTTGTAGAATACACGATGCTATATATGTGTTGTTTGGTGCATAAATAAGAAGAGTTTACCCTCCTTATGTAGATGAGAGTCCCAACGTCTCTTTTTTTTGAAAATATGGCCGTTGATGCGTACTTTTACAAGACTGTACTGAAATTACGTACAATTATTACACACAATCGGTAGGGAATGGTTGAACGAAGCACCCGATTATGCATAATCGGTGAATATTTATTGTTATATACTTCCGATTATAGGATGTTTTGTCAACAGAGTTCTCAGTTTCATTAGAGTAGTATAATCGGAGGTTTATCAATATGTATTATCAACCGATTGTGTGTGGTTTTCGAGGCACGACTAGTTTCTTTTGAACGAACTAGCCGTTGGAGTATAATCGGTAGTTAGATCAACAATTAAAACTTCCGATTTTCATAAATATTTTGAAATTCATAACAATATCACCTACACATCATCATAATTTTACATTGAAATCCCGCAATTCTATTACAAGGTATTGTGATTAGCGTCGTGGACGTGTTGGACGAGTCCTAAACGGATTAAATCATTCCATCGCCCTAAGGATTCTAAAATGAGCTTCATACCGGAAGCTTGATCTTTTCCATCTCCGCCATTCCCCGAGAGATCGTTCTATAACCTCATCATTGGTTTCACCCCTCAATCGATATTGATTCACAAGATAAGTTAAATGGACAAATTCTTCGACGTGTCCATTTATTGAACCAACTCGGCGAGAAAAGATCAGCGAAGTGATGGTTGTTTGGGTTCCGGTGTGGCTGAGAATTTTTCGTGAATTTTCCCCAAATAACTCATACTCATTATGCCTCCTTGCCTACGTTCTTCTCCTCGTCTCGGATAGAATTGAACATAGCGCCTACATAAAGATAAATCTTCTTCAATCGTGAACTCTGTATGATTAATGAATGGTTGGGCCATTATGTTGAAGATGATGTTGGAGAGAGTTTAAAGGTATTTGTGTTCCATAGAGAGTAAAAGATACAATCCTTATATAAAGTTGTAAGTTCTAACGGCTCTATTTTGTAGGGGCAACTGTATAATCGGTAATCAATTGAAGTATTTTTACTTCCGATTATACAGTTGCCCCAATTTTTTTTTTTTGCAAAAATCTCAATTTTTTCAAATTTGAGAACTATATTAATCGGTAGTTAATAAGACTTCCGATTATACAGTTGCCCCAAATTTTGTTTTTGTAGAAATGTCATTTTTTTTCGAATTTGGGAACTAGAATAATCGGTAGTTAATATGACTTCCGATTATAAAGTTGTCCCAAATTTCTTCCTAGACGAAATCACCAATTTTGGGAATTTAGGAGCTACTATAATCGGTAGTCTCGTGAGGTTGTTTTTCCTACCGAATTGTTATAGAAGCCAAATGCGCGTTAGGCACAAAATCGATATTAATTGGTAGTATAATATCGTTCTAAGCTTCCGATTGCTTTATAATAATCGGGCACAAAATAGCTTCCGATTATGTAAGGGCATTAACGTATTCTCCGCGTTTTTGGACATCCCTTAACGGTGTATATGGGTTGGGAATAAAAAAGAACGCGAAATTGGGGGATACAAAAAGGAATTGGGGGATATTGATTACTTCTCCCAACCCATGGTGTGTGTTAAGGGGTGATTTTTGGGTATGAAAATACTAAAATACCCTCTGGTTAATTAAAAAACATTATGAAAAGACCATAATACCCTTTCTACTAAAACATTAAAATCAAAAAACCAAAACATATCCCCCATTCTTCACAATTTGTTGCCATTGTCTAAGGATTAGGTTCGAAAGTTTTTTTCATCGTTCTTCATCCGTTCTTTCGTCGATTAATCGTCGATTCAAAAATTTCTTCGTTGATTAACTATCCGAATCATAAACAATGCCTCCACGAAAGAAACCAAATGCCCAATCGAACTCAACATCATCGATTGCTCAACAAAAACAGATACATGCAATAAAAGAATTTCTAAGATTGAAAAGACCATAAACGGTGATGAAACATTCAAAAGATCGGGGAAAGCGTTCTGCCCATATCCCATGGAATATCAAAATGAACACTGCCCATCAATTAATAAGAGGAAGAACAAGAAGCGGATATAATGATGGTAGAAGATGAAATTTCGCGAGGAAAGCGGTAGAACTTCATTACTTAATGAAGGAGAGGTACCAAAAAATAGATTGGAGGCACACAAGTTCGGGGCAACAAATTATGAATTACGAGATGGCGTGCTTTATCGGCGATCCTTTGACGATTAAAGGAAAGAAGGAGAAAACCATATTGAAGATCTGCATAGTGGGGATCACAGGAAATCATACCGGGAGATCTTTGGCATACTAAAACATGGCCGTATATGCATCATCAAAAATAATATCAAACGGGTATCAAAACATGGGAAAAAGATACAACTGTTTCTTTAGTGTGTGGCCTTTTGGAAAGTGGGGTTTAGATATTGTAGGACCATTTTTACAGGAGCGGGACAAAAAGGTACTTAATCGCGGCAGGACTATTTCACAAAATGGGCGAGGTGAAAGCGGTCAGCATATTCGCGATAAGGATGTCTTTACTTTCATATTTGAAAATATTATATACGATTTGGGAAACAATTGGTTCGACAATGGGAAGCAATTTGAAGGGCAGTTCTTTGTAATGCATTTTCAGATAAGATGTGGAAATCAGCTCCGTCCGACTAACGACTCAATTCCGATATCTTGAAGAAAAAGTTGGAAGGACACAAAAAGGGATGGTGCGAACAAGTACCCAATGCGGTATGGGCTTATAATACAACTCGGGAATGTCCCCTTTTGCTTAACTTACGGATACTCCCATTGTGAGAGTCGTGATTCAACAACCAAAAAGAGGTTTAGGAGAAAAAGACAACATTTTAATCAAATTGGATGAATTGGAAGAAAAACGAGAAAAGGCATTGACACATGGAAATTATCAGCGAAGACTTGCTAGAGAATATAACAAGCGTGTAAAAATACGTGAGTTCAAATTTGGTGTTGCGAGAAACCCCAATATACCAACGTGAAGAAGTGGAGCAAGTTGGCGAGAAAATGGGATGGACCTTATATCATCAAAGAGGTAGTTGGTACGGGTGTATAGATTGATGGATCTGAAGAAATGATGTGGGACAAAATTGGATAGGCCATGGAGCAGTTATATCTAAAGAAATATTACCCATAAAAATGGGAGAGGAAAAATGAATTATGATGAAGTACTTCTCATAGGAATGTTTGCGAAATTGATAAAATACGAGGAAAATCCGCGAAGATCTCGCGATAAGAATAATAAAGGAAGTCATGAATGACTTAACAAAAATGAATGAACAAAGAATGGGAAAATGGCGTACACCCTAGTTGCGAATAACATTTAAGTAAGAGGCAAATGTAAGACCTAAAGTGCGTCATATAAGGGGTATCTCTCGACATGGCTCGGGGGGAAGGGGATAGTCATGAATTGGGGCCCATGAAAGCCTATCCGGAAGAGGTACCTTGGACTATATATATAAGGTTATCTGGTTTGGGCGACAGGGTCTCTTCTTAAGTCGGTGTATCTTTATAGTGCACGGTTGAGCGAGTGCCGGGATGGATGAACCTACCTGGCCATTCTTGGCAAGTCTTGGCATATGTTGCACTGAAGAAAACTCCACTTAGGGTGGCCTCGATAAAAATTTATAAGGGGCTGAAAACAACTTGGTTGTTGTTAAGACCGGATAGGAGGAGCTAGTCTTGATAGATGTTTCGCCTCCTTGAAGGGGCAACCAGGGGAGATGATAAAGCAAAAATACTTGGAAAATGATAAACAAGATCAATAGTGACCGTGATGAAAATGGCGGGGAAGACCTCTAATTAGGGAGGTCTGGCAGAAGACCACACAAAAATGATAAGGCAAGGTCCCGATGGGCCGTTGCATGAAAATGCAAAGGCGGCCTTTGAAACAAGAAAGAGATAAAATAAAGACTCAAGAAAAAGGAGATTTCTCCATTCTCGGGAGAATCGGGGACTTCATCGACTTCAAAGGATCGACAAAATCAAAGACTTGACGACCAAAATTCTTCACAAGGACTTTAAGATGGAATTAACTGATTTTTACTATCAATATCCTTACAATGAGACATATAATTAATGATTTTCCCGAATTTTCGAATAATGAGACTTGAGGGTGGAGATAGTGGAGGCCGAAACTTTCGTAACAAAACACAAGAAAATTTTGTCGAATATTATCGGCAATCTCGGGATAATAAAGCATTCTCAAATAATTTGACTACCTTCCTTTTTGAAAAGTAAGATCTTGAATTAAAGCTATGAAGTTATTGTCCATAGCATCATCAAATGAATCTCGAGTTAAGCCTTTAACGTGATCGCAAAGTTCTTTTCATTGGAAACAAGTATGGAATTTTTATAGCAGTGAGTTGGATTTTTTCTAATTTGACACATCGTTCTTAAACTCAAAGTTATTCTACCTTGAATAAGTTTATCTCTCTCGGCGGTAATTTCTTCAAGTTGGTCTTTCAAAGTATGATTAGCTTGTTCAAGTTGATTCTCAACTTGCAACTCCCTGAGATAAATCTTTACTTAACAAATCTTGCTTTTGCGGAAATTCTCTTTGTTATTTATTTGTGCATAAGTATGAAGATTATCTAAGAGATTATATTGCTCCATCAAGCATCTCTCTCAACTCGAACTTCTTCAACAATGGACATCCCGTTTAACGCTTGGAGAGCGAACAAGGATTTGTTATATGGGTTGGGAATAAAAAGAACGCGAGATGTTGTGAAATTTCGATTTTCAAGGTGGAAATCGGTCATAGGGGGATAAAAAAGGAATTGGGGGATATTGATTACTTCTCCCCCCAACCCATGGTGTGTGTTAAGTAGGGTGATTTTTGGGTATGAAAATACTAAAATACCCTCTGAAGCCTTTTAGGAGTTAATTAAAAAACATTATGAAAAGACCATAATACCCTTTCTACTAAAACATTAAAATCAAAAACCAAAACATATCCCCATTCTTCACAATTTGTTCCGAGGAAAAAATATTAAATGGGACTGTCCTAGGATTAGGTTCTGAAAAGTTTTTTTCATCGCCACTTCATTCTTCATCCGTTCTTCGCCAATTAAAATCGATTAATCTTGCAATATTCGATTCAAAAATTTCTTCGAGAGTTAAGATCGATTAACCTATCCGAATCATAAACAATGCCTCCACGAAAAGAAACCAAATGCCCAATCGAACTCAACATCATCGATTGCTCAACAAAAACAAAGAAAGAATTTCTAAGATTGCTCAAGAGCAAGAGGACGGCGAAGCAACTCGACAATCAACTACTCGTAAATATGGCTTCGTGAGAAGGTAAGTGATTTTAAACTACTTTGTAGGTGTTTCAATCGATCTATAACAATGGGTTTAGGTTAGAATCGCGAACCCTAACACAAACAGTTGAGTTTCAGAGAGTACCGCATTGAAATTTGTATGAATACAGTGCCGGGTTTGTGTTCCGGCATTCAATCTAGGATGAATACAGTGCCGATTTTTATTACCGGCGGTGTTTGATAATAATTCGTGTATGCCGGTAGTGGACTTAAAACATACAGGAGAGTTTATTAATTTGTCACCAGTACTGGCATAGATTTTTGGTTTCATTACATGTCGGTTTTCGGTACCGGCATTCTTTTGTAATAATTCGAGCATGCCGGTAGTGGACTTAAAACATACAAGAAAACTTTCAATTATACCGGCATAGATTTTAGGTTGCAGTTGTATGCCGGTACTTGGTACCGGCACTGTCGATAGTCAATGTGTACTGCCGGAACATTATACCGGAGTGGTTTATTTTAAGGTAGTCAATGTCGGTACTAAAACTGAAGGTGAGTTGTCTTATATTCATTGCTTTCCGTGTGCTTACGATATATGTCAAAAGCAAAGGAAACCAACAAAAGAAAAAATAAAGATGATGTCACTAAGAGAAGAAGGAAGGACGGTCTTGATACTCCTCAGTCTCTGCCTCCTCGAGGGAAAGATGAAGGCCGTAAGATACGTTTGGGGGCTGGTACAAGAGGGATAATTTGGGAGAGTGGTAGTGACCGTAGTGGATTTGCGAACCGTGAGCACGATGATCAAGATGAACAACATGAAGAGGAAAGTCAATTAGCAAGAAGAAGAGGAAGCAAAGCTTGAACATTATCGCAAAGAAGCTAAAGAAATCCTTAAACGTCAAAAACAATCTAAGATAGAAGTGGATGTCGAGGAAGAAACCGAGTGGATTAAAAATTACTACATAGTATCGAATTTCTAGGAAGATCACCGCCCTTCGAATCTTTTTTGGGGTCTTGTTAGGACTGGTCCTTACATGAATAACTACTTGGAAGGTAAGAAATGCCGAATTGATTACGGTGATCTCTATGTACAAAATCGAACAATTGCACTCATAAAGTTATGTCGCAAATACAACGAGTTTCTTGCAAGATACAGAGGGAATAGGTTTCAAGCTCAGGACGTATATACCAAGTGGAGAAAAGAGCCTTTTAGGCATTTCGAAGCTGCTTTGCTTATTGAATCTCGTTCCAAGAAATGATGTTAGTAGCAATTGGCTTGAGATAACGTCGTTTTATGTGTAACGTTGTTTATATTTATTTCCTTAAGAAATGATGTTAGTTGCAATTAGTTTGGGTTAATGTTTTTAAGTTTATTTCCTTAAGATTATGTGGTTAATGTTATTTATTTCATCAATTTTCTTTCCCCTACCAGCATTGAAAAATACACCAAATACTATACCGTTACACTCGTGCCTCCGTTGAATTGTGATCACCAAATACTTATTGTCGAATACTAGGCATTGAATTGTTCCATTTTTCCATGCCGACATTCTGACGGTTACAAACACAAGTTATGTGGCAGTTAGAAACTCATTCATTCCACTTATTTGACGGTTACAAACTATTTTATCCCACTTATTTGACGGTTACAAAATCCTTAATACCAGTTTATGCGTCGGTTACAAACTCCTTCATTCTATTTAAGTGACGGTTATAGAAAGGAAATCATTCATTCTCCATTTTTATTCAATCTCCCTTTTTGTTTCATCTTCTATATCAAAGACAATGGGTCGTCGCAAACCTCGTGAAAACCCATACCCAATCCTGAAGAATCTGTTGATGAAGGTGGTAAATCGAAATCAAAAGCGCAAGAACTGCCTCAAGAGTCTGATGGTGAGGCGAGAATAACAAATTTGCTTAGGTAAGTGATGTATATGTTGAATTGAAGTTTTTAATTTTAGGGTTTATCCCATAGTAAAAAACACAAAGTGAAATTATGTTGTTTAGTCTTTCTACTACACTAAAAGTAATTTTTAAAATTCCAATTTGAAGCTCAGTTGCATGTTTGATTCGCGGTAGAATACAATTTGAAAATCATGCCAGATTATATGTCTTGAATCCCGATTTTATTGCATGTTTTTACCGGCATACATATTTAATTGAATGCCATGCAGGTTCCCTGTCCCGGCTTTGTATATTTCATCAATACTATGCCGTTTTCATTAGCCTATTTTGTTAAAATCCCACAGTACCGGCATTTAAAATTTCTATATAACAATGCCGGTCCTCAATGCCGGCAGTGGCGATATGTTAACTTACTATGCCGGTTTTCTGTTGCAAAAAATGTTCATTCTCTGTCTAAAATTCAAAGACAACCGGCATGGTATTTTAATTGATTAGAATGCCGGCACCTTTGCCGGAACTTATGTTAAGTTCGATTTCTATGCCGGTTGTCATTATATAACTCAGTTTACATATTGGAATATAGGTCTAGAGCGGCAGAAAAGAACAAAGGAAAAGGCAAAGTTGTTTTAGAAGCAAAAAGTAAGTCTTCTCGACGTAGCCGTCCTGATCCGGCTACTGCTAAGGTCACAATTCGGGATCAACCTATAAGCTACCCAACCAGCAGTGATGATAATGATGAGTAGGAAACATATCCTGTACCCGAACAAGCAGGTGGCTCATCCTCACAAGAAGGTGGCTTAGGACAGACTGATGTCGGAGTTGAAGCCACTAAGGATAATGAAAAGGCACCCCCAGCCCACTTTCCTGATAAGTATGACATGATTCCAGACCGCGATGATGGCAAACATTGGGGTGAACCGATAAACCCGCAACTCTTATTTGCCTACAAACACTCTTGGGCTCGCTGGATCTATCAAACTTATGTAAGACGTTTGCATCTTGTTATTATATTATTTATATGTGATCAAGTGAATTTAATTTACTTTGGTGTGTTTTTATAGGACCACATGAACGCCTTCCGTGTTAGCCGCCATCAACAATCGGATGTATGGCCTTTGAAGCTTGAGTGTGACGCTGTTAAAGCAGTAGTCAAAGCATCTGGGTTGTATCCCGCGATAAAAATTTATGTGGCCACTGATACCGTCACATGGAGATTTCCCGGGATCTCCTGAAGGGGGGGGGGTATCGAAAGATAGTTGCTTCCAAAACGGATCAATAACCTCAATAGGTATCACTTCTTCATACATCACAAGCATATGACGACACGGAAGCCCCAATGAAGACATGTCGGGACAAATACACACATCACCCAGTTTTCCGTAATTTTTCTCATATTCCATTTGTCTCATCATATGTTTTATTGCCCAATGAGATACGTTGAATTCTATTCCTTGGAGCAACTTACCATAAAGAAGAAATGGAGTCATCCTTTCCATCGAGCTTTTCTCAAAAGCATCCTTGATCCTATTGATATCTTGCTTAAAGTATTGCTCCATTACCTCGGTGACCTTAACCACATTGCCTTGACCGGACTGGATGAGATCTTTAAATCTCCCATGAGCGGCCTCACCTGCACTAGTTGCTTCACTCTTGAAGTGTCTATACCGGTTTGTCCATGCACGCACAAATTTTTCTTTGAACTTATCCAACCATCGAGTCCGACAATACCAGATGGCAGTCGGATAAACTTCGTTCCAATTGGCAATAAACTTCTCCAATCTCTTTTCGTACATAACCTCGGTAAGAGACCAATAAACTTTCTCCCAATCTCTTAGAAATTCCAACCACTTTTTATGATTTTCCGCATGTTCCTGGTCCACTCGCTCCTTTATCTTGCCTCTCTCATCTTCTTCTTCTTCGGGGGATAGTTTGTTCTTTCGAACATCTTCCTCTAGTTGTACCATCATTCTCTTCTTAATATCCTCCTTTGCGGGTTCAAACAAGGCATGGCAAGTTTTTATGATATTTTGACGTATATGATATGTACATAGGAAATTTTGTGCGTCCGGGAAGACGTCGGATATTGCTTTCATTAATGCGTCATCGTTATCGGTTACGATGACCCTTGGAAGTTGATTTTCCGGAAGAACAATTTCAATTGTCGTAATGCCCAATGATAATTATAGTCCCTCTCGTTTTCCATTAAGCACCAAGCCAATGTGAATGTTACCTTGTCCGAGGTTTGCCCCACGATGTTGAACAACGGCATATTGTATTTGTTTGTCTTGTAGGTGCAATCCATCAAAAGAACACCACAACATGTATTTGCCAATTGTGAGAGCAAAGGATGCGAAATGAATATTTGAAGGGGCTTCTCGTCCGGCCCTCTTTTAATGATACGCGTGTAGTTGTGATCCCAAACTATCTTCTCAAATTCCTGCATAACGCTCCTCCCTTCCCATTCCGCCCTTCTAATAGTTGCTTTTGCGGCATAAATTGTACGTAAAGAAGACACGTTAGTCTCATCCTTTTCCTTGAAAGCTTCTGAGAATTTGTCTCGGTTTGATAAGTGCTTTGGTCAATCTCTTTACATCCTCGAACTCGTCAGGTTTTAGCTTCGCAACTAAGGAGTGACCAACAAAATCTTTCGGATCCCGGTGGTTATGATAGCCACACAAAACCTCACAATCCCAATTGTTTATGTTATTTAAACGGAATACAAGCTTAAACGGGCAATTATTCTTCCTCGTACAAGTCTTGTATACCCTATTAGTCTTCTTTGGATATACATAATCCTTTCTCTTGTGGCTATTCTTCTCCTTGTATTTCCCACCTCTCGCAAGCCATCTCAAAACGCCTCTTCGAACCTTCGGTATTCCTCACCAACACACACATGTTCTTAAGAGCCGTCTCTTTAGCCCAAGCGATTGCTTCCTTTCGATATGTTATTCCCTACATAAGAACAATTTCGCATTCATTAGAAGGTTCATTACTAGCAATCCATTAGTAAAGTTCAAGATACTAGGTGAAAAGTATTCTTTGGTCACATACCGGAGGGATTTTATAGTATTCCGACGTATCCCGATAAAGCGGCTCTGCATTTGTTGGATCAATATATGTCACCACCTAAAGATCGAATGAAAATTAGTTCCAAACACAATTACAACACTATGCCTAAACCCGATCCGGCATGCTCGACCATTGTTAGGCATAGTCTAAGTTAACCAAAACGGAAGACCAAACTTGAAACCTATTCCAAAGATAAATGTTTCATTAGAAAACAACGCCAGGAAGCACGAGTGCCGGCATTCTCGTAATCGATTGTCCCAATAAGTACACGATTAGGCATTAAATATATTTGATATTGAATGCCGGAATTTAGCTTTGAAAAATATTTATTTCTGCCTGTTTTTTTGTAGGTGCCGGCATTTAAAAGTTGTAACTGAACAACGCCGGTTTTAATACCGGCATTATCGATGTTGATGGTACCACGCCGGTACCCACTTCCGGCGTTGATATTTATTAAGTTTCAATGCCGGTTTTAGGTTTGGGATGGTAATGTTTCCTGTATGTTTTTCATGCAGTACCGGCTTGGTAACCTATCAATTGAACTATGCCGGTTGAATATTCCGTAGTATATTCCTTGGTAGGTAAAAAGGTTAACTATGTACCGGCATAGTTGATTAGAAGAATGATATGCCGGATCAATATTCAAAATGGGGGATATCGGTCTACCGGCATGGGCGAAATATGAATACAATGCCGGTAACCTTACTACCGGCATGGTCGAAGTTTGCATACCATGCCGGTAACTTGACTACCGGCATGGAATTCATACAACTACCATGCCGGCACCGAGGTTTTTCAGTGGAAAAAATGACGGGTTTACAGAAAAAAATCGATTTTTCGACATCTTAGCAGCTTTACCTGTGTGTTGGGGATGCTAGTATGTTGTGCAAGTTTACTTTCTTGTGTTGGTTCTTCGAGAAACTCTCCATACTCGTCAAAATCATCATTCAAGGGTGTTGGCTCAACAAAGAGTTGCAATTGAGAGTTGTTGTCGTTAGCTGAAGATTCAAGATATGCTCCTTGTTGTAGTTGAACTAAAGATTCTGCAGCAGCAATTCTCTCTTCACAATCATCCTCCATTTTTCCCAAAAAAATTTCTGGGGGATTTTGCGTTTCCCCCTCAAAATAAATAGTTATTTTGCATTACCCCCTTTTAAAATCATTAATTGGTAAAACACCCTGTAACCTAACTGTGCCGTAACAGACCAGTTAACACAGCACGTGTTGCGTGCGTGCACAATAATAAACACTCTAAACAAATAATTAGGCCAATTATTCACCCTAAAATACCACTTCATCGCCTCCCCCTAACACCTGTTCTCTGATGAGTGCCAAATATTGCATATTTCTACATCTATTTATTGGCATTTAACTCATCTTTTGTGCTCATAAATCAGATATTATCCCAGATTCTGTATTTTCTTTGTTTTCAAGAATAAATATTTGTGCTAATTAATTTTGTGTTTTTAGGTAGTAAATAAAGCTCGGAGAAATTGAGGAGCCAAAAGAGCAGAAAATTGGAGGCAAGAGTCTATGGAGCAGAAAGCCAAAGCCTGCGCGCGCATCAGTTGCAACCCAACAAGGAGCAACCCATTTACAAGATATGGGCTTGAGCAGTCCAAGACCCAAGACCCGGATCCAAGCCCGCACCATTTGAGCTGTTAGATTTCACCCATCTACATCCTACGGCCGCATCGGCCCTCGCATCGATCTCCCCTAGATCCTACGGTCGCTCCAACCTTCCCATCGACCCTCGCTACATCCGCCCCACACCACATCCACCTACACCTACACCCATCGACCAAAACCTAATTTCTCTTCTCTTTCTTTTCTCCCCAACAACTCCAGAGAACCCATCTCCTTCCCCTTCCCCCGACCATACCAGTGGCAGACCAACATCACCACCTCCATCTCCTTCCCCTGACACCAGCACCAACAGCTCCAGTAGCCGTATGCTCCGACTCTCTATCTCTAGTAATCTCCATCATAGCTTCTCCATACCCTAGAAGCTAGGTTAGAGATAATTGGAGCTAGGGTTTTCTCTAACATCAAATCAATGGAGTCGGAGACGAATCAGAAGAGGAAAGAGGTTTGGGTCTTTGTTTATTTGCGAGTTCGAGTGATTGTGAGGTATATATTGTAGTGTTCTTCATGTGAGAGAAGAACTCAGTGAGTTTTAGGGTTTAATTTTGTAATTTAATTTCCAGTCTGTTTTAAGCTTGCATGATGTTCTAAGTTAATTAACTAGGGTGTAGAATAAACCCTTAATCTTATAATGAGTTAATTCATGTTCAATTCATGTTCTTACTGTGTGTATTGTATTAGGATTATTAGCTAATTGATGAGCAAATTATCCTGTGATTGGTTGTACTGTAAGAAGACAACCAATACTATGGGAGAATTAGTGAATTCAATTGGTATAATTTCCACCTGAGACCTTCAAGGGAAGGATAAGAGCATAAATAGAGTTTGTTTACCTTAGTATAGGATTAAGTGGTGAGTTCAATCACCCTAGTGCCACTCAACCATCTGTTACAACATATCTTGTTCATTTGTTGCCTTAGTTTAGAAACACACAAACCAACTCGTCGTATCGACACCAAAACCCCCATATTGTGTTACCTTATCTAGAAATCAGTTAGTAAACTACTAAGATTAACTCCACAGCAACACCATTTCCCTGAGGATCGACCTGTACTTGCCCTTGCCTCCAACAGGCACTGTGCACTTGCAGTTATACGTAGGCGAAAACACACTTAACAGCCTACCAAGTTTTTGGCGCCGTTGCCGGGGATTTGGTAGTGTGCTGTGTGTTCATTAGTGCTTATCTCACTGTTTTTCAACCCACCATTGTATATATATCCTTTGTTCTCTTCTGCTATTAGTTTAACTTAGCTTAACTTTTTACATCTCTGTACCTGATATTGCATTGTAACATCTGTTAGTTTCTCTTCTAGTCTTGTTTAACTCATTTATAGCTTAACCCATCTGCAACTCATCTGTATCATAAGCCCTGCATTCTTCCATCTCTTTTTGTTAAACCTTGCATATCTGCATCATTGCATTAGTTCAGTTCCTTCTGTCAGAATAAGCATCTTTACATCTCTATCATCATTTGTAGCTAACCTCACTCTTTGTATAGTATGTACACTTTGTAAAATTTTTAGTTGAGTCAGAGAAAAGTACCACTTGTAGTTTCTCATCAGTCTGCTGCTGTGTAGTTTCCCTCCATACTAAAGTGCATCTGTAAGTGGAGCATTGGCATTATTGGTTAAATTTTTTTTCATCACCTGTAACTTGGTCTGCCCTGAACAGATAACCAAGAACATTAGTTAATCTTCATGCTGCAGAATCCTTGTTTTGAACTTCTAGTATCAGTCTTTTGAACTTGCTAGGTAGTCCTCTCTTGCTTTAAACTGTGCAATTTTTGAGAACTGAAACTCTCTCTTGAGTGGCAGGTACTTGTGGTGCAGCTGAGCAAACTCAAGGAAAACAAGGGAGCAGCAAAACCAATTGGTGGAATCGCCTAAACCCAGTTTTATACTGGCGGTATTGTGTCTCAAACCCTTGCTTACATGAATGAATGATATAGCTTGCTTGTTGATATAATCGAATAACTTCATCTCGCCTACGTGTCTTTGTGTGTAACTTGAGCATAGCCTGTGAAAAGTGGAGTCAACTGAACTAGTTGCCTCTCCAATTTAAACCCTAGGCTTCGACGTTCCATGCGCTCAGATCCAGCCCCTGCAGCTGTGAGTTTGAGCTACCACTTGGATAACAAAATTTGCTGCAAACTCTGTTGATATCAACTGACCTAGTTGACTCTGTCAACCCTGAGCTTACCTGTTACCATCTGCCCTGTTATTTTTGTGCATACATCTCTGAGAACTTGGGTACCACTTGATTGTGTTGACACTCTGAGCATGTTATGAGTGCTAGCATTGATTATTTGCCGATTCATTTGCTACGTCTCGTGAAGTTCATATCTCGAAATGTCTTTGAATCGTTATACTCTATTTGCCGATTAACCCGTGAATGCTCGTGGAAGTTTATATACCCCGCTCATAATCGCACTCCGTGTACTTGATCTCTAACAATCGAGGTCAATCGACCCCGCTTGACATTAACTGTGTTAGCATCATCTTCTCGCAATCTATGTGTAATCTTGTGATATGTAACTGAGTTGTTGAGTAGCAGGATTTGTGATTAGCATTTAACTTGTTGATTTTCAAACACACAACCCAGCACATGCTTCACCTTGAGTGAGCACAACCATTACCTTGTGCACATCACACAATTTTTGATTCTCTTTTGCACCTGACAACAACAGGGCAGTGCATAAACTGTGCTGTGCTGTGAAAACCTGCCAACTTGTGTTGTGCACAAGTTGTGTGGCTCTGTGCCCTGCCAGTGTTGTGCCATTTTTGAGAGTTTTGTGTTTCTCTGTGCTGTGCATAACCTGATCTGCACACAACCTGTGCAACATATGTGCTTGGCCTGACTAGGGCTGTAAACCTGCCAAACTGGGCTGGAACCCAGTTCCACTGGGCTTTGCATAGCCACTGGGCTGTGCAGTTGCACATAAACTGGGCTGTTCATAGGCTGAAGCCCACATAAACTGGGTTTTGCATTACCACTGGGCTGTGCATGTGCATACGAACTGGGCTCTGCACAAACTGAAGCCCACGTAACCTGGGCTGCACATTTGCAGCAACACCAAGCACTCCTGTGTGCTTAATTCTAAAAATTGGGTGCCATTTTCTTGTATCATTTTTGCATCTCTGTGTTGATATGATTTGATGCGTGCTAAGCTATGGTTGCTTATTTTTGAGTTCAAATTGACTTGCTAGATCATGTCAGGATTTTGGTCTGCAATTGGGGATGAAAACAAATCCATCAGAAAACTTGCTTACGTGCATGATTCATGTTATGAAACCCCCACAGACCATAGTGATTTTAGGGAATATTATGAACCTTCTCATGGCCCTGACCTTGAATACTCATACCCTAATCATTATGACCACATGTATCATCAACCACCATGGGAGGATGAGCAATTCTATCCTCCAATGAACCCATGTATGCAGTCTATAATGGAGAACCTCAAAATCATAGAGCAAAACAATGCTATACTTGAAAGAAAAGCATCGCATGATCACCCATATAGCAACCTGTCTGAGTTTCCCTTGTGTAGTGAACCTTGTGCACAACCATGCAATGAATATTATTATGAAACAAGGGCACCCACTAGTGAAAACTCTCCTTCAGTTGAACAGCTTAACATGTTCTTAAGGATGAATCTCAGTCATCTACAAAAAGTAGAAAAGGAGTATGCCCATAGTCAACCCACTAATGTTGAATATGAACCTCACCTGGAGGAAAATGAGTTGACTGAAAACTCCAATGCTGTTAATAGGGATGAGTATGCATATTACTCAGATGATGAATATGATATGTTAGAAGAGCATGTGCATGCTAAAAATATGGTGGAACCTTTGGGTTCAGAGACATTAAGCTTCTCTTCTATGAACCCTATGAATGATGCTTCTTCTAATATTCATACATATGATGTTTCTCCTGATTATCCTATGCATGAGATTGAAATTTTGGATAATGATGATTATGACATGGAGATTGATGAATTGTTCTATGCAAGTGAACATGATTTACCTTCTTCTGACTTTAGGAAAGTGTGTCATGGTGCAAATGATCTTATACATGAAAACAACTTAGATGTACCTAATCTCTCTCCTAAGGCACAAATTGAAACTCCTCCACCAAACCTAGGTGTAGTTTGTAACAAAATTGCAAAACCAACTTTTCTGAAAATACCTAATTTAGGCCTAGAGCTTTGTGCTTCCCAAGTCCTCTTGGACTATTTTGCATCAAAGTATAACACCTTTAAGGAGCCACAGTTGGAATATGTATGTCTGCCTGTTCTTAGCAAAACTCATTTTGAGTTAGACCTTGTGCATGATGTACCTTTAAATTTGCAAGATTTTGTGCTCACAAACACATCTGTTGACAAGTTTAGGTTTGGGGGTAACTTGTTCACATATGCAATCTTACTTGCACTCTCATGTTATATTTGTGTAAGACTGTTGATGTCTCTGCATATCTTCTTTTGGGTTGATCCTCAACTCTTTAGATTGTTGGTGTATGGTGAATTCTCATTGTATATAATCCAGTAGGACTTGTTAAATTTTCTATCTTGATTCGGTTGAATCTTCTTTTTATTGTGCTAATCCGATATGATCTCCGTTGAGAATGTTGGATTCTAGGCTTGACTAATGAAGCTCTAACCTTGCTCCCGCCGACATACCGGTAATCTCTTCCCTTTTCTATTATCAGCATAGTTCTCTTGGTATGTGACTTTTTGAATTCTTATCATCTGTTGACACATTGAGGACAATGTTTGATTTAGGTTTGGGGGTGCATTTGCATATAGAGTTTTTAGTCTTTTATTTCAAAAAAAAAAAAAAAAAAAAAAAAAAAAAACTCTTTGTAAATACTTGCATAAAAACCTCCAACTTTTAGAGATCTTAGAGTCACTAGCATGCTTCTAGCTATGTTTACATAGAGAGTCTGACCGAAATAACAAAACTTGGAAGTACTGGAGAACACAATCGGGTTTCTTAGTCGATTAGAGCGTTAAAGTTGGATTTAACCATACCGGAGGGCGAATTAGGTGTTGTTTAGATATTCAGTAGTAGAATTGTGATTACCCATAGTGGAGACTACCCATTTTACATCAAGCGAGGCACCGACCTTCATTTTTTGTGACTTTCTAAAAAATCTGTTAGAGTGTGTGTCACCGTACGTCAATTCCGGGTAGGAATGGTGAGCTACCCAACTTCGCACCACTTTCAGCACTATTTTTGATCTCTTGAGTGCTAATTTCGTCAATCATGAGGGTGACGTTTAAAGATGAAAACTCCTTCTTGTAGTTCGATTTGCAGTTAGCATCACTCTCTCCCTCTCAACAACATCAACAGATTCATAGAAACACATCGTCGTCAGCAAGCGGAGCATCATCAGAATATTTGAAGAAAAGTTGAAATAGTCCAAGGTTTACATGCAACAAAGAAGAGAAAAGAAAATAGGATGAGAATTAATGAAGTTTGTGAAATCAAGACAATACAAGTTGTATAAAATTGAGTCTTATTGTTTTATTGTTATTTTCATGATCTAATTCTTAAAAAAAAAAAAAAAAAAAAAAAAAAAAAAAAAAAAAAAAAATTTTAAATTTTTTGTGAAGTTCAGAAGTTCGTCATCAACAGTTGAAGACCGAAGACCAAAGATTGAAGACGTTTCTGTGAATGCTGAGAGAGTGATATTAATTGCCGATCGGGTGAGAAGGTAAGTGAGTACTCCCATCCTTGCTAATGGTTGATTTCCTTTCTTAGAGATTATCAGAAAAAGATTCTTTTTGTCCACAACTCTGTGGAGTCTCCGGAAATTATTTCGGAAGGTTATCCTTCTCATCTTCAACGTGTGCAGGATTTCTCTCTTTATTCCTGCTTGCACACATGAGAGACTAAAAAAGCGATCTTTTTGAGTGCAATTATCATAAAACCCTATTGGTGAGGCAGAAGTCGAGGCTTGTGATCACTATCGAATCCGAATTCTTTCATATGGTATGGTTATTTCTCGCTCAACTCTTAAGGATGAGAATGCGTTCTTTGGTAGTTCTAACTTCGTGTTACTAGCATGCAGAAACTCTATGTCCTCATAGCTCCTTGGATGCTTGAGACTCTTTTACACTCAGAAGTTGGAGAAGGTTTTGTGGGTACACCTCTGGTAAACCCTCACGAGACTACAACTCGTCCACTAGGGACACCTAGGGGTTTAAAGGCTTAGTGCATACGCTAAATGCATTCGAGAGACCAGCGACAGTGGTATAGTTAGGATTTCTTAATTTCTGTTTCACTTGAGGACAAGTAAAATTCAGGTTTGGGGGTATTTGATGAGTGCCAAATATTGCATATTTCTACATCTATTTATTGGCATTTAACTCATCTTTTGTGCTCATAAATCAGATATTATCCCAGATTCTGTATTTTCTTTGTTTTCAAGAATAAATATTTGTGCTAATTAATTTTGTGTTTTTAGGTAGTAAATAAAGATCGGAGAAATTGAGGAGCCAAAAGAGCAGAAAATTGGAGGCAAGAGTCTATGGAGCAGAAAGCCAAAGCCTGCGCGCGCATCAGTTGCAACCCAACAAGGAGCAACCCATTTACAAGATATGGGCTTGTGCAGTCCAAGACTCAAGACCCGGATCCAAGCCCGCACCATTTGAGCCGTTAGATTTCACCCATCTACATCCTACGGCCGCATCGGCCCTCGCATCGATCTCCCCTAGATCCTACGGTCGCTCCAACCTTCCCATCGACCCTCGCTACATCCGCCCCACACCACATCCATCTACACCTACACCCATCGACCAAAACCTAATTTCTCTTCTCTTTCTTTTCTCCCCAACAACTCCAGAGAACCCATCTCCTTCCCCTTCCCCCGACCATACCAGTGGCAGACCAACATCACCACCTCCATCTCCTTCCCCTGACACCAGCACCAAGACTCCAAAGAGCCGTATGCTCCGACTCTCTATCTCTAGTAATCTCCATCATAGCTTCTCCATACCCTAGAAGCTAGGTTAGAGATAATTGAGCTAGGGTTTTCTCTAACATCAAATCAATGGAGTCGAGACGAATCAAGAGGAAAGAGGTTTGGGTCTTTGTTTATTTGCGAGTTCGAGTGATTGTGAGGTATATATTGGAGTGTTCTTCATGTGAGAGAAGAACTCAGTGAGTTTTAGGGTTTAATTTTGTAATTTAATTTCCAGTCTATTTTAAGCTTGCATGATGTTCTAAGTTAATTAACTAGGGTGTAGAATAAACCCTTAATCTTATAATGAGTTAATTCATGTTCAATTCATGTTCTTACTGTGTGTATTGTATTAGGATTATTAGCTAATTGATGAGCAAATTATCCTGTGATTGGTTGTACTGTAAGAAGACAACCAATACTAGGGGAGAATTAGTGAATTCAATTGGTATAATTTCCACCTGAGACCTTCAAGGGAAGGATAAGAGCATAAATAGAGTTTGTTTACCTTAGTATAGGATTAAGTGGTGAGTTCAATCACCCTAGTGCCACTCAACCATCTGTTACAACATATCTTGTTCATTTGTTGCCTTAGTTTAGAAACACACAAACCAACTCGTCGTATCGACACCAAAACCCCCATATTGTGTTACCTTATCTAGAAATCAGTTAGTAAACTACTAAGATTAACTCCACAGCAACACCATTTCCCTGAGGATCGACCTGTACTTGCCCTTGCCTCCAACAGGCACTGTGCACTTGCAGTTATACGTAGGCGAAAACACACTTAACAGCCTACCATTCTCCGCGGTTTGCATCGTCAAAAATATCAATTGAATTAAAGACCAATTTCCCATTGATCCTCGATCTACATATTGGTATTCTCTACTACACACAGAGAAACAAACATCATTAATCTTTTTAAAAGAAAAAACCCCTAAATCTCATTTCATTTAACCCAAATTTCAAAATTGATTGGATTTGTTTGTTACAGATCTTTGAAATTAATTCATGGATTTTACTAATTTGTTGTTTAAGATGAAGGGTAAGAAAGAAGAAGAAGAAATTTGATTAATCAAGTGTAGTTCCTCTAATTTTCAATTCGGAGGCGTCCCTGTATTTTTTTTTTTTTTTTATTTTGTAATCTATCACCGTCTTTCTTCAGCGAGAACCAACACAGAGATGGAGAAGAAGACCGAATCTCTCATCCTTTGGCGTTGTTATCTCACTTTGTTGTTAATCTGATAACACGTGTACGTAATAAAAAAATCTAGGGGTGTGTTTGGTCACGTGTCTGTTATCTGATTTAGGCTAACGAGTGTTATTTGGTTCTACACACGTTTAATATACGTGCGCAGTTAACGGGGAAGTTACGGCAGTTATAACAGACAGGGGGTTTTTGCCAATTAGCGATTTAAAAAGGGGTAATGCAAAATAGCTATTTATTTTGAGGGGGAAATGCAAAATCCCCCAAAATTTCTCTCTCAAATTTTTTTTCCCTCCTTCTACTCTCAACTCACTAACCCAATTCAATAAAACACACACTAATCATTTATAAAAAACTCTTATGATTTTATTAATTATTATTAATCACTAATCCTGATTAGTGAGGGGTAGATTAGGTATTACGTAAAATACTTAGATAAGGGGTGATCCCGAATAGATATCTGGATCCACTTTTTGTCCTTTTCTTATATCCCCAATTTCTTTTTTTATCCTCCAATTTCGCGTTCATAAAAAAGTCGCCCCTAATTCTTTTGGGGTCGCCCCTAAAAATGACAGGAAAGAGAGCTCACAAAGCACAATACAAACACAGGGATGGTACGAACTTGAGATTCTTGAAAACTGTGATTGTGTACTTGTGCAAGAAAATATGTTTGGGTAAAAGTAAAATTCACACAAGATGGAACAAATAATTTCTTAATCGCATGGACCATCGAGCAAGGTAATTATAGAGATCCGACAAACCCAGAAATTGTGGTGGTTTATGATGAGCATGGGGCCTTTGTTCTAAATTTATTTAAAATTAACATCAAGATAGTATCACCAAAAACGATGATGTAGCTAAAAAGAATCATCCTCCGGTGCTAAAAACGATGATGTAGCTAAAATTCACCCAAGATTAAAAATGCTTCTTCTCCCCATGACTTCAGGCCTATTAGCTTATCCAATACAGTTTATAAAATTATCTCTAAAATCTTAACGAATCGTTTAAAACCCCTTATGGATAGTTTGATTTCGCCTTTCCAGTCAGCCTTTGTTGCCAACCGTCAAATTCATGATAATATCGTTATTACACATGAAATTCTGCATTCTTTTAAAAGGAAAAAGAAAAGCTCCAAGAATGATTACTTAGCTATTAAGCTTGACCTTTCTAAAGCTTTTGATAGGTTGGAGTGGTCATTCATTCTAGCCATTTTTTAAAAATTGGGGTTCTCGATGATGATTGGTGTCGATGATATCTCAATGTATTAGTACTGTTTCTTATTCTCGTTTTGGTAAATGGTTCTCCCAGTGATCCCATTTATCCTTCTCGAGGCATAAGACAAGGAGACTATCTTTCACCTTATATTTTATTCTTTGTATGGAAGTTTTGTCTCAATTGTTAGTGAAGGCAGAGGAAGAAAAGTTGATACAAGGCTTCAGATTTAAAAAGGACAGCCCTTCTATCTCTCATCTTTTTTTTTTTGCTGACGATTGTATGCTATTTTGCAAGGCGTCTGTCTCTTATGCGAAGAACCTCCTCAAGATTATTGATACCTTTGCTCAGGCTTCAGGTCAGGCAATTAATTTTGAGAAGTCTGGATTTATAACTAGTAGGAGAATGCATCATAAGCATATTAAAATCTTGGCTAAAACCCTTAAGATGAAATTCCTTAGCAACTCTGAAAGGTACTTAGGAACTCCCCTTTTTGTGGGAAAGAATAAAACTAGAGCTTTTAACTTTCTTATCGACAACCTGTACTCTAGATTAAGTAACACAAAAAAAACTAATCTCAATGTGGCTGGGAGAACGGTTGTTACTAAGCATGTGTTGTCTAGTTTAGCAGTTTATCATATGGCATGTTTCCCTCTACCGAAGACCATTACATCTAAAATTGATTCCATTCAGCGAACTTTCTGGTGGTCTAAAAAAAAAGAATCCAAAAGGGTGCTTACTTTCGTTCCTGGGGGGATATAGGTAGGTCCAAATTAAATGGTGGTTTAGGTATTCGAAACTCTTATGCTATGAATCGAGTCTTTATCAGTAAGCTTGGTTGGAGGATTATCAAAAATCCTAATTTCTTAATTTCTCGTTTTTTGAAAGATAAATATTTTCCTAAACAGAACTTGTTAGAGATTGACAAAGCGGCTGATTCCTCTTCTTGGATATGGAAGGGTATTGTTAATGGTGTTCAATTTATTAAAGACAATTCAGTCATAAAAATTAATGATGGAGTTTCTTCTCGTATTTGGTCTTCTAACTGGATTCCTGGATACTTGCATCCTCCAGGTGCCTGTGCAACCTTCTCATAGTGAATTTATGTTTGTTAATGAGCTTATTGATATTCAAAATGGTAATTGGAATGATAGTTTGCTGACGACTTTATTCTCAGATGAGGATGTTACTAGGATTAAGTCAATCAGACTAAACCTTCTCCAGAATGACTCTTTAATGTGGGCGCACACTAGTAATGGAAAGTTTACCATTAAATCTGCTTACAGAGTTTATGTGAATGATTTGTCCGTCTCCATTGATTCCGTTACGGAGAAAAGTGTGGGATATAGATTGTTTACCTAAAATTAAGTTTTTCTTGTGGAAAATTTTTGCGTGTATGCTTCCAGTTAACTCCATGCTTAGGTCTTATAACCCTGAAGTAGATGATCTCTGCCCACTTTGCCAGAGATTTGAGGAAACTGTTATGCATCTTTTTATTGACTGTGAAGTGGTTAAACATATTTGGTTTGGTCTCTCTTTACAACACTTGATCAGTTCCAATCTAGACTGGATTGATGACTACTTTCTGTTTTGGCATGATGATGCTTTAGGGGTTTCCCCATTTAATGTTTCTTGGCCTAGCATTGGTGGAATAGTACTTTGGTGTGTCTGGAAATTCAGATGTGAAGTAATATTCAAGAAAGCTTCTTTAGATCTCAATAGGATTATTTTGGACATAAGGAGAATGATTAATACTTACATGTCTCCAAAGTCTCATGTTCTTGGTTCTCCTACTGTGGTTCTCAAGATCCCTAGCCTTGATGTGGATCATTTTATGTTTATTGATGGATCTTTTAAAGATTTTAATATGGGTTTGGGTATTATTTGGTGTGATATTGCAGGAAATATAAGAAGATGTCGTTCGGACTATGGTTTGATGTCAGATGCAGCTGGTGCTGAAGCAGCTGCACTCATTTTGGCTATCTCCTGGGCAGAGGAGATGCATCTTACCAAAGTCGTCTTTGTCAGTGACTGTTTTCAGCTTGTGCAGTTCAATAATGGTGCCAACACAACTGTTGCTTGGAGAAGTAGTGACCTTGTGGAGCATTGTCGGAGTTTAATTTCTAGTTCTTTGTCGTTTAAGTTAATGTATGTAAAGCGTGTGAACAATCAATTAGCAGACCGGCTTGCACGTCGGGCTAGAAAACTTGGTCTTAAGGATCTTTGGGTCTCTTATCCTTCCTTTTTAAACCACCTAATTAGGAAGGTGAATCTTAAGGAAATCTGTAACTCTTTGATTGTTTAATAAATGGGTGTGTCTTTTAGCAAAAAAAAAAAAAAAGCTAAAAAGAATCAAATTCATTCATTGGGATAGTCCTATCTAAAAGTAGAAAGCGGGTCCAAGATATTATAATTGGGGAACCTAAGCCAGTGACTAGTGTAGGCAATCGTATAGTTCAGCACTTAATTTTGTCTAGTTTTAAGTTGACATGCTCAACATGCTCGAGCTGGACCGTGATCACCTTTGAGGACTTGCGGTAAATTTGTACATTTATTTTTGATGGAAGAATGAATTGGTGCATACGAATCGACTACCGAGCCCTCCCGTTGTTTTTATAATTTGAGGACAGCTTTCAGAGTTGCCGGTGAAAGCTGAATATAGTTCGAATTTTAGCGCATTTGGCTCCACTTGAAGGAATATGGATCAATAGGAATCGTGGATTTTGGGATTTTGGGATTTTTTATGTGTTTTTTGTCGCATACGAAATGAGATAGGTAACCAATTTAGATCATGATGCAGGTCCAGGTGGAGTAATTCGAGATGACAATGGAGCTTTTGTTGCTGCTTTCGCTAAACACATTTTTAAAAATGGAAGTAACATGGCAGAACTTTGGGCTATCAAAGATGGTTTGCTTTTAGCTCTTGCTTTAGGTATTACTCACTTAGAAGTAGTTTCTGATTCTACAACTACATGTTAAATACACAGTTCAAATGACATTCCTAGACTCCAAAACCCTCTTTCGAAGGTTGTTATGACCAAAATTTGTAAATCAATTTGTGATAGATTAATACCTCTTATGTGTCGATAAGCCTCTAGCAACCACCTTGAGATTCGTAAAAAGATCGTGCCGTATCAAGAATCATTTCTAGTAGCAGTGTGACAAACTTAGACCGATCATGCTTACGATCTTGACCAAAGGGGCAAAGGACTGTATACATACATCTCTTCTCCTTTGCTTCCACAGAGACTCCCAAATAATATTTGCATTGCACTAACTAAAGAAGTAAGAAATTATGTAATCTAGAACAAATTTAAAAATCAATTAATAAAATTTGGTGTAAGAAATCAAATGTAACATCTACCCTTCTACCACAATCAGCACTAACTATACAAATTCACCGTCGACCCACACCGACTCCCGAAGTATCAAACCATCATTTGCCCTATAACTTGTACCACTTCCAAGACCTTTAGGGAGAGAAGTACTTCAATAGGTCAGTGAGAATTTGATTTGGTCAGTTGAAATACAACCCAAACTTCTTCAATTCGAACACCCCAACACACCCACAGAACCCATATATTCATTTACACAAACCACGGCTAGCAGCACTTGTCTCTTCCTTGCAATATCCAACCGAGAGATGATCCAAAACGCACCACAAATCAAACCACTTCCATTCCAAGTCCATTACACACCTAATGTTCTTGGTGGTCATTGCTAGGAAACCTTCTTAATCTGCCAAGAACATCCACAATAACTTACATAATAGATCTTCTAAACAGACGCTCTGCTGCTCCTTGGTAGTTTGTTAACCTTAACCTTTTGAAGGATATCAACAAATTAGCCTCTTTTTTGGTGAATGTGTCATTTTCCCAAAATTATCATGAAGGAAAATTTGTGACCGACACATTGGCTAAATTTGCTGTTTCTCCTCATGTAAATCAATGTTGGGTTCATAAGCCACCTAGTTTTATATATTCTGTTCTCTTGGATGATGTGACGGGGAGGGCCTTCCCCCGTGTTGTGAGGCTCTTCTAGTTTTTGTAATATACTAGGCTTACCAAAAAAAAAAATGAGATAGGTAATCAATACCCATATTTATCGAACCTATCAGAAAACCAAACCATTATCCTATTCCTATTTCCTTCAAAAAAAAAAAAAAAAAAATTATTCTCTTCTTCTCTTTATGTGCCGTCACCATAGATTCCGTCGTCAACAATGAGTAAGCAAGATCGAACCATTTAGTCGGAGTTTACCGCCTATGCGACATTTACTATATTATAATAGTCAAAAGTGTCATAATTATGGATTAGTATTGTTAACTTTTTATACTCCCTTCGTTTTAGGAAAAGAGATATTTTCACTTTTTCAATTTGGCCTATTTTTAGGTTAAATTGAAAAAGTGAAAGTATCTTTTTTCCTAAAACAGAGGGAGTATTTTTCTCTCCTTTGTTATTCGAGACCGTTAAACAAGTATTATTAGTGTGAACAATGAGTAAATGGTTTTGCTAGGGAGGAAACGAGGTTTCGCAAGTAAAAACTCGACGCTAAAAGAATTGCGCAACATCATTTGTTATTAAACGATGCAATACCATTAGAATCCAATTACGAAGATGAGCTGCCACTGTTTATAGACGTTCATCATTTTATATGTAAGATCCATTCGGTTCTTAGGAATTATAGCTCTGACTTATATATAGAAGATTTATTTAGTTCAAGTGAAGCCACGATTATGATATTGGGGTTTGTTTTGTAGTCTCTGAAACTTAAAATAACATTTTTGTTTATCATTCTTTGAAAAATTGTAGAGCAATGTAGTTAATATCGTTCGTATCAACGGATAATTTCGGAATTTATCGTGCATCGCCGCTAACCTAGATGATGCACAAAATATTGGTGATACATGATTATTCTGATTATATCGGCCATATCAGTTGTATCGGACCGATATATCGGTCACAATATTAGCCGATAATATCAGTAAGGCTTAGTCTTATGGGTGCTAATCTAGCAGCTAGATTAGCAGTCCACGTCAAACAGGACTACTTCCTAAGTCCTATGGGAGTGCTAATCTAGCAGCTAGATTAGCAGCCCACGTCAGCTGGGACCACCGCCCAGCGCTGTTTGGTTCAGCGCAACCAATTTCAGCCGCCAGATCAAATTTTGTGATTTTTGTGATCTGTGTGATTTTTGTGAGCGCTGAACCATTCAGCGTAAAGGTGATTTTTGTGATGCTGAACCATTCAACGCTTCAATCTCGCTGCTACTTCACCTGCGAGCACATGCTAGGAGAGAGAATTATTATTAACAAATAGACCACACTTTTTTTTTTGAACTGCAACACTTTTCTGCTAATTTAGCCCATAGGACTTAGCCTATGGATACAAATATATTTATTAACAATGTTTTTTTTTCTTTTTGTTTTCATTTTTCTTCCCATATGTATACATATAAACCTCAATTGACCACGTGTCAAAAATGTTAACACGTGTACGCCATAAGACAAAGAAGCATCAGACTACAATGCCCTGGTGAGACACCCCAGGAAGATGACTCATCATCAGCCACGTATTCATCACGAGGTGGATCCAACGATCACAAAGTTAAGGAGTACCAGATAAGAGTAAAGTCGCGAAGCACAGGATAATATCATAAAGGATACTTTACCCAATCCCGAGGTACATTCAAAATGGACGGTAGTGATGAAGCCACTCTGACATCGAAGTGACATTTGCATTTACAGCTGTCTGGCGCGTGCGGACTGCCCAACCACCCGCATTTAATGCTACACACCTAGGGCACGTGTCAACATCTCTATGGAATAAGCAAAGGTTGACCATCGTCGCGGCACATTACCGTTGGACATCATCGGCAATGCACGAAGACTATCTTCGGGATCGGCACAACAACCAAGACAATTAGCAACCACATCTATAAAGAGGGGACCCACACGAAAAGTGTATAAATACTCTGCTTAACCAAAGGAGAAGGGGTCGACCAATTTTAGGAGAGAGAACTGTTATTAATAAGAAAGAGATTGTAAATCATTAGGTATGAGTTTCATCTATCTTCCCCTATCTTTGTTCGCCAACTCAGAGTCATTCGACTATAATTTGTAATATTGTTCAATCCATAGTGAAAAACCCAACACCCCGTGGACGTAAGCCTTAGTGCTGAACCACGTAAATCATCGTCTTATTTACATTCCGCACTTATCGTTTTAATATGTTTCTATCCTATATTCATCGTTTTGACCTCATATGCATATTTGTGACCCAAAGAAGAAGTGAGACGATGACGAGTCCGCAGACTCATAGTCTCCATAGAAGCTTAGTTATCATCTCATATTTATCTTATTATTATCGTATTTCATTAATATTGCGAATATTGATTGTGGATACGATGATAGCTTCGTTACATCAGTGTTCACAATTTGGCGTTAGAAACATGGACGTTTTTGTCCCGGTAAAAGATTTATCTTTCCCTGTGAACCCTTTTTGTCACTCAATACTATTTTTCAATACAGACTTTGGGTGACAGATCAGCAAAAAAGACCAGATCTAAAAAGTTTTTGGACGAAACGCAAGTTTTCACCGCAAAAATCCCACAGATTTGAAAGGATACCTCAAAATACAAAACACTTGAATTTTTTATTAGCAAAAACCTTCGGATCAATATTTTGTCTTTCAAAAGTACTTTCACTTTTTCAGATCCGTAATATGGTTATATTTCGGCTCATGCCTAACAAAAAATACCTTTGTTTTCTCTTACATCATCATTATGCTTGTACCTAACAAAAACCTCATGGATGTGTTTTCCTTGCTAACAATCTATTCTTACAGGACATGGACAAAACAAAGGATATCGGAAAAGCTAAAGCAGCGTCAAAGGAGACACCAAGAACCACACCGGTCGTAAAACGGAGCAAGCAGAAGGGTGAGAAGCTAAAAGCAGCGAGCAAAAGGCAAGATGTTGCGGAAAGTACCTCACCACTGGATGCCAATGCAATAACAACGGTATCTCTCAAAGCTGCGGCAACCAAAGCCGATGCAAAAAATGTGACAGCAACAACCCGTGCAAATGAACAACGAGAAGGAGTTGCAGATCAAGTATGCAGCAACCTGTCTATGGGATGTCGTTGACCGATGAGCGAAACCAACCACTGCTGACTGCTCAACCCCTGCTGACGACGAACCAGCCAACACCTTAACCGAATGAGCTTCGGGTCTTGCCCACAAATCCGCCGATCCCTATAATCCAGACTGTAGACGAAGATCATACCGTTGCCGCTGGTGGACAAGCAAAAATAAGGACTCCGAACCAAGGATCAAACCACTACATCCAACTGGTAGCAGAGCTCGAAGAGTTGAAGAGGAATCAGAAGGTATACGCAGATACTGTGGCGCTACTTACACGAGAGAATCAAGAATTCAAGGATAAGATCGCCCTTAGTGCCGAGGTGAAAAACCAGCATGATGAGGCAAATTCCAAAGCGCCCCAGCCGAACCAGGACCGAAGAATGATAGTGGCTAACATCAACAATCCAGAACCACTGAACCGACATGCTGCAGGAAGAAACAGATCATCTGACCCCGATTACGTACCAGAAGATTCCGATTACTTCGATAGCGAATCCCGGAGACCAGGACGATCAGCAATACGGGACGAGCATTTCCTCGCTATGGAGAATCTTCGTACTGAGATAATGACAGAGATCAAGCAGCTGAAGGCGAAGCAAGGAGGAGGGAGACTGGAGGAAGTAATTGTTAGAGCACTGCTCGGTCGAACTCGCATGCGTTGATATCTTAAGCATGTTTGTCAATGTTAGTGATCAAAACTATAAGTCTTGATTTCTAGTCTACTTATAGATGTCTCAATATAGTAGTTGAGCCTTAGACTTCACAGCGTTCATCATTTGAAGACGAAGAACTACTAAGGAGAGCTTGTGGAACTTCATCGACAAAAGTTATGTGGAGACTGAAACTCATCTATCACCTGGAAAGTCTATTTCTACTCTATATCCTATATTGAGACATAAGTCGTGTTACGATATAGTTTTATATTATACACATTTGAGATTTCGAGCTGAGTTTAACTCGCTTACATATTTCTCGGAATATGTGTTGGCAAGCTTTCGCTTCGACCAAGTTCATCTTATATTCTTGACGCAAGTCAAAAGATGATCATGTAAAATTGCCGAGTAACATCTTACATGGTTTGTGTGATACAATCATTTGGTGTAGACTTGGAATGTTTCGTAATGATTATTTCAATAACTTGAAAATTGCTTTGATGCTAATATGGTGTGAAAACGGCTATTGTCATCCTCTAAGAAAATTTCAATTATTGAAATAAGAGTTTAGAACACTTAACCATTATTGGATATGTCATGTTGTGTATTCTTGCACATATGTAATCCATGTCCGGGAACCATAGTATGCGCACCCGTTCGCGTACCTGTTGGCTTGAGAAATCCGGGAACCTAAGTATGCGTACCCATTTCCGTACTGGCGTACAGGTTCATGTCCGAATATTTCTGCTGGGATTGGAAGTTCGCGTACCCGTTTGTGTACCGGCGAAACCCAATCTTGGTCCGGGTATTTCAAGAATGCATACCCATTTGCATACTTGAAGGTTAAAGTTCTAAAATCGGTTGTGTACATGAACATAAACATTTATATAATAAGGAATGCAATCTTTGCAAACCGTGGCTATAATGTTCATGAATTGATTCGAGTGAATCAAACCAATTTTTCTTCAATTGTGTTCTTGTATACTTCTCTGAGAATATAGCAATTGAACAACTCTTTTACTAGTTTCATTTGAGTCATTTGAACTAGTTATGGTAAAGATGAACAAGGATGATATGAGAGTGTTCATATGGCTAATTTCGGTTAACTATTGTTGAGACAACATGGTGTACACGTTTAGGTATACGGTTACATAAACCTAAATGAGGATACATTTCATTTGTGTGGAACAAGCTAAGTTCGATCAAACGGTTGAAAGATACTAGCTTGGTTGAATCAGGTTTTTCATATATCGGTGAATATTGAATGCTTTGTTACCAAGGTAACTTAGATTGCAAACCCTGATTTGAAAACTATATAAAGGAGAACTCTAGCAACTGGGAAACCTAATCCCCAAACTTCTGTGTGTTACTAGTTGCATAGCTAGAGTCAATTCTCCTTTAATATTAGGTTGATCTCGAGACCCCGTAGGTTAACGACTTGAAAGACTTCATTGGGATTGTAAAGGCAGACCCAACTATTTTCTTTGTAGTTGCGTGTTCTGATCTTGCTCGATTCTATCGTTTGAGTGCTATCTTCTCTAAGATTTGCTCGAGATTTAATCTCCGATAGGCAAGATAAAAAGTGATCACAAACACCTTCATCTCATCGTTTGTGATTCCACAATATCTAGTTTCGCTTCCATACGATTTAGATTATTGTGAGTTGATTGATAATACTAGGCTGTTCTTCGGGAATATAAGACCGGTTTATCAATTGGTTCCTGTTCACCTTGATTTATCAAAAGACATAACAAAACTCATAGATATTTCTGTGGGAGACAGACTTATCTATACCAATAGACTTTTCTGTGTGAGACAGATTTGTTTATCAAGTCTTCGACTTTGGGTCGTAGCAACTCTTGGTTGTGGGAGAGATCAACTAAGGGAATCAAGTGCGTAGTATCCTGCTGGGATCATAGACGTAAGGAACGCAACTGTACCTTGAATCAATGTGATATTGATTAGGGTTCAACTACAGTCCAGTCCGAAGTTCATTGGTAGTAGGCTAGTGTCTGTAGCAGCTTAATACAGTGTGGTGTTCAAAGCCGGACTAGGTCCCCGGGTTTTTCTGCATTTGCGGTTTTCCTCGTTTACAAAATTCTGGTATCTGTGTTATTTCTTTTCCGCATTATATTTTGTTATATAATGGAAATATCACAGGTTGTGCGTTGTATCGATCAATTAGGAAATCCAACCTTTGGTTGTTGATTGAAATTGATTGATCCTTGAACATTGGTCTTTGGTACCGTTCAAGTTACTTCTCATATATTCAATCGGGATAGCAAATTTCTATTTTCTGATTGCAGATTGAAATAAGAGATAGAGATATAAACTCTTGTATATACTTTTCTCTAGATTGAGTCTGACTGTCTAGTTGATTCTCTAGAAAGTATATTGAAGTAAATCCTCTCAGATTGCCAAACGAATTGTTGGGCGTGGTTGTGGTAACCCCACATTTTCAATTGGTATCAGAGCAGGCAAACACATTAAAGACCTTATAATTCCGTGTTTTAGCGATCTGATATGGATAGAAGTGCTATCTCTATGAACGTACCACCAGTCTTCGATGGCTCAAATTACTTATGGTGGAAAATTACTATGCGAGCCTTTCTTCAAGCGCGTGATTTTTAATCACGGGTTTATGTAGTTAATGGCTATGATGCTCCCGTTGTTGCAGTAGGAGATGCGACTATTCCAAAGGATATTGGTGCATATGACGCTGCTGATATTCTTGCTGTAAAGCAAAATTCCGACGGTTTGAATGCCATCATACATGCCATTACCCCAGATCTTCTGCACCATGTGACTACGTGCACCCGGTCTAAAGATGCTTGGGATATCTTAGAAATCGTATTTGAAGGGAATACCAGTGAAAAGGAAGCCAGGCTTCAAAACCTAAATTTCGATTGGGAAAACCTTCGTATGGCAGATGAAGATTCATTTGATGAGTTTAATCACAAAGTGTCTGAAATTGTTAATGCATCTTTTGACTGGGTAAGACTATTCCTGAAAAGGCCATTGTGATGAAAATTCTCAGGTCGCTGCCATCTAGATATGATTCTAAGAAGCATGCCATCGTTGAGGGAAATAACCTTGATACTCTTTCCAGAAATACTCTTGTTGGAAAGATTAAATTACTTGATCATGATCAGAATACAGTCAGAACCTCTGCGTTCAATGCTGTGACCATTTCAAGTGAAGCTTCTAACTTGTCATGGGCTGATGAATGTTGTTCTAATCACTTTGATCCTAATAGATCACTGATTACACAAAAAATCAAGGATTGTGTGAAGAAAAGCAAAAGATCCGAGAGACTATCTTCTCTCTCTAATACTTCTGATGATTCAGTTCAAGAGAAAGTATCTCAGTGTCCCAATGCCTCACATACTGCTGAAGTATGTACAGAATTTTCAGCCCTCTCGGCAGAAGTTCCCACTAACTCAAATTCCTGTTCAGAATGCGAGTCTGACAGTGAGATCCTAAATTTCCTGGACAATTGTGAAGAAATTCACCAGGAAAATATTCAACTAAAAGAGATGTTGAAGAAACTTGAATCATCACTTCAGGTGAAAATTTTTGAGGTTGACTGTCTCAGTGATGAATTCACCAGAACCCTATTTCTAAAAGAAAAAGATATTGATTCTCTCAAGTGTGACCTGCGAAGGTTATCCGGAAGCTCAGACAAAATTTCAGCAATGTTGTTTGGTCAAAAGGCTTTTGGAAACACAAAAGGTTTAGGGTTCAAAAGTAAGACTGTGAGCACAACTAACTCATTTGTTCCAGTCGGTTCAACTGATCTTGTTTGTTGTGATAAACATGAGTCATCTCCGCAAAGCAAAATCTCTTCTCTATTTTGCTCTTTCTGCGGAAGTGCAAGTCATGTTCAGAATAAGTGCTGGAAATTCTAGAGAAACAACAAAAGAATTTCCAAACTTCAAAATGACATGCAAAGGATGAACTTGTCTCTGGAGAAGCAGTTCGTAACACCTGGGCTTAAGAAGAAGTCTAAAAGAATCAGAGCCAAACGAGGTAAGTCTGTTCTTCCAACAAACCTTGAGATGTCACCTTGTGACACAAGAAGTGAACATCTTGTTCACTCCATTACTATCTAATCCATAGTAATGAACTGTATCCTTATTTTGGACTTGAAAAATAAGGATCACTTCAAGGTTGTTCAAGTCGTTTTTTTTTTGTTGATTCTTTTTACTTTATTTTGAGCAAGTGAATATTTTGTTGTTTAGATAGATAATGGATCATGAACCGTGGAGACTTTTCCAAGTTTCTTTAGGGTTTTGCCATCCTAGAGTCTATTTATGTTCATTTGTGAACTATTTTATCCTTTACCTTCTCTCTCTCTAAAAGATACAGTCTCATGGCTCCTATAACAAGAGGTGTCACAAAAAAGGATGTTGTAAAAGCTGTCAATGTGTAACTGTGTGAAGGGATTCTATCCTCAAGGAAAAGTAAGGTGAAGGATACGATTGATAATCCAGGTTCATCCACCAACTGCCTATTGTCTGTTTGTCACCCTGATAATAAATTTAGGGCTATGGTGAAAGATTTCATCGGAAAAAGAAATGATTTAAAATCTCGAATCATTTCATCTTTGGAAGATATTTCTCACTATGAACAAATGTTGTCTCTAACAAAGAACACTTTGCGTGAACTGAAAAGAGAACTTAGTGAGTTGACTGATATTTCTGAAGATGTGGAGGAATTGCATGATCCCATTATCAATAGTTTTTTCAATAATGAGAAGGAATTCTCTGTAGATGCCCTGAGAAAGCTCTACAATGTCTAGTAAAACTTCTTATGAGATTTTTTTTTTTTTAAGAAGGATAACTAGGGTTTGAAATAGCCATTATTGTGAGTACACATAGCTATGTCCAACGTTTTTCATCTCCAATGTTTTTAGATTTATTTATTTAAATTCTAAGTTATTTGGAAGATGATTTTTGCAGTATTAATCTTTATGATTTCATATATTGTAAATTGTTATGGGATATGTTTTTTACGTCCGTGAACCTTGACTGTCCCATATTTGTTCAAAAGTTATCTCTATTATATGTCGATATGAAAGTATTGATAAGAGATAGAATGAACTTTTGACTACAAAAGTTAAACCTTTTATGTCATTATTGATGGAAGAAAGGATGAACTTTTGTTTACAATTATTAAATATATTATATGTAACTGTGCATATAGTGATGAAAAATAGAATGAATCTTTGTGTATTCCGTAGTATTGGTCTTTCCCTGATCCACATATTTGTGCATATACTATGTCGCTCCGTAAGTTCTCTTAGGTTGAGCATGACCAATTGAATTGATCATTTTTGTGGCTAATTCAATTGTGATTTTTGGATGCAAATTCATGATTCTCATGTGATTTGATTATGTCCAAAGAAATCCTTATTTTCTCGTAAAAGTAAGGTCGCTCATGTTGTTATTTCGGGAATGACATATTATGGGGGAGAGTTCTTTTTGAACTTGTGCTTAATTGTCAAATCTTTGTGGGGAGTGCGGGTGTGGAATATTGTAGGGGTTATCTTGTATCTTTATAAACTCCTTGATGAATGCATTTAGCTTCGGCTATATGATTGCATCTAAATAAGTTGGTATGTTGTTCTCTTTTGGTCATGAAGTATCTCTTCATGAGGATCCTATTAGTTTTCGTACCTTTTCCAATTTATATTGACAAAAGGGGGGAGAATTAATGTGTAGTTTCATACTACAAATACATATGGTTTACGGATCATTATGTAAGGGGGGGTGGTTTTCATGTCGAGATGAAGTATTTACTAAGGGGGAGTGATACATATCACCATAGTATTGTTGTCAAAGTTGTGATACAATTGAACTTTGATGTTGTGTAATATTAGTATGACACTGTATAACAATGATTGGGAGCATCTGTTTTCTCATTGTTATCGCTACGGATCTTCAACAACTATGATGCTGAGTTGAACACGTTTAGAATCATGGAGTACTTGGAAGTGACGAATATTTCGAGTCGTGTTGAAGATGCCAAGGAGATCAAGCATTTGGATGAGAAGCTACAAAGTTTTATTTATTTTGTAATCCATATGTATTGATAGTTTTGTCACTAAAATTGACAAAGGGGGAGATTGTTAGAGCACTGCTTGGTCGAACTCGCATGCGTTGCTATCTCAAGCATGTTTGTCAATGTTAGTGATCAAAACTATAAGTCTTGATTTCTAGTCTACTTATAGATGTCCCGGGATAAGACATAGATTGTGTAGTTGAGATTTAGACTTCACGGCGTTCATCATTTGAAGACGAAGAATTACTAAGGAGAGCTTGTGGAACTTCATCGACAAAAGGTATGTGGAGTCTGAAACTCATTTATCACTTGGAAAGTCTATTTCTACTCTATCTCATATATTGAGACATAAGTCGTGTTACGATATAGTTTTCTATTTTACACATTTGAGATTTCGAGCTGAGTTTAACTCGCTTACATATTTCTCGGAATATGTGTTGGCAAGCTTTCGCTTCGACCAAGTTCATCTTATATTCTTGACGCAAGTCAAAAGATGATCATGTGAAAATTGCCGAGTAACATCTTACATGGTTTGTGTGATACAATCATTTGGTGTAGACTTGGAATGTCTCGTTATGATTATTTCAATAACTTGAAAGTTGCTTCGATGCTAATAGTGTGTGAAAACGGCTATTGTCATCCTCTAAGAAAGTTTCAATTATTGAAATAAGAGTTTAGAACACTTAACCATTATTGGATATGTCATGTTGTGTATTCTTGAACATATGTAATCCATGTCCGGGAACCATAGTATGCGCACCCGTTTGCGTACCTGTTGGCTTGAGAAATCCGGGAACCTAAGTATGCGTACCCGTTTGCGTACTGGCGTATAGGTTCATGTCCGAATATTTCTGCTGGGATTGGAAGTTCGCGTACCCATTTGCGTACCGGCGAAACCCAATCTTGGTCCGGGTATTTCAAGTATGCGTACACATTTGCATACTTGAAGGTTAAAGTTCTAAAATCGGTTGTGTACATGAGCGTAAACATTTATATAATAAGGAATGCAATCTTTGCAAATCGTGGCTATAATGTTCATGAATTGATTCGAGGGAATCAAACCGATTTTGCTTCAATTGTGTTCTTGTATACTTCTATGAGAATATAGCAATTGAACAACTCTTTAACTAGTTTCATTTGAACTAGTTATGGTTAAGATGGACAAGGTTGATATGAGAGTGTTCATATGGCTAACTTCGGTTAACTATTGTTGATCCAAAATGGTGTACACGTTTAGGTATGATTACATAAACCTAAATGAGGGTACATTTTATTTGTGTGAAACAAGCTAAGTTCGATCTAACGGTTGAAAGATATTAGCTTGGTTGATTCAGGTTTTTCATCTAACGGTGGATATTGAATGCTTTGTTACCAAGGTGTTTGAGGGTGAAAACTGTTTCCGCTGATTTCGGTAATTTCGCGTGAGTGGGTGAGAAACTGAGTCTAAACCCTAAACAATGTACTGCAAGGGAGTACTTTAGATTCGAGAGATCAATCTGTACAAGTCCGGCCTAAACCAAGAAATGGTCGTTCCAGACTTGCTTCGGTCACAAAGTGAAGGAGAAGGGTTAGTTTTAGGGAGGGAAGCGAAGAAAGTGTTGGGACCAGAATAGTTGATTCTGGAAGAGTAGTTGTTTGACTTGTATCAGAAAGTGAAAGCTAACAGATGGGAAAGCTAGCAAGTGGTTTCTGAGTGTTGTATGCTCCTGACCAAAACTTGTTGTTTGGTGGAAATAGGTAAGACCTATTTATACAAGTCTAAGTGAAACGTACTCTGGTCTTGTAAGAAATATAAACGGATGAGTAAATGGGAGGAGGTGGTTACCAATAACGCCTGGAATTGATGTTCCATAATGAAGGATAGCATTTTTACCATTACTCCCTGTATTTACTAACCGCCTTATTCTTATGACACTTTCATGTAACAGGCTTAGTGTACGCCGCACGCTGTAAACCGCCAAACCAATACCCTTTATGAGCATCCCCCAGTTTGTGACATGTGTTAGATGTCTCGATTGTTTTTATGGGAAAACGTGTAGCATGGTGTTACGTGTGGCATGGTGGCATGCCAGTGGCCATGGTAGAGTCGGTATGGCTTTGCCATAGAATAGGCGCGACCAAAATTAGGGTTTGGGTGCAAACCGTGAAGTTTTGGCTTTGGGCCGCAAGTTAGGTGGCGGACTTGAACGATCGAGATCTGCATCTCAGAGGGAAGGATAGCCGTTGATTATTGCAACTCTCCTTTTTAGCAGCCAGCGTTGAGAATGGCTTTGCCATAGAGTAGGCGCGGCCAAAATTAGGGTTTAGGTGCAAACCGTGATGTTTTGGATTTGGGCCGCAAGTTGCCATGCGTTAGGTGGCGAACTTGGATGGTCAAGATCTGAATCTCAAAGAGAAGGGTATCCGTCGATTATTGCAACCCTTCGTTTGTAGCAGCCAGCGTTGAGCATGGCTTGGTCATAGAGTAGGCGCGACCAAAATTAGGGTTTAGGCGCAAACCGTGATGTTTGGCTTTGGGCCGCAAGTTGCCATGCGTCAGGTGTCGAACTTGTGTGGTCGAGATCTGCATCTCAAAGAGAAGGGTAGCCGTTGATTATTGCAACCCTTCGTTTGGTAACTGGCGGTATGAAAGTATGGCCGGCAAGCTAGGATTTTTGTGTAGTTAGGCGCGGCCAAAAGCTGGGGTCTTGGCGTAGTTTGGGCGCGACCACAATTAAGGCTTGGCGTTGGGCCACAAGTTGCCACGCGTTAGCTGGTGACCTTGGGTGGTTAAGATCTGCATCTTAGATGGAAAGGTGGCCGTTGATCGTAGCAACCCTTCGTTTGTAGCAGCCAACGTTGAGCATGGCTTGGTCATAGAGTAGGCGCAGCCAAAATTAGGGTTTAGGCGCAAACCGTGATGTTTGGCTTTGGGCCGCAAGTTGCCATGTGTCAAGTGGCGAACTTGCGTGGTCGAGATCTGCATCTCAAAGAGAAGGGTAGCCGTTGATTAGTGTAACCCTTCGTTTGGTAGCTGGAGACATGAAAGTATGGCCGGCAAGCTAGGATTTTTGTGTAGTTTGGCGCGGCCAAAAGATGTGGTCTTGGCGTAGTTTGGGCGTGACCACAATTAAGGCTTGGCATTGGGCCACAAGTTGCCACGCGTTAGCTGGTGACCTATGACGGTTAAGATCTGCATCTTAGATGGAAAGGTGGTCGTTGATCGTTGCAACCCTTCGTTTTGGCAGCCAGTGACGTGAAGGAAAGGCTGGCATGGTATTGGCGCGGCCAAAACTAGGGTTTAGTGTAAACCGTGGTGTTTGGCTTTGGGTCGCAAGTTTCCATGCGTTAGGTGGCGAACTTGGATAGTCGAGATCTGCATCTCAAAGAGAAGGGTAGCCGTTGATTATTGCAACCCTTTGTTTTGGCGTGGAGAAGTGGCTGGCATGGTTGGCATGCCTTGGCGCGGAGACGTGGCTGGCATGGTTTGCCATTGGCATGGTGGTGCGGCTGGCATGGTTGGCATGCCTTGGCGCGGAGACGTGGATGGCATGGTTTGCCATTGGCACGGTGGTGCGGCTGGCATGGTTGGCATGCCTTGGCGCAGAAACGTGGCTGGCATGGTTTGCCATTGGCACGGTGGTGCGGCTGGCATGGTTGGCATGCCTTGGCGTAGAGACGAGGCTGGCACGGTGGTGCGGCTGGCATGGTTGGCATGCCTTGGCGCGCAGACATGGTTGGCATGGTAGTGCGGCTGGCATGGTTGGCATGCCTTGGCGCGGAGACGTGGCTGGCATGGTTTGCCATTGGCACGGTGGTGCGGCTGGCATGGTTGGCATGCCTTGGCACATACTTGTGGTTGGCATGGTTTGCCATTGGCACGGTGCTGCGGCTGGCATGCTTGGAATGCCCTGGTGCAGAGACGTGGCTGGCATGGTTTGCCATTGGTACGGTGGTGTGGCTGGCATGGTTGGCATGCCTTGGCGCAGAGACGTGGCTGGCATGGTTTGCCATTGGCACGGTGGGAGAATTAGGGTTTGGCATATACAAAGGTGATGTCAGTTAATACTAAGGGTTTTGCTGTGGAACATGACACACGTATAAAAAAAAGGGTACCCTGGTAATTCTTACGTAGGCATGCTGTTTGATTCAATAAGTGTGCTAGTGGTCATAGTGACGTCATGTTAGATGCATAGTTTTACGATTTTAACCCTAAGCTAAAAACCACCATCAACATTAAGTCCCCTGCTTAGCTCGGAACAGGAGCATTGTTGCGAGGTAAGTATAAGTTAGTGTCAGACAAGGACAAAACCAAAGCGGCGGGTCATGAAAGACGGCTAGGAAAATTCGTTTAACCTTTTTCGAGAGTATTTTGAGAATCCATGATCCTTGCGTTGGCGGCCTTGCATGAATTCTATTTGCGTCGTTATTGGCTAGACTTGAAATGCTAGAGGCAGTTGCTGGTTGAGACACAGGATGTCAGCTTGATTTGGTCATGCGTCATCTTGGCTGGGCTAGGGAATGCGGATGTGATGGCTTAGCAAGTTGTTGGCATGGCTAGGAATGGGATTTGGCTTGGCGCAGCTCGGGCGCGGCTCGGCTCTGTCTTGGCGAAACTTGGCTCGGCGCGGGCGGCTTGGCTTGACTCGACGCGGATCGGCTTGGCTCAGCACGGGCGGCTTGGCTCGGCGTGGGCGCGACTTGGACGCTGGCGTGGCGCGGATTTCTGGGGCATCATGAGGTAAGGCATGGCGCGGACTTTTGGGCATCGTGAGACTTGTCCTTGCGGGCCCGATTGCCTTTTCTTATTCGTGGCTTAAAATATGGAATCCTTTCCTTCTTCGAACTTCAAAAGAATATTACTCCTATAAAAGGGTTGTTCTCCTTTTATTTTATTTTTCATCTTTATTCTCACGTCTTTGTGCTAGCGGCAGAGTGGTAGCAGTAAAACGAGCTAACATTCCAGGTATGTACTCCAACGCTTCTTTTTTCTCTTTTTCTTTTGTCGGTGCAAGCCCTAGCCGTAGATATACTCTCCATGAACCCGTAAAAATATTTTTTTTTTGTATGAATGATTCTTCCTTGCTAGCAGTATCATAGCAATATTAGTCGCCATGTCGATAGTAAGAAAACCAAGCATTATACAAAACATGTGTGCATGAGTAGGTTGATGTTATTAGTTTTCTTCTCGTGAAAACCTAGCTTCAAGGTTGCCTTTCCCTTTTGTGGTCGTGTGAAAATATTCCTCCCTTGGTTGCGAGCGTATTTCCATGATAGAGCATGAATTGACCTGGGTTGTACTTTCCGTGACTTCGCATGCTTCCCGCGGTACTATCTGATTTCGACCAATAGCGTATTTCCCTTGACATTACATATGCCTCGTTGGGTAGCATCAATCCCCATTCTCCTAGTCATGAATGTCGTGATGTGTAGCCAAAGAGAAATTTCCGTGACAAACACGTTATTGTTCGTAACCGATCTTGGTAATACTGTATGTATGCTTTTTCTTCAAGGTAGTAATTCTTCATTTTGTTTTGTTGTAGTTACTTCAATAGTATAAGGAATTCTGTTTAAGATGTCACCTGGGAAGAGCCTTGCAAATGTACCGAAGAACGTTAGCAACTCCAAGCCAAATGCGGATGATGAATTTTTTACAATATCTTCTTCACCTAGGAAAACCCCTCCCAAGTATGTGGCGGTTCTTTTGACTGGTTCAGAAAATGAAGGATAGGTCCAGTCGGTTCGGCCAGGGCGCATAATGTGATTTTGTCTGCAGAGAAAAGAATTCTCCCATCGACTTCAAAATCTGTCAGAGCCCGTTGCGTTCTTTTGATAAGTGGATGCAATTAATGATAGGTCAAGACCGTGTGAGGGCCAATTTGACCAAGGCGCAGATTGTTGGAGCTGTCACGGCTTCTGCAATACTTCAAGTTAGGAAAGACATCCAGGGTTTGATCACGTTTGTCTCCTGATGGTGTCCAGATACTCATACTGCCATATGCAGGTGGGGAGAAATGACCATCTCTTTAGAGAGCGTAGCCGTCTTGCTGAACCTTCCCATAACAGGGAATCTTGATATCACGTTGTCTGATGATGAAGAGGAGATGTGTGTCGCCCTTGTCGAGAAGTCAAAAGGGTTCGTCCGAAAGGATCACAAGACGAAGTGCTTTTACAGCTGGTGGGTGTCTGAGTGGTTCCCTGATGAGCCGGAGGTGGACCTAGAATTAGATGACACTCTCCATGTTGCCGCGTTTTTAGCTCTGTGGTTGTCCAGAGATATTTTTGATGACGGCTCTGGCAAGAATGAGATAAGGCGATGGCTTATTAAATTTGCCATCAAACTGGCGAAAGGCGTCGTTCTTCCCATTGGGGGCTTATTTCTTGGTTCTTTGTACACCCATTTGGATCATCTGGTTGCGGATATGTATGTTTCAAACGGTTATTTGAAGGTAGACTCGTATGTTCACGTTTCTTTCCTCCAGGCATGGTTGTGGGAGCATTTCGCAAAGTACGCTCCTAAACCGTTGGCTCCGCTTCATGAGTCTTGCGGCGACTCTCGAATTCTGCGGTTGTCTAATAGGCGTCCAAGATCTGGAGTGAAGCTCATTGATTTTCTTGATAATGTCTAAGCTGTTACTTTTCGTCCCTGGGCTCCAGTTCACGCGTCCATAGTTCAGCCGAACACTTTTGCCGCTGCTCCGAACTTGACTTTGCTTTCGTCCGGGGAGAATACAAGTGTTGGAGAAGTCGTATTTATGCGGAGTTGTATCCCTGGACACGTGCCATCTTTCTTTCGGGGATGTTGCAAGGCGGTCCCTTATAATATCGACAGGGCGGCTCGGCATATGGGTTTTGACCAAGGGGTCCCATTTATTCGTCAGTCGGTTGCTTCGGAAGAACTGTTGCCAACTGTTCTTAACGTCAGTGTTCTCGCGCCAGTAAGAGCCTTCCTTTCTGCTCCCGAGATCGAATTCCAATGACAACCCCTAGGTACAACAAGTTCTGGCAGGATGAGTTTCTTGCCATCCATGGGTTTGCGGGCGATGTTGTGGAGAATACCGCAGCAGGCCTTCCTCTGTGACTTTAGTGGAACATCCACTGTTGAGGGAGCCTTCTACTGCTAAGCGAAAATCTCCCGACAGTTCTCAGAAAAAGGAGCGAAGGTCTAAGAACCGTGCTGGTGGTTTCCAGTCGGATTCGTCGGCTCTCGTGACTTTCAGTTCTTTCAACACACGGGTATGGGCAGCTCCTTCTTGATTTGACTGATTCACACAAATCTTCTGTTTCGTTGCTAAACATCTTTTCTTTTCCCATTCAGGGCCTTGACAGTGCAAACCCCTTTGCCAAACTCGCGCATAGTCATAAATCGGCTACTACGTCTCCTGAGGATATCGAAGAATACGAGGTAGAAGAAAGATCGGGATCCAGCAGTGATGATGAAAGTGCTTTCGAAGGTGGCACCGAGTCTTCCTCCGGTGAATCCACAGATGAGTCGGTAAGTTTATGCGTTCCTTTTTTTTTGGCCTTTTTTTTTTGAGTGAAAACTAAATAGTAATGTTGCAGGAGGGGATTGTTTCTGAAGAGGGTCTTGAGGTGGAGACTCGCCACAATGAAGGTCCAGCCGTGGAAGCCGCGCCTATAGGTGGCTCGGATATGGACGTTGATAACGGTGAAACCTAGATGGTGGAAAGTACTTCGGTGACCATTGGTGCGGTCGTGGTCAGGAATCCTTTGCCGGTCGCAGATTCAGTTGTGGGCGCTATTTTCGTGCCTTCATATTTGACTCCCCACGAAGACCATGTGTTGGTTGGAGGCTTCAGTGTGCCAGCCAAGCATGCGGAGTTGTATACCAGGATATGGGAAAAATACGGACATATCGCCACGACCAAGAAGCTCACTAGCCGATTTGCATTGGTCAAGCGTGTGGAATAAGCTTTATCTTCAATTCACCATATGTGCAACGTGATTGGTCACACTGTTTCCGGAGATGTGATTTCAAGCTGGAAGTTTCACCGGGATATGTTTGTAGACTTTGAGTTTAATGTCTTCTGGTTCTGCAAGGGCTTTTCTGAGATCCAAAGACTGCAGGCTGAAATGGTTGATGGTCCTTCTGCGGATTCGATTAATCGTCAGGCGGCAGAAGTCGATAAGTTGTCCCAGGAGCTGGAGAAGTTATCTCAGGAGTTGAAACTGAAGCAGGCGGCCCTTCAAAGTATGAAGAACGTTTTCTCCAAGAAGAACGAGCCGTTGTTGAGCGATTTTCCTTGAGCGCGTTACTTTTCTGAAACTCCTTTCCTTAGTTTTTTTTTTTTGAAAGGCAAAGAAACACCTAGTTTATGGTTCGTTTTTTTTTCCTTTTTGGATTGATAGATGATTGCTTTTTATAAGAGTTTTTGGATTATTTTGGGATAATGGTCAAGTGTAGGTAGCAAATCATCTAGGAAAATTGTGAAACCGTGAATGTTGCATGACGGGGGAAAGTATGGGATGAAACTTGGGAATAACATGGTGTTTGGTTTCAACGTGGAAACCTATAGTAATTTGTTATGTATCCTGGCCGGACTTACTTGTTTTTATTACCTACTTCAACAAAACGGATCCCAAACCGCAAGTCCAGGTGACGTCGAATTTCCCGTGAGAAGTCCCCAGTTGTTCCCCGTCGCGTGATTATTGATAACTGGGCCGTCGATCCAAAGCGAATCGTTTTTTTTTTTTTGGAAGTCCCCAGTCGGCTCTTTTTGTATTACGCCTGGTAACTGTTACGACTGGAAACTGGGTCGTTGATCCCTGAGCGGATCATTTGTTGCTACCGTTCCGAGATCTAAGTCAAATGATGAGATTGAGAGTTGAAAATTGACAGCGTCACCGAAAGATCAATCCTCCCGCTGTGGTCGCCAACTGTTTGAGGGTGAAAACGATTTTTGCTGATTTCGCTAATTCCGCGTGATTGGGTGAGAAACTGAGTCTAAACCCTAAACAATGTACTGCAAGGGAGTACTTTAGATTCGAGAGATCAATTTGTACAAGTCCGGCCTAAACCAAGAAATGGCCGTTCCAGACTTGCTTCGGCCATAAAGTGAAGGAGAAGGGTTGGTTTTAGGGAGGGAAGCGAAGAAAGTGTTGGGACCAGAATAGTTGATTCTGGAAGAGTAGTTGTTTGACTTGTATCAGAAAGTGAAAGCTAACAGATGGGAAAGCTAGCAAGTGGTTTCTGAGTGTTGTATGCTCCTGACCAAAACTTGTTGTTTGGTGGAAATATGTAAGACCTATTTATACAAGTCCAAGTGAAACGTACTCTGGTCTTGTAAGAAATATAAACGGATGAGTAAATGGGAGGAGGTGGTTACCAATAACGCCTGGAATTGATGTTCCATAATGAAGGAAAGCGTTTTCACCATTACTCCATGTATTTACTAACCGCCTATTTCTTATGACACTTTCATGTAACGGGCGTAGTGTACGCCGCACGCTGTAAACCGCCAAACCAATACCCTTTATGAGCATCCCCTAGTTTGTGACATGTGTTAGATGTCTCGAGTGTTTTCATGGGAAAACATGTAGCATGATGGCATGCCAGTGGCCATGGTAGAGTCGGTATGGCTTTGCCATAGAATAGGCGCGGCTAAAATTAGGGTTTGGGTGCAAACCGTGATGTTTTAGCTTTGGGCCGCAAGTTAGGTGACGGACTTGAACGGTCGAGATATGCATCTCAGAGGGAAGGATAGTAGTTGATTATTACAACTCTCCGTTTTAGCAGCTAGCGTTGAGCATGGCTTTGCCATAGAGTAGGCGCGACCAAAATTAGGGTTTAGGTGCAAACCGTGATGTTTTGGCTTTGGGCCGCAAGTTGCCATGCGTTAGGTGGCGAACTTGGATGGTCGAGATCTGCATCTCAAAGAGAAGGGTAGCCATCGATTATTGCAACCATTCGTTTGTAGCAGCCAGCGTTGAGCATGGCTTGGTCATAGAGTAGGCGCGGCCAAAATTAGGGTTTAGGCGCAAACCGTGATGTTTGGCTTTGGGCCACAAGTTGCCATGCGTCAAGTGGGGAACTTGTGTGGTCGAGATCTTCATCTCGAAGAGAAGGGTAGCCGTTGATTATTGCAACCCTTCGTTTGGTAGCTGGCGGCATGAAAGTATGGCCGGCAAGCTAGGATTTTTGTGTAGTTAGGCGCGGCCAAAAGCTGGGGTCTTGGCGTAGTTTGGGCGCGAACATAATTAAGGTTTGGTGTTGGGCCACAAGTTGCCACGCGTTAGCTGGTGACCTTGGACGGTTAAGATCTGCATCTTAGATGGAAAGGTGGCCGTTGATCGTTGCAACCCTTCGTTTTGGCAGCCAGTGACGTGAAGGAAAGGCTGGCATGGTATAGGCGCGACCAAAACTAGGGTTTAGTGTAAACCGTGGTGTTTGGGTTTGGGTCGTAAGTTGCCATGCGTTAGGTGGAAAACTTGGATGGTCGAGATCTGCATCTCCAAGAGAAGGGTAGCCGTTGATTATTGCAACCCTTTGTTTTGGCGTGGAGAAGTGGCTGACATGGTTTGCCATTGGCACGGTGGTGCGGCTGGCATGGTTTGCCATTGGCACGGTGGTGCGGCTGGCATGGTTGGCATTCCTTGGCGCAGAGACGTGGCTGGCATGGTTTGCCATTGGCACGGTGGTGCGGCTGGCATGGTTGGCATGCCTTGGCGCAGACATGGCTGGCATGGTTTGTCATTGGCACGGTGGTGCGGCTTGCATGGTTGTCATGCTTTGGCGCAAAGACGTGGCTGGCATGGTGGTGCGGCTGGCATGTTTGGCATGCATTGGCACGGAGACGTGGCTGGCATGGTGGTGCGGCTGACATGGTTGGCATGCCTTGGCGCAGAGACGTGGCTGGCATGGTTTGCCATTGGCACGGTGGTGCGGATGGCATGGTTGGCATGCCTTGGCGCAGAGACGTGGCTGTCATGGTGGTGCGTCTGGCATGGTTGGCATGCCTTGGCGCAGAGACGTGGCTTGCATGGTTTGCCATTGACACGGTGGGAGAATTAGGGTTTGGCATATACAAAGGTGATGTCAGTTAATATTAAGGGTTCTTCCGTGGAACATGACACATGTATAAAAAAAATGGGTACCCTGGTAATTCTTACGTAGGCATGCTGTTTGATTCAATAAGTGTGCTAGTGGTCATAGTGACGTCATGTCAGATGCATAGTTTTACGATTTTAACCCTAAGCTAAAAACCACCATCAACACAAGGTAACTTAGATTGCAAACCCTGATTTGAAAACTATATAAAGGACAACTCTAGCAACTGGGAAACCTAAACCCCACACTTCTGTGTGTTACTGGTTGCATAGCTAGAGTCGATTCTCCTTTAACCTTAGGTTTCTCTCGAGACCCTGTAGGTTAACGACTTGAAAGACTTCATTGGGATTGTGAAGCCAGACCCAACTATTTTCTTTGTAGTTGTGTGTTCTGATCTTGCCTGATTTTATCGTTTGAGTACTATCTTCTCTAAGATTTGCTCGAGATTTAATCTCCGATACGCAAGATAAAAAGTAATCACAAACACCTCCGTCTCATCGATTGTGATTCCACAATATCTATTTTCGCTTCCATACGATTTAGATTATTGTGAGGTGATTGATAATACTAGGCTGTTCTTCGGGAATATAAGACCGGTTTATCAATGGGTTCTTGTTCACCTTGATTTATCAAAAGACGGAACAAAACTCATAGGTATTTCTGTGGGAGACAAATTTATCTATACCAATTGACTTTTTTGTGTGTGAAAGATTTGTTTATCAAGTCTTCGACTTTGGGTCGTAGCAACTCTTGGTTGTGGGTGAGATCAGCTAAGGGAATCAAGTGCGTAGTATCCTGCTGGGATCAGAGACGTAAGGAACGTAACTGTACCTTAAATCAGTGTGATATTGATTAGGGTTCAACTACAGTCCAGTCTGAAGTTCATTGGTAGTAGGCTAATGTCTGTAGCGGCTTAATATAGTGTGCTGTTCAAAGCTGGACTAGGTCCCGGGGTTTTTCTGCATTTGCGGTTTTCCTTGTTAACAAAATTATGGTGTATGTGTTATTTCTTTTCTGCATTATATTTTGTTATATAATTGAAATATCACATGTTGCGCATTGTATCGATCAATTAGGAAATCCAACATTTGGTTGTTGACTGAAATTGATTGATCCTTGAACATTGGTCTTTGGTACCGTTCAAGTTACTTCTCATATATTCAATCGGGATCGCAAATTTCTATTTGCTGATTGCAGATTAAATTAAGAGATAGAGATATAAACTCTTGTCTATACTTTTCTCTAGATTGAGTCTGACTGTCTAGTTGATTCTCTAGAAAGTATATTGGAGTAAGTCCTCTCAGATTGCCAAACGAATTGTTGGGTGTGGTTGTTGTACCCCCACATTTTCAACAGAAGATGATTGACGATGGAGATCTTAAACAGTATGTTCAAAAGCCAGAACCTGAAGAAAGGACCAATCGAAGCAAGCAAGTCCACTTACCTGAGAATGACCGAACAATCAACACCATTTCCTGCTCAGAGCCCAGCGGCCCATCACTGACTGATCAAATTGGAAAGAGATTGAGGAAGCAATTCGAGTACTACTATGAGTTATACAAGATCGATGGAGAGGAAGTCGATGGTCACGAAGAATGGATGAACGCACCTCTGACTTTTTATGCTGATGATGTTGGAGAAGACATGAAAGATCACAATGACCCTTTAGTGCTCACATTACCCATATCAGGATGGAATATAAAGAAGATCTTGATCGATGGAGAGAGCTCAGTCAACGTCCTATTCTATGATACCTTCAAGCGAATGAAATTGAACGATGAGCAACTGATGTCTTCTTACTAAACTATCTATGGATTCAACGGGGCAGAAATGAAGCCTCTAGGGGACATTATCTTGGAAGTCAATGCCGGACCGATGAAGGTCAGTGCCAGATTCAGCGTAGTAGATGCACCGTCCCCCCATAACGCCATAATCGGGCGACGGTGGGTGCACAAACTCAAAAGAGTAGCGGTGACGTATCACCAATACCTTAGGTTCCCAACACCCGAAGGGGAAATGGAAATCAAAGGAGACCAAGCCACCGCGAGAGAATTCCAGGCTCAGCAAAACCAACTCAACATTGAACAAGAAGAGCAACGCAAATCCCAAAGGGGAAAAAACAAAGCAGAAGCCAAAGACAAGGCAATCGACCAATATCTTGAAGAGATTGTAGGAAAGAGCTTAACAAAGAGTAACACCGTCATGACTACCGAAGCAAGTACCTCAGGGACCAAAAGCGCCGAAGAGGTCGAAGCATCCCCCAAATAGCAATTAAAGTCCGTTCCTCATCTATGGGATCACAAGCCTACATTCATATCAGTCGAACCTACCAAGGAAGCAAATATAGGAACCGAAGAAGATCCCAAAATGATCAAGATAGGAACCTTACTAGATGAGGAACGAGAGGAGGAATTAATCAAATTACTCAAAGAATATGAGGATATCTTTGCATGGAAGCTAGGGGATATGCCGGGGATTGATCCCAAGATCATACAACATGAACTTCGAATAAAACCAGGCACTAACCCGTTCAGGCAGAGACCGCGCAAGGTAGCGCCAGAGTATCACCAGGCAGTAGAGCAGGAGCTTAACAAACTCATGGAAGCAGGGTTCATAAAGGAAGTCAGGTACCCGACATGGATTTTGAACATGGTCATCGTACCGAAAAAGAACGGTGGAGTAAGGATATGCATCGACTTCACTAATCTCAACAAAACATGCCCGAAGGATAGGTACCCGCTCCCAAGAATCGATCAATTGGTAGAAGCAGTAGAAGGCCACGAAGAACTATCATTCATGGATGGATATTCCGGTTACAACCAGATAGCCCTGGCAGAAGAAGATCAACAACATACAACATTCTTCACTCCACATGGACTCTACTGCTATACTCGTATGCCCTTTGGATTGAGGAATGCAGGGGCAACATACCAGAGGATGGTTGGTGAAATCTTCAAGCCATGGATTGGGAGAACTCTAGAAGTCTATGTTGATGATATGCTCGTCAAAAGTAAACTGCGCAAGGATCACCTTCAGGATTTGAGAGATATCTTCAATGCAATGAGGAAATACAACATGAAAGTGAACCAGCCGTAAAAGTGCACCTTCGGTGTCACATCAGGAAAGTTCCTTGGATATTTAGTAACAAAGAGAGGCATCGAAGTTGATCCCGCTAAAATTCAGGCCATCGTAGAAATGCCATCCCCAAAATTTTTGAAAGAAGTCCAAAAACTCAACGGATCCATAGCGGCCCTTGGAAGATTCATCTATAGATCATCAGACAAATGCAAACACTTCTTCAGCATCCTCAAGAAAGAGAACAAGTTTGCATGGACCCCTGAGTGTGAATAAGCTTTCCAGAAGATCAAAGAATACAATTGGCAACTATCCCGATCCTCCAGAAATCTGAACCCGATGAGGTGTTAGCAATATACATAGCTGCAACAGAAGATGCAGTCAGTGATGTGCTAGTCAGAACCAACACGAAGGTAGAACAATCGGTGTATTACGTCAGTAAAACCCTCAATGCAACAGAGAGAAATTACATGAAGATTGAGCAACTTATACTGGCACTGGTCTTTGCAACGCAGAAACTAAGAACCTACTTCCTGACACATTACGTTTGTGTCCCAAGCAAGGCCCCGCTAGAATTTGTTCTCAAGAACGCAGGAAAAGTGGGAAGAATAACAAAACGGAACGCGCAGTTAGAACAATTCAACACCATACATGAGATCCAAACTGCTCAAAAATCGCAAGTCTTGGCAGACTTCCTAGTAGATCTACCTTTAGATAACGACGGAGAAGTAAAGGGCCTACCAGGGGCAAGCGAAGATAAAGAAGATCCAGCTGATGTGCTCGAACCAACTAACCAACGAAGATGGGAAGTCTTCGTCGATGGATCAAGAAACAAAGAAGGTGCGGGGGTAAGAATCGTTATTACAACACCCACCGGTGATAAGATGGTGCACGCACTAAGACTGGAATTCGATGGGCATACCAACAACATCGTGGAATACGAAGCTGTTGTGCATGCTGTTCATTTGATATTAGAACTGGGAATTACTGATGTACGCCTAACAAGCGATTCACAGTTGGTCATTCGATAGATAGAACCGGGCTATAACACCTATGATGAAACTCTCTCAGCATATATGGCTCCGGTCCAAAGTCTAGCATCCCAAGTGCCTAATATCAAGTTCCGACACCTATTAGGAAAGACAACAGGCATGCCGATGCTCTAGCCTACATATCTTCGATGCTAAAGGACGAGAACTTCAAGACCATTAAGGTTGGGAGAATATACCAACCTTCGGTCATACCTCAGCAAGCCTTCGTTACAGTAGATCATAAAGACGATGTAGGGGAATACATCGCCGAAGATTTTGCCTAGATGACATTTTGTCAAGAGCAAACGAAGACGAAGATTTCAGCAACGAAGAAGACTGGCAAACCAATATCTATCTTTTTCTTAAAGAAGGCACACTACCCGCAGATGTTAAGAAAGCAAGGAAGATACAATCAAAGGCGGGGAGGTACCAGCTTCGTTATGGAATCCTGTATAAAAAGTCATTCCTTGGGCCACTACTGCGGTGCCTGTCCAGAGAAGAAGGCCATCGTATCCTAAAAGACATCCACTATGGGGACGCTGGAAATCATAGCGGGATGAGGTCATTGGCAGACAAAGCTAAGATGCAAGGGTACTATTGGCCACAAATGATACAAGACGCCGCCAGGATGGCAAGAAGATGTAAAAAATGCCAACGGTTTGCAAAATGGATTCATGCACCTGCTATAGAGTTAAATTCTGTAGGAAGCCCATGGCCATTTGCAAAATGGGGAATTGATATTGTCGGACCACTAGTCGAAGGCACAGGAAAAGGCGATTTTTAATAGTAGCAACAAACTACTTCAGCAAATGGGTGGAAGCCAAAGCTCTAGCCAGAATCAGAGACGTAGACGTATTTACCTTCATTTTTCAAAATATCATTTGCAGATTTTGCATTCCTACAGAAATTGTCTCTGACAAAGGCAAGCATCTGCAAGGAAAAAACATCGACATGCTCTTCGAAACGTTCAAGATCATGAAGAACAAATCCACTCTCATCTATCCCCAGAGAAACGGACAAGTCGAAGCCATAAATAAGACCATCGCTCTTATCCTCAAGAAAATGTTGGATGAACAAAAGGGCCGATGGTGTGAGAAGTTGCACAATAGCTTATGGTCATACCGAACAACACGAAGATCGGCAACGGGAGAATCTACGTTCTTGCTTACATATGGAGCCGAAACATTAATCCCAACTGAGATAATTATGCCTACAACAAAGACCGAAGCATGGGAGAAGAACCTCACAACGGACATGATTCTAGAAAGGCTTGATGATCTAGAAGAAAGAAGGGAAACAACGTTACAAAGAATGGAAAATTATCAACGTAAGTTAGCAAGAGAGTACAATAAGAAAGTTAAGCTTAGGAATTTTGTAGAAGGACAGTATGTGATACGGACTATACCGCAATATCAACGAGAAAAGAAGTGGGGTAAATTAGCACCAACATGGGGAGGGCCATTTGTAATACACGACATCGCAAGAAAGGGATCGCACTACCTGCGCAATTTAAAGGGAGAAATCCTAAGGCACCCTGGAATGCAAAATACCTCAAGCCATACTATCCATGAAGCAACGCAGTTTTGTACTGCGTGAAGAGCACCAGAAGAAGAAGACAGCGTACCCGCTTGATATGTTTCTATCTCTGGCCGAGGAATAGCAGACCTCATTATATCAATCAAACAAGAACCTTTTTGTCACAATCTTCGGCAAACGTCGTAGAACCCGGTAACGATCTCTTACTCCTACAATTACATTGGGGAAAGTACCTATGTACAATCTCTCGGGACTCCCCTATTAGCGTCCATGAGTGTACGACCATGGGGAAGGCTTCCAGCTGAAAGAGATACCCAACCTAACACACAATGCAATGGATCGGCGGAACGGGTGTATGTAAATAATGTGTGAACACACCACGTATCCGAGAACACTGCATAACCCCCACCGTTAGGTAGTCCTCTGGCCCAGGACTGGCCAACGGGGTGACAGGTCCAAAAATGATAAGGAAGGTACATCCATTCGTTATCCTACAACACACTCTCATCCTATTTCGTTAGTTATATTTTTATAAGTTAAAATGCATAACATAACATTACAGGAAAACCAAAGTTATAAATACCAAAAGACTGATGATCCATTTCAAAGAAAAGCAAAGTTGATTAAAAGTGTAGGGACGATAAGCAAGAAATACAAGAAATACACAAAAAATAATCCAAGGCTATGTAATCAACAAGGATCAAAGCTCTCTCGTCACGAAGATAACAAAGGCTTACTTCTCCGAAGGCTCAGCATGATCACTGGATCGCTCCTTTTGGGACGAGGGAACACTCCCCCCAGAGGATGGTTCTGAGGTAGTCATGAAGGGTTCGGGCACAAGACGACACTTATATTTCTTAGTGATGCCACCCTTCGAAAGCCCTTGTTCTATCTGAGACGACATCTTATTAACTTACAAAGCCAACTGACGACGAGCCTCGTGTGTGATAACGTTGATCTTGAGCTCAGATTTCGCCAACGAGGATTTCTGGCGCTCCACTTTCTTAGCAGATTCTTTTGCAGTCACATCCAAGGTCCCGGACAACCCTTCCAAATAGTTGACCCGCCCATGTTGCTTGACTAGTTCGGATTGAGTCGCTTCAAATTTTTTATTTGCAAGGCGAAGCTGTCTCTCGAGCTCTGCAAAGAAAATACAATCTTTTAAATAAGGAGATGAACAATTACTCACGACCAAACAAACGTATACCTTCGACATCAGCCGAAGCTATTTCAAACTCATTTATGACTGCATCTCGAGCATCATCAAGGAAATCATATTCGCTGGAAAGTTTCTCATAGTCGAGGCGACAGTTTTCGAGATCTAATTTACACTGATCCAACTCTACCTGCTTTATCGAATCCAGATGACGGAGATGATTTACTTCTTTGGTGATCCCCTCGATCCCCTTTGTGAGTCTATAAATATTGACCTCGAGATCCTTCTACGAGTCTACTAAACTAGCAACATCGGCATGAGAGGCGGACAAAGCCTTACTTAGAGCATGTGCCTCTGCCCTAGCATCGTCCCGCTCACGAATAAGCCGTTGTATATAATCCCGAACCTCAGGATCGTGAGACGAGCGAGCTTCACTGAGTTCTACTTCTAAATCCGCCACTCTAGCCTCTAATCGAGAAGCTTCATCCCGAGCCTCAAAAAGAGACTGGCGTGTCCATTCCATAGTACCTGTACACTAACTACGAGCGACGGATACTGAATTCCGCATTTCAAATATCTGATCTTGTTATTTCCGATAGCCCGCTAACAACTTATTATGCTGATCGGCACGAGAATTCCACTTGTTATATACCTCTATTACCTTCGAAACCAACTCATTAATACGAGAAGCCTGACGAGTCATCTCACTCCGAAGCCACACTAAGTCTTCGGCACCACCCACTGAAGACAGGGCCGGCTAACTCAGAAAGAATACTAAAAAGGCAAAGGCAGAAGAAAAGGAAAGGGATAAACCTTTAGACGAAGTGCCCGCCGACGCAGCTTCGGCACGAGCTTTCTTTAGATCTCCACGAAGAGAAGCCACCTCTTGACGAAGCCCCTCCTCAGCGACACCGGTAGCGGATCCCTTACCAGCATCGGCTTCCTTATCCTTCGCTTCTTTAGCAGCACGAAGTTCAGCGTCTTCACCATCAGAGCTCTCCTCTTCCTCGATCCCTTTCTCGTCATAGTCTTCGGCCTCAACCTCCCAGTTGTCATTAGGAGACAACAACAAAAACTCAGAAGTTATCCCCATCATGGCGCCCAATTCAGGCTGGCCACCAGCATATTAGATCTTACCAAAAAAAAAAAACTCTTGATTCGGCTCTGAAGTATTCATCGGTTCAGGAATCGATGATTGAGGATCAGCGTCTTCGTTCTGTTAACGAGGAGAAGGGATACGCTCAGGATCAGCCATATGATCACCCCATATCCCCCATGAGCAATCTCTTCTTCAGTATCTTCATTATCAGGAGTAGTCTCAGTACGTTCTTCATCATCGGTCTCCTCTTCCTCCTCATCGTCAAATTATTCTTCTTCATCACCCGCCGGACTGGTAACTTTAGGAATCCCCATTTCTCCAACCTCAACGGTAGAAGACTCAACGGGCCCAATCTTCTTTTTTTTCGAAGCCTACATGAAGTACATATTAATCTCTGATTCAATGCGAAACACACATACAACATATTATGTTAAATCATACCTTGACAGTAGTGGTACCCTTCGAAGGAAGAGTAACCTCAGAACTTTCTTCATCACCAACATCCTCAGCATCAACAATATAATCAAAATTCATATCGGAAAAATTTAAAGCCCAAGGGTAATAATCGCCATAGCAGGCTGGAGCACCGGCACGAGGTTTGCTCTGATCAGTAGGTTTCCACCCATGCTCACCAGGTATCCAGCCATGGGCCCAAGGACCGATCACTTCGAGAGGAGTAGCATGCCAATCATGATCGTGATCACGACGAAGGCGCTCCTTAAGGGGAAAGAGCTTCGGCTTGTCAGTATTTTCGGTACCAGGGACGTACCGCAACTTTGTGTCACTCACTTCACTCAAAAGACGAACTTCACCACGAGGATCAGCAATTGTACGAAGACCAACACTCCATATTTTTCGGTTCCTACTATTAACGTAATCCCCTAAAGAAGCATTAAAATTCCCGGGGGTGTACCAACTCTTCTGCGAAGGATCAGGCTCGTAGTATGTCATCATAGTATCACCCTTGCTCCGAAGATAGCACTCGCAAAGACATCGAAAATAATTCCCTCTTAACTGGACCACCGAGCGGCAGTGAGTGTGAGAAGTAGAGCCATCCCCACGACGAGCCAGCACGTCATAATAGAAGGAATCATTCCATTTACACAAGGGGCATTAAACCCGCTTCGAACACTCCTACGGTAGTCAAAAGATGCTGGCAATCGTACTTATAATTCTTTATCATATCGTAAGTAAGATCGTCCCCTTGGTTGTAAAAACGAACCTCAAAACGCTCAAGACCGTGCTTCACTTTAAAAGCTTCGAGATCAATATGTTTGAAGGAGACATGAGCCCGCTTTTTCTTCTTCGGAGTTGGAGCAGCTTTTACCGAAAGGGCAACCTCAAAAGATGATGCCTTACCCGATGATGGTTCCGGTGGGGGACTCATATCCGAAGACTTTCTCTTCACCGACGGATTCCTCGACAGGTCTAGATCCTTTGGCAAAGAATTCTTCGACGAAGGGTTTTTTGACGAAGGAACTTTCAGCGAAGCCTTAGACTTCTGTGAAACTGAAGGGGCAGGGGAGCGATAGAGCGGATAGGTTGAGCCTCCAATGGCTCCGAACGCTGCGAAGAAAATCTACATGCGGGACGATCAACTGCATAACGAGAACCTCTTACTTGATCTCCCCTCTTTTGAGAAGGAACCTTCGGATCGGACGACGAAGAGGATTTACGAGGACGAAGATCTGACTGACAAGACCTTGGTTGCGCACCCTTCGACTGAGATATATTAGGACTTCTAGTTGGTGGAGATATATAAGGACTTAGCGGCGGAGACTTATAAGGACTATATCTTCGATAATTACCCGCCATAACTACCTAAAAGGGCATTAGAGAGAAGCAAAGGTCAAAATTAGGTCTGCGATCATTATTTCACATCAAGAACACCATTATATCATCAAGAACTCAGAAAAAATACTACTACAAAAAATCAATAAAGCGGTCCCAGATTTTGTGATAAAGAACAGGGGCAAGTATATGTACTTTTGTATATTATTTTCTTCACCACAAAACCTAGAAACATCAATAACACAAGCGAAGTTGATTAAATCATGGACATGGCAGTAAAGATCAACATACCTGTAACAATGGCGGAAGTGAGAGGATAAAGCGAGGAATCACCGACCAAATCCACTTAGATATAAAGATATATCCAAGGAACAGTCAATACGAAGTAGGTAAAACTATCAACAGAAGTAAAGAACAAGAGAACAAAACCGCCTTCAATTTCAAGAGAAATAAATGTTTCTCGGAAGACAAAAGAAGAGCAGAAGAGAATGAAAATAAAGAAGAGAATGAGAATAAAGAAGAGAATGAGGATAAAAGATTTTTCGCTTATACCCTCTCCCGCATTTATAGCCACCATAAATGAAGAAGAAAACTGCCCCGGAAATCGAGGGGGAGTTATTACAAAGAATGGGAAACGTGCCCGAAAACCAAGGAAAAGTTATTGCGGGTAGTGGGAGAAGAATTTTTCTTCAAACTTTGACTTTCGTCAAACTTAGAAGATCAGGGGAAAATTGTATACACATATACCTCAATTGACCACGTGTCAAAAATGTTAACACGTGTACGCCATATGATAAAGAAGCATCAAACTACGATGCCCTGATGAGACACCCCAGGAAGATAACTCATCATCGACCATGTATTCATCACGAGGTGGATCCAACGATCACAGAGTTAAGGAGTACCTGATAAGAGTAAAGTCGCGAAGCACGGGATAATATCATAAAGGCTACTTTACCCAATCCCGAGGTACATTCAAAATGGACGGTAGTGATGAAGCCACTCTGACATCGAAGTGACATCTGCATTTACAGCTATCTGGCGCGTGCGGACTGCCCAACCACCCGTATTTAATGCTACGCACCTAGGGCACGTGTCACCATCTCTATGGAAGAATCTGAGGTTGACCATTGTCGCGGCAGATTACCGTTGGACATCATCGGCAATTCACAAAGACTATCTTCGGGATCGGCATAGCAACCAAGACGATAAGCAACCACATGTGCAAAGAGGGTACCCACACGAAAAGTTTGTAAATACCCTGCTCAACCAAAGTATAAGGGGTCGCCAATTTTAGGAGAGAGAACTGTTATTAGTAAGAGAGAGATTGTAAATCACTAGGTATGAGTTTTATCTATCTCCCCTATCTTCGTTCCCCAACTCAGAGTCATTCGACTATAACTTGTAATCTTGTTCAATCCATAGTGAAAAACCCAACACCCCGTGGACGTAAGCCTTAGTGCTGAACCACGCAAATCATCGTCTTATTTACATTCCGCACTTATCTTTTTAATATGTTTCTATCCTATATTCATCGTTTTGACCTCTGTTGATGGTGGTTTTTAGACAAGGGGTAAAATCGTAAAACCCCATGACCTAGTGTTACCCACAACACATTAACTAAGACCATTTAACTCAGGTGTAAATAATTAATAGGGGTATTTTTTCAAAATACCAGATTAGGGTTTTCAACACGTAACCCTAATTCCAAAACCAAGCCGCACTCGCGCACCATGGCAAGAATGCCAAACCAAGCCGCACTCTGCGCACCATGGCAGCAATGCCAAACCAAGCCGCACTCTGCGCACCATGGCAACCATGCAAAACCAAGCCGCACTCTGCGCACCATGGCAGCAATGCCAAACCAAGCCGCACTCTGCGCACCATGGCAGCAATGCCAAACCAAGCCGCACTCTGCGCACCATGGCAACCATGCCAATACGTGCCGCAAGCCATATTCCAAGTCGCTATGCCATTGGCACACGCCAAATATAGCGCCCTAGGCTTGCAAGACTTGCAACTAGGTCAACATGGCCGCACGTGCCATGGCACATGCAAATACGTGCCGCAAGCCATATTCCAAGTCGCTATGCCATTGGCACACGCCAAATATAGCGCCCTAGGCTTGCAAGACTTGCAACTAGGTCAACATGGCCGCACATGCCATTGGCACATGCCAATACGTGCCGCAAGCCATATTCCAAGTCGCTATGCCATTGGCACACGCCAAATATAGCGCCCTAGGCTTGCAAGACTTGCAACTAGGTCAACATGGCCGCACGTGCCATTGGAACATGCCAATACGTGCCGCAAGCCATATTCCAAGTCGCTATGCCATTGGCACACGCCAAATAAAGCGCCCTAGGCTTGCAAGACTTGCAACTAGGTCAACATGGCCGCACATGCCATTGGCACATGCCAATACGTGCCGCAAGCCATATTCCAAGTCGCTATGCCATTGGCACACGCCAAATATAGCGCCCTAGGCTTTCAAGACTTGCAACTAGGTCAACATGGCCGCACATGCCATTGGCACATGCCAATACGTGCCGCAAGCCATATTCCAAGTCGTTATGCCATTGGCACACGCCAAATATAGCGCCCTAGGCTTGCAAAACTTGCAACTAGGTCAACATGACCGCACATGCCATTGGCACATGCCAACACGTGCCGCAAGCCATATTCCAAGCGCTATGCCATTGGCACACGCCAAATATAGCGCCCTAGGCTTGCAAGACTTGCAACTAGGTCAACATGGCCGTACGTGCCATTGGCACATGCCAAACACACACGCTGGTAGCCTAACTTGCAAACCGTGCAACCTACCACCAAGGCATTCCGCATATGCCATTGGAACATGCCAAACACACACGGTTGGTAGCCTAACTTGCAAAACCATGCAACCTACCACCAAGGCATTCCGCACATGCCATTGGCACATGCCACACGCGCCATTAGCAAAGCACCACTTGCACTCAAGGCGCAACCAACGAGATATCAACACAAAGCGGGGATGCTTCTTTAGGGTTTTGGTTTGGCGGTCTGACATGCGGCGTACACTACGCTCACAATTAAGAAAGCGTGAATAGGAATAAAGCGGTCAAATAAAAGAGGAAATAATGGTGAAAAACGTTTTCACCCATTAAACCATGCGGTTACCACCTCCTCCCATTATTTCACCCTTTACTCTCTTCCTTCATGAGGCCAGAGTACGTTTCAATCTCGACTTGTATAAATAGGTCTTACCTATTTCCACCGGACAACAAGTCTCGGTCGGGAGAAATATACTACACTTACACTCTCGGAAAGGCAACTTTGCAAGCTCTCCAAAAGCTTTCATCTCTTGCAAGCTTCCTAAGCTTTCACTTTACGATACAAGTCGAGATACTACTCTCCTCAACACCTTTCTTTGCTTCCCTCCCCAAATCAACCCTTCTCCTCCACTTTGTGACCGAAGCAAGTCTGGAACGACCATTTCTTGGTTTAGGCCGGACTTTATGCAGATTGATCTCTCGAATCTATAAAGTGCTCACGTGCAGCACATTTGTTTAGGGTTTGAACCAGTTTCTCACTCACCTACCGAATTTACCGAAATCGGCGAAACGATTTTACCCATAAACAATTGGCGACCATAGTGGGAGGATTGATCTATCGGCTACAATGTCGACTGTCGATCTCGTTCTTCGACCCCGGATGTCAATATGGTAGGGAAGGCGACTCAATCCGATGCAACTACCGGACAACCCGGTTACCAGTTGTAAAAACTACACAAGAAAAGCGGGGACTCGGCGAAGATCTTGCCGGTGATTGGGGACTTCTTTGGCGATGCTACCAAAGAAACCGCCTTTTTGCATGAAGAGGGGCATGTTCGCAAAAACCTATGAAGTGAGTAAATTCAAACTACACAAGATATATGATTTGTTTTAGGTTTTTAGTAAAACCATTATACTACCGAGTATTGTGCCTATTGCTAGCACACACTTTCATAAAAGCAATATTCCTTTCCCAAAACATAATCGAGTTATATTATCAAAACCATTCATCCCAGAAATAATCCAATATCCTCAAAAGCTACCAGCTGTCTATCAAAACTGGTCATACCTTGAACCAGACATCCAATATGTCTTTCAAAAAAAAAGAAAGAACCTGAATGAAAGTTTAGCGAGAGAAACGTTCAAGGAAAATTATCCAAATGAAGTCTGCTCTTCTTGAGAAAGTCAATTTTGCATCTTCGAGAGCCGCTCTCTTCATAGTCAACATCTTGGAAAGCTCTTCGAGTTCCACCTCCTGTCGTGCAATCTCCTCGGCGGAAAGGCTTTCGATTGCCGCATCTTTCAACTTTTGGATCTCAGCAAGGCCTTCGACAAACCACGAAGTGTTGAACTCCTTTTCTACGCACACGTCGCGATGGTGCTCCCAGTCGGCAATAACGTCTTCAGAAACGGTGTGACCAGTCACCTCACGCATATCCTCGATGGAAGATAAAGCCTCTTCTACACGCTTAGCCAGCGCAAATCGACTAGTGACTTTCTTGGTTGTGGCCATATGTCCGTACTTCTCCCCAGATCCCGGTGTACAACGCCTCGTGCTTAGCCAAGCACGCCGAAGCCGCCAACCAAAGACATGGCCCGGATAAGGAACCAAGTACGGAGGATCAAAAATGGCGCCGCACCTGGCCTCACAACTCGCAAAGGGTTTTCCTCCATGTCTACGGCAACAATCATCAGAGAATCATCCACCGTTTGAGCCACATCTGTGCCCGGCAATTGGCCAACGTCCATCTCCAAGTCACCAGCGGCGGTCACCAAAGGCAAGCTTTCGTGTGCCTCTACCCCAGAATCATCCTCCGAATCGGATTCCTCCTGCGAACTTGAGTCAGATATTTTCCCAAAAGAGGAAACAAAAGAAGAAAGAAAAGAAGTGCGAAACTCACCAAACCACTTCCCGAAACAGAACCAGTACCAGTGCTGCCGGAGGAATCACTCTCACTTGTCGAACCCTCTTCTCTCTCTGACTCATCATCGCTACGAGAAGGCTCAATGCTGCTGGAGTTCTTTGAAGAAATTGCCGTCTCCTGGCAACGTGCAAGAGCAGCAAAAGCATTAACACTACCGAAGCCCTGAAGGAAACAAGACACATATTCTCGTAGAAATTCGCGTGTTTTGAGACAAACCAAAAAGGAGGCGACACATACTGGTTATTGGAAGAATGAAAGACACAAGAGCCGTGGGAGGATCTTGTGAAACCGTTCGGAACCCGAACAAACACGATTTTTCGTTCTCCGTTCCTTGGCACAGGGACTTTCCGAATTGCTAGGCAGCTTTCGCTTGGGATCTCTCAACATTGGATACTCCTTCAGAACTGCTGGGGAAGGTTTGCAACGAACATTTTCTACCACGTTATTCACAAAAGCTTGGATCATGGTAAACTCGTCGCACCAGAACTCATTATAGCCAAAGGTCGTCGAAGTTACTCTTCCCATTTGTAAGAAGGAAGACGGATGCGCGGCTCGAGGGCACGGCATTGAGGGCGGCACGCAACGAATCCTTAGGAAGCACCGGCCGGTAAGCAAGAGGTACCCCTTGATCGAAACCCACGTGACGAGCAAAGACACGGTCAATATTGTAAGCGCTATACGGAAAGACCCCACGAAGAAAGACGGCATATAACAAGGCAAGCGACTTTGAATAAACAAGTTTCTCACCAACGCTCAAATCGCCATCGGAAGACAAAGACATGAGCGGAGCGAAGCAAAAGTGTCAATTTGAGCCACCGACTTATGGACCGGCTCCCATGGACGGAAATTGATTTCGTGCAACTTGTCAAGAAAACTAACCAAGCTCACGCCAACTCTTGGACGCCTTTGTTCACCCATCGAAGAATTCGGGAGCCACCCCAACTCACGGGAAGCGAAGGCAACGGCGGGAGCATACTTCTCAAAGTGCTCCCATAGCCGGACTTGCGAAAAGCAACGTGCACATATGAATCCACTTTCATGAAACCATTCGAAACTCGCATGTTCGCAACTAGGTGATCCGGATGCACATACGGGGAACCAAGGAACAACTTGCCAATGGGAAGAACTTCACCCTTTGCCAACTTCGTGCAATCGCTAACAACTCGGGTCTTATTCCTTTCTTGCCAGAGCCGTCATCAAAAATGTCTCTAGACAACTGAGAGAGCCAAAAACGCTGCGACATGAAGATCATTGCTTTCTGTTCAGGCTCCAACTCGTCCGGAAACCATTGAGATATCCACCAACCGTAAGGGCACCTCTCATCCTCTTTCCGGGCAGAGTCCTTCGACTTCGCAATGGAGTCTCTCCGAGCGAAATTCCCCAACTTAGCGGCAAGATCATCCCGCATCTTCACTTCACTTTCAGATAATTGGATTTTAAGATTCCCAGTTACCGGAAGATTCAGCAAGAGAGCCACACTCTCCAAGGAGAAAGTTATCTCGCCCCATCTACATATGATTGTATGGGTGTTCGAACACCATCTGGAGAGGAAAGCAACCAAGCCTGGGATGTCCTTCCTAACGGAGATTTATCAAGTCTTGACACATCAATGACCTACGCTCGAGTCAAGTTGGTATTTATACGCTCCTCGCTCACCATGAACTCAACCCATCTGTCAAAAGAACGCAATGGACTTTGACACATCCTGAAGTCAATGTTGGAAGAGGAATATACTCCTTTATGAAGACAGAACCGAATGGTGCTCTCTGGGCAAACCGAACGTGTCTTCCTGTCATCCTCACCACCGGTTAGCAAAATGGGCACGAAACACAGGTGGTTCTTCCGAGCGGGGCGAGGGCTCTAGTGAAGAATTCATCATCTATGTTCGGCTTGGAATTATGAGCATCCTTCGACGAAGTGAAATTTGGTTCGAGTAACATCCTATCGAATTCCTTCATAACAATTTGGTAATAAGATATCCGCACAAAACAAACGAAGAAAGGCCAAGTTATCTCCTAACACATAATCGTACCCAACAAAAAAAAAAAAAAAGAGAAAGGGGTAGGAGGACGTATTTTCTTCGGGTTCGAGACTATATACGCGGCATTCTATACGGGTACAAGTGTGTCTATGAGTATCTTTCTTCGGGTTCAAAAATATATATGGAGCATTTTCTATTGGTTCGAAATCTGCGCGTGGTACTTCTCTCAAGAAGCAAAAATCATATATACAATATTTCCTGCGGGTTCGAAGTCATATGAAGCATATACAAAGTATTCTTCTTCGGGATTCATACGGGGTTCTCTACGGGTTCGAAATACACACACGAGTATTTTCTTGGGGTTCAAATATTTCTTTCGGAACCGAAAATTCATATATGCAATATTTCCCACGGGTTCAAACAATATATGCGGTATTCCCTTGGTTGCATACGTACAATATTTTCTACAAGAGGAACGCTAAGGAATCACATGCAAGATTGTGGAAGCGCCTACTCTTAAGGTTTATACCTATGTGAAAAAAAAAAAAAAAAAAAAAGAAAGAGAGAAGAGTACTCGAAGTCATACCTGGAAGCTGGTTTCTCTTTGCCGCTAGTATGAAAAGAGGAAAGAATAAAGCGCATGAGAGGGAAAAGGGGGGCTTTATGTATATATATATACATATATAGGCGTGAAAGACTTTGAAATAAGGAAGGATTCCCTTTTCACCAAAATCACGCGTGTAAGAAACGGGCCCACAAAGGGTGCGACTTCCCAATGCCGCCCAAAGTCACGCCTGCAAACACGGTTTCTACACTTTGTGTCGGTCCCACCAGCTAGCCAACTCAGTTTCCCAACTCACGCCAACTTCCCAACGTCGCCTAAGCTGCATCGGGCCCACCAATTATGCCGACCTCCCGATTTGTGCAAAACTACCGAGAGGCAAGGATTCCAAATCCTATTTATAAAAGGTCGACAAGCCTCTTTCAATTTTCTTTACGGTTTTTTGTTAATAGTTTGTCACCATCTTATGCTTACCTCGCAACAAAGCCCCTGTTCCGAGCTAAGCAGGGGACTTAATGTTGATGGTGGTTTTTAGACAAGGGGTAAAATCGTAAAACCCCATGACCTAGTGTTACCCACAACACATTAACTAAGAGCATTTAACTCAGGTGTAAATAATTAATAGGGGTATTTTTCAAAATAGGGTTTTCAACAGAACCTAATTTAGGGTTTTCAAGCCGCACTCTGCGCACCACCTAATTCCAAAACCAAGCCGCTCTGCGCTCTGCGCACCATGGCAGCAATGCCAAACCAAGCCGCACTCTGCGCACCATGGCAACCATGCCAAACCAAGCCGCAATGCACCATGGCAAGCAATGCCAAACCAAGCCGCACTGCGCACCGCAATGCCAAACCAAGCCGCTCTGCGCACCATGGCAACCATGCCAATACGTGTCGCAAGCCATATTCCAAGTCGCTATGCCATTGGCACACGCCAAATATAGCGCCCTAGGCTTGCAAGACTTGCAACTAGGTCAACATGGCCGCACGTGCCATTGGCACATGCCAATACGTGCCGCAAGCCATATTCCAAGTCGCTATGCCATTGGCACACGCCAAATATAGCGCCCTAGGCTTGCAAGACTTGCAACTAGGTCAACATGGCCGCACATGCCATTGGCACATGTCAATACGTGCCGCAATCCATATTCCAAGTCGCTATGCCATTGGGCACACGCCAAATATAGCGCCCTAGGCTTGCAAGACTTGCAACTAGGTCAACATGGCCGCACGTGCCATTGGCACATGCCAATACGTGCCGAAAGCCATATTCCAAGTCGCTATGCCATTGGCACACGCCAAATATAGCGCCCTAGGCTTGCAAGACTTACAACTAGGTCAACATGGCCGCACATGCCATTGGCACATGCCAATACGTGCCGCAAGCCATATTCCAAGTCGCTATGCCATTGGCACACGCCAAATATAGCGCCCTAGGCTTGCAAGACTTGCAACTAGGTCAACATGGCCGCACATGCCATTGGCACATGCCAATACGTGCCGCAAGCCATATTCCAAGTCGCTATGCCATTGGCACACGCCAAATATAGCGCCCTAGGCTTGCAAAACTTGCAACTAGGTCAACATGACCGCACATGCCATTGGCACATGCCAACACGTGCCGCAAGCCATATTCCAAGCCGCTATGCCATTGGCACACGCCAAATATAGCGCCCTAGGCTTGCAAGACTTGCAACTAGGTCAACATGGCCGTACGTGCCATTGGCACATGCCAAACACACACGCCTAGGGTAGCCCTAACTTGCAAAACCGTGCAACCTACCACCAAGGCATTCCACACATGCCATTGGCACATGCCAAACACACACGGTTGGTAGCCTAACTTGCAAAACCATGCAACCTACCACCAAGGCATTCCGCACATGCCATTGGCACATGCCACACGCGCCATTAGCGGCACCACTTGCACTCAAGGCGCAACCAACGAGATATCAACACAAAGCGGGGATGCTTCTTTAGGGTTTTGTTTTGGCGGTCACAAAACATGCGCTTTACGTACGTACACTACGCTCACAATTAAGAAAGCGTGAATAGGAATAAAGCGGTCAAATAAAAGAGGAAATAATGGTGAAAAACGTTTTCACCCATTAAACCATGCGGTTACCACCTCCTCCCATTATTTCACCCTTTACTCTCTTCCTTCATGAGGCCGTGGTACGTTTCAATCTCGACTTGTATAAATAGGTCTTACCTATTTCCACGGACAAATGGTCTCGGTCGGGAGAAATATACTACACTTACACTCTCGGAAAGGCAACTTTGCAAGCTCTCCAAAAGCTTTCATCTCTTGCAAGCTTCCTAAGCTTTCACTTTTCGATACAAGTCGAGATACTACTCTCCTCAACACCTTTCTTTGCTTCCCTCCCCAAATCAACCCTTCTCCTCCACTTTGTGACCGAAGCAAGTCCTGGAACGGCCATTTCTTGGTTTAGGCCGGACTTGTACAGATTGATCTCTCGAATCTATAAAGTGCTCACGTGCAGCACATTTGTTTAGGGTTTGAACCAGTTTCTCACTCACCTACCGAATTTACCGAAATCGGCAGAAACGATTTTTACCCATAAACAATTGGCGACCACAGCGGGAGGATTGATCTATCGGCTACAATGTCAGACTGTCGATCTCGTTCTTCAACCCAGATGTCAATATGGTAGGGGAAGGCGACTCAATCCGATGCAACTACCAGACAACCCGGTTACCAGTTGTAAAAACTACACAAGAAAACTGGGGACTCGCTGAAGATGCTGCCAGTGATTGGGGACTTGCTGGCGATGCTACCAGCAAAACCGCCTTTTTGCATGAAGAGGGGCATGTTCGCAAAAACCTATGAAGTGAGTAAATTCAGACTACGCAAGATATATGATTTGTTTTAGGTTTTTAGTAAAACCATTATACTACCGAGTATTGTGCCTATTGCTAGCACACACTTTCATAAAAGCAATATTCCTTTCCCAAAACATAATCAGAGTTATATTATCAAAACCATTCATCCCGAAATAATCCAATATCCTCAAAAGCTACCCATTTGTCTATCAAAACTGGTCAAACTTTGAACCGGACATCCAATATGTCTTTCAAAAAAAAAAAAAGAACCTAAATGAAAGTTTAGCAGAGAAACGTTCAAGGAAAATTATCCAATGAAGTCCGCTCTTCTTGGAGAAAGTCAATTTTGCATCTTCGAGAGCCGCTCTCTTCTAGTCAACATCTTGGAAAGCTCTTCGAGTTCCACCTCCTGTCGTGCAATCTCCTCGGCGGAAAGGCTTTCGATTGCCGCATCTTTCAACTTTTGGATCTCAGCAAGGCCTTCGACAAACCACGAAGTGTTGAACTCCTTTTCTACGCACACGTCGCGATGGTGCTCCCAGTCGGCAATAACGTCTTCAGAAACGGTGTGACCAGTCACCTCACGCATATCCTCGATGGAAGATAAAGCCTCTTCTACACGCTTAGCCAGCGCAAATCGACTAGTGACTTTCTTGGTTGTGGCCATATGTCCGTACTTCTCCCAGATTCTGGTGTACAACGCCTCGTGCTTAGCCGGCACGCTGAATCCGCCAACCAGCACATGGCCCGGATAAGGAACCAAGTACGGAGGATCAAAAATGGCGCCTGCACCTGGCCTCACAACTCGCAAAGGGTTTTCCTCCATGTCTACGGCAACAATCATCAGAGAATCATCCACCGTTTGAGCCACATATGTGCCCGGCAATTGGCCAACGTCCATCTCCAAGTCACCAGCGGCGGTCACCAAAGGCAAGCTTTCGTGTGCCTCTACCCCAGAATCATCCTCCGAATCGGATTCCTCCTGCGAACTTGAGTCAGATATTTTCCCAAAAGAGGAAACAAAAGAAGAAAGAAAAGAAGTGCGAAACTCACCAAACCACTTCCGAAACAGAACCAGTACCAGTACTGCCGGAGGAATCACTCTCACTTGTCGAACCCTCTTCTCTCTCTGACTCATCATCGCTACGAGAAGGCTCAATGCTGCTGGAGTTCTTTGAAGAAATTGCCGTCTCCTGGCAACGTGCAAGAGCAGCAAAAGCATTAACACTACCGAAGCCCTGAAGGAAACAAGACACATATTCTCGGTAGAAATTCGCGTGTTTTGAGACAAACCAAAAAGGAGGCGACACATACCCGGTTATTGGAAGAATCGAAAGACACAAGAGCCGTGGGAGGATCTTGTGAAACCGTTCGGAACCCGCCAAACACGATTTTTCGTTCTCCGTTCCTTGGCCTCGGGACTTTCCGATTGCTAGGCGGCTTTCGCTTGGGATCTCTCAACATTGGATACTCCTTGAAGCTGGCTGGGGAAGGTTTGCAACGAACATTTTCTACCACGTTATTCACAAAAGCTTGGATCATGGTAAACTCGTCGCTCCGTAACTCATTATAGCCAAAGGTCGTCGAAGTTACTCTTCCCATTTGTAAGAAGGGAAGACGGATGCGCGGCTCGAGGGCACTGGCATTGAGGGCGGCACGCAACGAATCCTTAGGAAGCACCGGCTGGTAAGCAAGAGGTACCCCTTGATCGAAACCCACGTGACGAGCAGCACGGTCAATATTGTAAGCAGCTATCTGGAAAGACCCCACGAAGAAAGACGGCATATAACCGGGCAAGCAGCTTTGAATAAACAGTTTCTCACCAACGCTCAAATCGCCATCAGAAGACAAAGACATGAGCTGAGCGAAGCAAAAGTGTCAATTTGAGCCACCGACTTATGGACCGGCTCCCATGGACGGAAATTGATTTCGTGCAACTTGTCAAGAAAACTAACCAAGCTCACGCCAACTCTTGGACGCTTTGTTCACCCATCGAAGAATTCGGGAGCCACCCCAACTCACGGGAAGCGAAGGCAACGGTTTCAGAGCATACTTCTCAAAGTGCTCCCATAGCCAGACTTGCATAAAAGCAACGTGCACATATGAATCCACTTTCATGAAACCATTCGAAACTCGCATGTTCGCAACTAGGTGATCCGAGATGCACATACGAGGGAACCAAGGAACAACTTGCCAATGGGAAGAACTTCACCCTTTGCCAACTTCACAAAGAATCGCTAACAACTCTGGTCTTATTCCTTTCTTGCCGAGCCGTCATCAAAAATGTCTCTAGACAACCGGAGAGCCAAAAACGCTGCGACATGAAGATCACCGCTTTCTGCATTCAGGCTCCAACTCATCCGGAAACCATTGAGATATCCACCAACCGTAAGGGCACCTCTCATCCTCTTTCCGGGCAGAGTCCTTCGACTTCGCAATGGAGTCTCTCCGAGCGAAATTCCCCAACTTAGCGGCAAGATCATCCCGCATCTTCACTTCACTTTCGAGATAATTGGATTTTAAGATTCCCGATTCTGGAAGATTCAAAGAAGAGAGCCACACTCTCCAAGGAGAAAGTTATCTCGCCCCATCTACATATGATTGTATGGGTGTTCGAACACCATCCGGAGAGGAAAGCAACCAAGCCTGGGATGTCCTTCCTAACTGGAGATTTCATCAAGTCTTGACAGCATCAATGACCGCGCTCGAGTCAAGTTGGTATTTATACGCTCCTCGCTCACCATGAACTCAACCCATCTGTCAAAAGAACGAAATGGACTTTGACACATCCCGAAGTCACTGTTGGAAGAGGAATATACTCCTTTATGAAGACAGAACCGAATGGTGCTCTCTGGGCAAACCGAACGTGTCTTCTGTCATCCTCACCATCGGTTAGCAAAATGGGCACGAAACCCGGGTGGTTCTTCCGAGCGGGGCGAGGGCTCTAGTGAAGAATTCATCATCTATGTTCGGCTTGGAATTATGAGCATCCTTCGACGAAGTGAAATTTGGTTCGAGGTAACATCCTATCGAATTCCTTCATAACAATTTGGTAATAAGATATCTGCACAAAACAAACGAAGAAAGGCGAAGTTATCTCCCTAACACATAATCGTACCCAAAAAAAAAAAAGAGAAAGGGGTAGGAGGACGTATTTTCTTCGGGTTCGAGACTATATACGCGGCATTCTATACGGGTACAAGTGTGTCTACAGTATCTTTCTTCGGGTTCAAAAATATATATGGAGCATTTTTCTATTGGTTCGAAACTGCGCGCGTGGTACTTCTCTCAAGAAGCAAAAATCATATATACAATATTTCCTGCGGGTTCGAAGTCATATGAAGCATATACACAATATTCTTCTTCGGGATTCATACAGGGTTCTCTACGGGTTCGAAATACACACGCAGTATTTTCTTCAGGGTTCAAATATTTCTTTCGAACCGAAAATTCATATATGCAATATTTCCCACGGGTTCAAACAATATATGCAGTATTCCCTTGGTTGCATACGTACAATATTTTCTACAAGAGGAACGCTAAGGAATCACATGCAAGGATTGTGGAAGCGCCTACTCTTAAGGTTTATACCTATGTGAAAAAAAAAAAAAAAAAAAGAAAGAGAGAAGAGTACTCGAAGTCATACCTGGAAGCTGGTTTCTCTTTGCCGCTAGTATGAAAAGAGGAAAGAATAAAGCGCATGAGGGGGAAAAAGGGGGCTTTATGTATATATATATACATATATAGGCGTGAAAGACTTTGAAATAAGGAAGGATTCCCCTTTTCACCAAAATCACGCGTGTAAGAAACGGGCCCACAAAGGGTGCGACTTCCCAATCCCGCCCAAAGTCACGCCTGCAAACACGGTTTCTACACTTTGTATCGGTCCCACCAGCTAGCCAACTCAGTTTCCCAACTCACGCCAACTTCCCAACGTCGCCTAAGCTGCATCAGGCCCACCAATTATGCTAGCCTCCTGATTTGTGCAAAACTACCAGAGGCAAGGATTCCAAATCCTATTTATAAAAGGTCAGACAAGCCTCTTTCAATTTTCTTTACGGTTTGCTGTTAATAGTTTGTTACCATCTTATGCTTACCTCGCAACAAAGCCCCTGTTCCGAGCTAAGCAGGGGACTTAATGTTGATGGTGGTTTTTAGACAAGGGGTAAAATCGTAAAACCCCATGACCTAGTGTTACCCACAACACATTAACTAAGAGCATTTAACTCATGTGTAAATAATTAATAGGGGTATTTTTTCAAAATACCAGATTAGGGTTTTCAACACAGAACCCTAATTCCAAAACCAAGCCGCACTCTGCGCACCATGGCAGCAATGCCAAACCAAGCCACACTCTGCGCACCATGGCAGCAATGCCAAACCAAGCCGCACTCTGCGCACCATGGCAACCATGCCAAACCAAGCCGCACTCTGCGCACCATGGCAGCAATGCCAAACCAAGCCGCACTCTGCGCACCATGGCAGCAATGCCAAACCAAGCCGCACTCTGCGCACCATGGCAACCATGCCAATACGTGCTGCAAGCCATATTCCAAGTCGCTATGCCATTGGCACACGCCAAATATAGCGCCCTAGGCTTGCAAGACTTGCAACTAGGTCAACATGGCCGCACGTGCCATTGGCACATGCCAATACGTGCCGCAAGCCATATTCCAAGTTGCTATGCCATTGGCACACGCCAAATATAGCGCCCTAGGCTTGCAAGACTTGCAACTAGGTCAACATGGGCACATGCCATTGGCACATGCCAATACGTGCCGCAAGCCATATTCCAAGTCGCTATGCCATTGGCACACGCCAAATATAGCGCCCTAGGCTTGCAAGACTTGCAACTAGGTCAACATGGCCGCACGTGCCATTGGCACATGCCAATACGTGCCGCAAGCCATATTCCAAGTCGCTATGCCATTGGCACACGCCAAATATAGCGCCCTAGGCTTGCAAGACTTGCAACTAGGTCAACATGGCCGCACATGCCATTGGCACATGCCAATACGTGCCGCAAGCCATATTCCAAGTCGCTATGCCATTGGCACACGCCAAATATAGCGCCCTAGGCTTGCAAGACTTGCAACTAGGTCAACATGGCCGTACATGCCATTGGCACATGCCAATACGTGCCGCAAGCCATATTCCAAGTCGCTATGCCATTGGCACACGCCAAATATAGCACCCTAGGCTTGCAAAACTTGCAACTAGGTCAACATGACCGCACATGCCATTGGCACATGCCAACACGTGCCGCAAGCCATATTCCAAGCCGCTATGCCATTGGCACACGCCAAATATAGCGCCCTAGGCTTGCAAGACTTGCAACTAGGTCAACATGGCCGTACGTGCCATTGGCACATGCCAAACACACACGTTGGTAGCCTAACTTGCAAACCGTGCAACCTACCACCAAGGCATTCCGCACATGCCATTGGCACATGCCAAACACACACGCTGGTAGCCTAACTTGCAAAACCATGCAACCTACCACCAAGGCATTCCGCACATGCCATTGGCACATGCCACACGCGCCATTAGCAGCACCACTTGCACTCAAGGCGCAACCAACGAGATATTAACACAAAGCGGGGATGCTTCTTTAGGGTTTTGGTTTGGCGGTCTGAGATGCGGCGTACACTACGCTCACAATTAAGAAAGCGTGAATAGGAATAAAGCGGTCAAATAAAAGAGGAAATAATGGTGAAAACGTTTTCACCCATTAAACCATGCGGTTACCACCTCCTCCCATTATTTCACCCTTTACTCTCTTCCTTCATGAGGCCAGTGGTACGTTTCAATCTCGACTTGTATAAATAGGTCTTACCTATTTCCACCGGACAACATGTCTCGGTCGGGAGAAATATACTACACTTACACTCTCGGAAAGGCAACTTTGCAAGCTCTCCAAAAGCTTTCATCTCTTGCAAGCTTCCTAAGCTTTCACTTTCTGATACAAGTCGAGATACTACTCTCCTCAACACCTTTCTTTGCTTCCCTCCCCAAATCAACCCTTCTCCTCCACTTTGTGACCGAAGCAAGTCTGGAACGGCCATTTCTTGGTTTAGGCCGGACTTGTACAGATTGATCTCTCGAATCTATAAAGTGCTCACGTGCAGCACATTTGTTTAGGGTTTGAACCAGTTTCTCACTCACCTACCGAATTTACCGAAATCGGCAGAAACGATTTTTACCCATAAACAACCTCATATGCATATTTGTGACCCAAAGAAGAAGTGAGACGATGACGAGTCTGCAGACTCATAGTCTCCATAGAAGCTTAGTTATCATCTCATATTTATCTTATTATTATCGTATTTCATTACTATTGCGAATATTGATTGTGGACACGGTGATAGCTTCGTTACATCAGTGTTCGCACCATACAAATTCTATGTGTTTCGATATTATATTAGGTTATAAAGTGGAAATAGTTTAATTGATGTTTTTACATTGTAAATGTCTTTCATTGAAACTTTGAGTAATAACATATTACACATAAATTACGAAATTACAAAGTTAATTGTGTATCGCCGATAAAATCCGATATTATGTTTTGTCTAAGTGTACGCACCTCACCGATACAATACTGATACACGATATTAAATATTTTGTTGTAGAGTTGCACCAATAACATATATATTGTAATGTTCTTATCTTAATTCATAATTGGGTAAAATTACCAATTTTTCAGATGCTCATTTGGATATTTTTTTTATTGTTTTTTTTCTTCTTTTTATTTGTGCCATTTTCACATAATTAGGTATTCAGAAATTTGATTTTTTTTGTGTCGGCTCTTACATGCAAGTATTGTAGGGACATAATTTGGCGCTAATGTCTAATAAATGGAGATGATTTTTTGGGTGCCATGGAACTGAAAAAGAAAATCAAAAGTATCAATCACAGAAACTCAAGCAAAGAAGGAGGAAGAAATACTAGAAAAAAAGGAACACACGACAGAAATGTCACTCTGAAGAAGGAACAAAGGTATGAGAAGCGCTTCGCCTGCTAAGCATGAAAACAGAGAAAAGCAAAGTCGCAGAAGGATAGAAAATCAAGGAAGAAGAAGAGTCACGAGAGAGTTAATAAGAGAAAAACATTCTCTGAGGGGAATTTATAGTGTTGATAACCGGTTGAATAGGTAGCAGGTAAAAAGCAAAATTAAATAAACGACATGTCAGTTATAAAGCAAGAAAACCATATGTGGAGGCAGTTACACGAAGAAACCAGAAACATGGCGACGATTACGAACTGACAAAGTTCTTTTCCCATCCTACCCCTGTCCGTATGACAAGAGATGAGGCAAAATGTGAGGGCATATAATCTCACCAGCACGTGGAAGGATCTGAGAGCTTGAATACCTATGAAAAATTTCATGATAAATATCAGATAAATATTTTTGGAGCGTTTTACTCGCTTTCGAGATATCTACACAATCAACAGGATAAATACGCGTGTAAAGCACAAAAGGGATCCATGGCTGAGTTTAAAGTAGGTAGTTGTGTATTTAATGAGTGAATAGAGGAGTCAGTATGACTATTTGCAAACCTAACAAGCAAATGACGAGACATGATTTGACGAGATTGGAGGCGACAACGAAGATCAACGGAAAAGTTGGCGAGCAAAGGAGAATAGTGGCGAAAATAGATTGACATGCAAGAAATCTCCAGTGGGTTCAATGACGAGGCGACGAGCGAATACAGTAAACTGTCAGCCACTATCTAACATTCGGGTATAAAAGGGGTGAAAAACAGAGAAAGGAGGGTTGAGCTTTTTAGGGTTCTTAGCATACTTTGAGAGAGAGAGCTTTTATTGAGAACCATTTGTATTGAGATAAAAACCTTGTAACCATCCATCATCCATAGCAAAAATCACTCCCGTGGATGTAGGTTTTAACACCGAACCACATAAATCTCTTGTGTTCTTTATTTCCATACTTATTTGTGAACTTTGATTTTGCATATTTGACTGGTGTATTGTAGGAAATCCTGCAGTTACAAGATCGGTTGTCCACAAAGTCTGAATTTTTTTTAGATATAGCAGTTTTTTTTATACATAATTTTTTACCAAGCTAAATGTTTTATTAATAAAAGAAACGGAAAACACAAACAGGAGAAGCGTAAAGTTAGGACATCCTGAAGAAATAAGTAGAAAGGAAAACTATAAATATGAAGAATTGGCGAACGAGAAATTACACCAACAAGTTCCTCCAAAGTGTTTTACCCGAAATTCTTTTCAAGAAATTTCAAGTAAATTCCTTGTTTTGCTTTTGTATTTTCCTTCTTTAAACCACTCAACATAGGTTGAAAACCATCCAATGTGGGAGAAGGAATATCATCGACACCATGTCTCCAATAAATGATTAAAATGTTGGATAATCATCATAATCATTTTCATACATATACATGGCTAGACTACTAAATCTATTTTTATCAGTACGCAGTCATGTCTAATTTCTGAGAGGGGATTTATTGTCTATTTCTTCTTCTTTGAGAATAAATCTCACCTTTCTCATCAGATAAATCTTCTCAGCGAGTTCCTTTCAAAGAAACAGGAGTGTCATCATCAACAACATTACTATAATGACTAGTAGCAATGCTTGGGTTTTCATTTGCAACTTTTGTTGAAATTTCCTCGATAGCTCGGTTAGCATCTCGCGTAATTATTTCCTCTACATACATATTGTTTAATGATCCTGTGTAAATTTTAGGTGTTGGTCATCATTGTTTTGAAATATAAAGCCAACGACTATTACATTGCACTTATGGTCGACAATGTCGTTAAACTACAACATAACGACTATGTTAGGTTCAACCCTTGATACATGTGTTCATAACTACAGTTTTCAATGTCCTGCTTTGGTTATTCTCGGCAAGGTTTCAATGTTCCTATTTTGACGACTATAATTTGATCGACAAGCTTTAGTTTTTGTAAAATGGCAAATGTTCTTTGGTCGTCAAGGATATTATTAATAGAAAATGACGGTCTCTGTTTATTTTGTCCATGGATGTGTTATTATTTGCCGACCATAGTCGTCATGTTAAAGTTTTGTTAGCATGCCGACTAAATTTTGATCGTCATTCTTATTATTTTATTAAAATGACGAGTAATATAACCATTCTATCCTGGATAATGTCCAGTTTTCTTGGATTAGTCGTCAAGTTGAATAATTTATAATATTTCGACCAAAGTTTCATCATCATTCTTATCATTATATTACCTTTCCAACTATGTTAAGAAAAAATATACATGAAAATGAGATTCATGTCTCTTTTAGTCGTCATGTTGTAGATTTCCTAACGTGTCGACAAAAAAGTAGTCGTCGTTGTTTAGAATGACGATCATGCCGGTTGTACCAGGTTTTCTGTCACAAAGTTATCAAAAAAAATTGGTCGTCAATCTGACAAATTTTGACCTTGAAGACCCTGCGAAAAATTTTAATTTTTTTTGTCAGTCTGGACGGCATGGTCGTATTATACTTTAGATGCCGACTTATAAGTTAAAGAGCTAGTATGCAAGTTCACTAATAGAAAAAACGACGACTTTTAGTATGTAAACACAAAAAAACACATCCATTTCCTTCATTAGTAATACTCCAAAGTAAATTACAAAGAATACGAGTGCGATCACAAAAGATTCATTATTTCCCTTACGTAATCACTCTTCACCCAAATCTATTAGACCCCCTTCAGTCAAATCTATTGGAGGGAGTTCATTCTATTAAACCTCCTTCACTCAAATCTACTGTACCTTTGATAGACTCATCCAAAGCATTCCAGATGTTCATGTTGTCCTCGTAAAGTTTCACCCATTCCCAGTTCTTTTTGTTTATGAACTTTTACCAAAAGATGAACCTACAAGGAGGAGGTAATGGACAATCCTTATGTAGTTTTATACCAATAAAATGATTGTTATCCATCAAAGCGACAACAATTCTTCTATACTTGATCTTCTCTACACAAACCGTATGTTTTGGTACAAATGTTAGAGAACCTCCAGGACTAAAAAGGTGAACTGCGCATGATAACGTATCCGCCAATAGATGGATACACTACGACATTCTCATCCAATGCTCAATTCTAATCGATGTGTTTCCTTCGGTCCTTTAACACTAGCAAGCAAATCCTTGATAGTCACTTATTTATCTTCCAATGAGCCTTCTAACATCATTAAAATATAAAATTTCTTATCTTTTTCTAGTCAATCGGGCAGCCATCTTCTTTCTTATATACTGATATTGGGTGAGATTCTCCGCAACGACTCCACTTAGGTGTCCCAATTGCTGGGAGGCAACGTGAAACCCATAATTTTTATCCTTTGGGACGTTGTTGGTACCAATAACGAACTCATGAATAATTGGAGTTATGTACCTACTAATCATATGACGACAAGGAAGTCTGATAGCCTTCATTGTCCTACAATTACAATGAGTGCTCGGATCATCTTACTTTTGATACAACTTGAGATATTTAATCATAAAATGTATTGCCCAATGCGATACGCTGTAATGTATACCCACAAGCAGCCAATCATCGTCAGGATAACTTTTCAACTTTTGGTGCCTACTTTATTCGATTTGCTTGTTTATATTATTGAAATCATTATTAGTGTACTCATGGACATCATGTTGTACCGTCACAATCCCATTTTGACTTGTGAAAAGTGGAGCTTTTAGTCTCCCATGAGCTTGCTCTACCATACTTGTGGACTCAAGTTTGAAATATTTGTAATTATAAGTAAAAGCATACACAAACCTCTGTTTGTGTGTCCTTAACCATTGTCTCTTGCAATATGCCACTGCTTTGGGGTAATTAGTGCCTCGGTCATTATTAAACTCCTTCAAGTTTCTCTTATATCTTGCCACGGTCATCAACCAAACCAATTTATCCCATGCTTTCATTAGTTACCCAAATTTAATGTCACCTTTTTTCCATTCTTCATTTACTCTATTTTTATCTTCATATCTCTCATCTTGAGTTAGTTTGCTATGACGTTCATCTTCCTCTTTTGCACGTTTACCACCTTTCTCTACCTTCTTCTTTTGGATATGATGCCTGCAATTTTTCTTAAGATTGCACTGTATGTTCCATGTGCCAAATAAATTTTATGCCTTGGTAAAAACTATCATCACGACGTTCATTAGTGCTTGCTCATTGTCGGTCACTACAACCCCGGGAGGTTCATATTCATGGTAAATAAGCTTCACGACTTCCAATGCCCAAATATAACTCTCATCCTTCTCACGATCCATAAAACACCATGGAACCGTGAATGATTGTTTTTCCAAGGTTTGTGCAACAATGTTCAACAAAGGAATGTTGTACCTATTCGTATTATAAGTACAATCCATAAGAAAAACTTGGTAGAAGCATCGAGCCAATTCAATCATCTTCGGATGCGCAAGAAAAATACGATCCAAGCAACCTTATCATGATCTGCAGCTACACCATTACCAGTGATTAAGTGGCCCAAGTACTTTATTTGAGGTTGACAAAGGTGCATTTGGATAATTTAGCGAACAAATAATGTTGGCATAGTAAGGACAAAACCAAGTGAAGGTGCATCAAATTATCTGCAAGAGATGAGCAGTACACAAGAATAGCATAAAAAAACACGAGATCAAACTTACGAAGAAATGACCGAAATACCTCATTCATTAGGGCCTAGAATGTTGCAGGTGTATTCGTTAGGCTGAATGGCATGACTCGAAACTCATAGTGGCCATGATGAGTGCGAAAAGCAATTTTGGGAATATCCGATGGATATACCAAAATTTGGTGATAGCTAGAATGTAAATCAATCTTAGCAAAAATAGCTGAACCATTCAACTCATCCAACAATTCGTCAATTAAGGGAATATAAAACTTATCTTTCACAGTCATATCATTGAGCTTGCGATAATCAACACAGAATCTCCACGTAACATTATTTTTCTTGACCATAAGGATCAGAGAAGTGAAAGGGCTATGACTCTTCTGGATCAACCCTGCCGAAAGCATTTCTTGCACTAGTTTTTCCACTACAGCTTTATGAATATACGAGCACTTATAAGGTCTTTGTGAGGTAGGAATGAAATTGGATTTAAGTGGAATTTTATGATCCAAGGTTCTGGAAGGTAGCAGCAGTTGGGTGGGTTTAGAAAAAACATCTGTAAATAATTCAAGTAAAGTAAAAACTTCACTAGGAATTGGATGTACTGGAGTAGCACTAACAGAAAAAAATTGTCCAATCAATGCAGGGGCCTTACTCTTGATGAATTTCTTAAGAGCAGTACCACTAATAAGACTGAGAGATGGTTTAGAAGAGCTCCCATGTAGGGTAATTTGACACCCTTGATGCATAAACAAAATTTTGAGCTGAGCAAAGTTAAAGAGAACATCATCGAGTTGTCGTAACCAATCAGCACCAAGCACCATGTCGCAACCACCAAGAGGTATACCTCATAGGTCAGCAGAGAAGTGAAATCCTTGCATTTTCCAGTGAAGGTTCCTGCACTCACCCTTACTGATGATGCTTACCCCATTGGCAACAATAACAAGTATGTGACTTGTTGGTAAGATACGAAGACTAAGTTTTTATGTAATGTGAGAATTGATAAAATTATGGGTACTTCCCGTGTCTATTAGAACCATAATATGATGATTATTGAGATGACCCGAGATATGAATAGTGTCAAGGGCCGGGTTTCGTGTCAGAGCATGTAATGAAATTTCAAGTGGTGTCAGTACTAGATGGAGAGTCTGTCATAGTTTCATTAGGTAATGAGTCACTCTGATCACTTAGGTCCTCCTCCGTAGCAACAAGCATAAATAGTTGTTGAGACAGAATTCATCACAGTTATAACAAAGACCTTTATCTTAGCGAGCTTTCATTTGTTGAGGGGTGAGTTTCTTGATAGGTGGAAGTGGTGGGTCTGATTTGGTAGGTGTAGTGGGATGAGTAATGATAGGGGTTGAAGAAGAAGTAGACGGTTAAGCGAAAGTAGAAGAAGAAAAGAATGGATTAACTGTGGATGAATTGAGAGGAAAAGAAATAGGTAATGGTTAGAAGGGTCATGAAGGATGTTTAACTGGTTTTGCAGAAGTAAAAAGTGAAGCATATATGGCTAAGTAAAAAGCCCGAGAAGTATCTTTAGGCTTAAACATTTGAACTGTAGTTTGTATTTCATCTTTCAAGCCACTAATAAAGCTCAGAGTATAAAAAACCTCCGGCAGGGTGGGATTATTAGCCACCATATAAGCTTTAAAGTGTTCAAACCTATCAAAGTACTCTCTTACAGTGGTAGTCTGAGACAACTTGTTATAACTACCAACGTAATTTTCATTAGCTACATCTTCAAATCTAACACAGATCATGAAAAAAAGTATCCCAAGACATACTATGTTTACCCTGTTGATAATTTAAAAACCATGGGTCAACTTTAAAATCAAAATGGATGGCAGCCATATCAACTCGGTCGAAATCGGCAAAACTATGAAAAGAAAAATACCTCTCACACTTTTGAACCCAACCCCTTGAATTAGTGCCGTCAAATCTTGGAAAATCTACTTTCGGTATGCGAGAAAACTTACCAGAAGGATTAGGTTTTATAATCTCACGAAACCCTTTTGCCCCTTGAGTTGAATCCTGCCCAGAACCCGAGGCAAGACCAGGATTAATAGCTGCATCGGAAGAAAGCGATGGAGTAATACTGTAATACCTAATACTTTGAAGATGAAATCCAAATTAGAAGTAATATGAGCCTCAGCAGCAACACGAGCAGTTGATTCATCATTAAGAGCTTTCAATTGTTCTTTAATGGCTAGGATGGCAATTGAGTTTTTCTGAGCAATTGCTAGGACCTCTTTCACTGTTGTCTTCTCTCCCAAAGTCATGATTCAGGTCCCAGAATGGAATCTGATACCAATTGTGTACTTATCTAGTACAAGATGTGGATTAATTAATGGTAGCAAGCTACCTTCTATCTGAGAACAGAGCCTAATTATCTTTCAAAGGAAAATAGGGTAATTGGTTCAATCCTTACACAATCATTTGTCTTGAATACCCACTCCCGAATAACTGAATCCTATAATTATTATTACATCAATGATCAGATATTAAACTCTAGGATTAACGCCCTAACACAATTATTTCCCCAATTCTTACAAAAATACCCTTATTAAATAAGAAAAAGACTAATAAGAGATTCTAGCCCAAGGCAATAATCGCATAAGGCCCAATACGTTTTGCTGGTACATGATGTTAATTTATTTTTTTTTGATGCAAAAAGAAAATTTATTGCTTAATAAGATGGAGGCACAAAATTTGCTTCCTCCCATATTACACTAGCAATAAAATCCGGTGGAAAATCTTGCCAAGTCTTACAAACTTTGAAAATTCTGGCGTGTTTCGCCAAAGATTCTACTGGCTTATAACATTTTCTCTCAATGAACTTGCATTTCCATAGAGGATGATTGCATAGTTTGGTCCTAATGTCTAAGATGATATATTGGTTCTCTCATGATACTTTGTCAGGGTCTTGAGTCACTGCCTCCACCACCACTTGCGCATCTAGCTCAAAACTAACATATTGTAAGTTAAGTTCTTCAGTCCACTCCATGGCTTGCAGCAGTCCTCGCTTTCACCATGTTTCGCATCTAGGTGTCTTTCTGCAAATGAGCACTTTGCTTGCTCGAATTTTCCTACAAAATTTTGAAGAATTAGACTGATACCTAAATGGTTCTTATCAGTGTTTTTAAAAGCCACAACATATAGAAAAATATGGACTGTCAGGCGGTATCCAATGGGTTTGGACCGGTGCATTGCTTGTGGATGCTTCGTTGGACGCGTGATTGTCTTTCTTTTTCATATCCTTACCCGTAAACCATATTGGGTTTGGTTGAACATTTTCAAACACATACTTACATCGTGCTTTCCAGATTTCCCAAACTGTATTAGCTACATTAACTACCCAATTATCATCCAAGGCATTCATCTCATCCTCAAACCAACTACTGATCCAACTAGTTACATAATTATTGGCTCTTTGTACACTTCTGCTGGCTCCCAGAGTGGATAACAGGAGCGCTCTTGAAAAAGGACATTCCGATAGAATATGGGATGTTGTTTCTATACTCTGATTGCAGATCTCGTAATTTTAACCACTGTATTGCCTTGGTCTGGATAATCTTTCATTGCTAGGAACGATGTCAGTGCTGCATTTCCAGATAAAGTGCTTGACCCATGGAAGAGTATCAATTACCGAAATCTTTTTGTTCAATTTTTCTTTATCCTCATCATATATTTCCTCCATGTTGGTTTTGATTTCTACCAACTTGTTGTATGCTGACTTGACTGTGAATTTCCGTTATGAGTTAAAGTCCATACCAGTTTATCTGCATTGATTGCAGTTATTCAAGTTTGAAGTATCTTTTTAGCATCAGTCTTTATGAAAAGTATGCATACCAAATCTATTTTCCAGCTATTGGTTTGAGAGTCAATCAGATAAATGACCTTAGCATAATTATTTGCCTCATCATCACTTACAACTGCAATGGGTGGGTTGTGTGTTGATAGGGTAAAACGTGGGAAGGAGGAACTATCCCCAATCACAGAAAGTACTCCCAAGGAGCAAAGAGGTTTAGGGAAGTAATGGTGGATTAATGATATCCCAATAAGTGTGCCCTCTTTACCCTTTTATAATAACTATCTTATGAATAAATGCCCATAAGATTAACATATTACTAAACTACAATTTCCCTTTCCTTAAGTTAATACCAAACCCTAAGAGGCTTTCTTCTTGGGCTGGAGCCTAATCACCTTAATGTGGTCTTGGATGTACTAGAACTATCCCACCCTAGTGGGTTAGGCCTAGTCCCCTAGTCTCTCCATCCTAAAAGGAACCCTTTATGGGCTAAGGGGCCATCTATTTTAGGATTGGTTATTTATGTATCAACATTAGTCCCCTGACTGTTTGACTGGTCAAAGGCCGTGTCAACAGTCACATGTTGATGTGTCAGTTGCGATTGAGGAGTTATGGGTGGTTTAAGTTCACGACCCTTGGGTGGTTGCGGTTATTGGTCTACCTAGTAACCGCTCCTCCTTTTTCCTCCCTATAAATAGAGGCGACCTCGCTCCCCTTAATCTTCAATTTTCACCGTGTCCCTTTCTCTCTCTCTTCCCTTTCTCTTTTACTCATCATGTCTAACGAATCGCCTAACCATGACGCGCCTCCTAGGTCAGAATCGTATACTATTGAAGAAATAAGAAGTAGTCCTGCGCTTAAAGATCGACTACGACCGCCCGCAACGGACGATAATACTACCCTTTTCCCGGATGATGACATCTGGGTTGCACGTATCCTGAATCCTCATCCTTTCCTCCGTCCGGATCTGAGAGTTGGCTTATCCGTCCCCAAGCGGTGTCGCCTCCTATACCTTCCTTTGAGGATATGCCTCGTTTGGTCATGCATAGGGGAGATTATGTTTTCCCTTCGATCAACCTTCGTTCGTCCGCTGAATTTCATGTCGCCTGGGATCCTTGGGTAGATTACATTTGTTCCAATCCGGATAATGAGAGGATCATTCGTTCTCTAGGCATAGAGGGCACTTTAGAAGCTTCAAAGTTCAGGTACGTCCGGCGAGATCACGACAGTTTGATCTGGTTGTGCGCGCGCTGGGGAGTTGACCCTCACTCGTTTCTATTTTCTTGGGATGAGGCGACCCCTATACTAGAAGACGTAGTGGCGCTTACCGGCCTGCCTATTCATGGTAACACTATTTTCGACAGTTGTTGCCTTCATCAGTCCCTAAACAAGAATGACAGAGACCTTCTCGATCGCTTGAATGCTGCTAGAACGAAGTACATAACATTTCAACTGCCAGAAGAACTTAAAGCTGAGGCTCCAAGCGAAACAAAGGGCCCGGTAGATAAAGGAAAGGGTAAAGCCACCATGTCTGCTACCCATGATTCTCCCCCTAAAGTTCCATCTTCTTCGAAGCTCATGGCATCCGCCATAAAAGCTGCTCGACCAAATTCGTCTGTCGCTGAAGAGTCTGATGAGGTGAAAGAGTTAAAGGGCATCCAGAAACCGAAGTCCGGGCAATGCCGAGGCTCTTTCTTTTGTTGGATTAAATATTGGGCTCCTTTGCTATCTGGCCTGTGCACAAGTGTTCCTCCTCCAAAAGGAGAAATGTATAGAGAGGAGTTGGCGAACTTCCTCCTCTTCTGGTTATGTCATGATGTATTTGAGTACAGTCCCCGGGATACTACTATTAAGAAGGAGCTTATCCCTATGGCCGTATTGATGTCTCGCGGCGTGTCATTCCCGCTTGCTCCAATGTTCTTGGGAGGTTTGTATCGCCACTTGGACTTGCTGGTGCGTGACATTGGTCGTGTGGATGCATCTCATGAGGTTGAGACTTTCCTCCCTGTCAATTTTAAAAGCATGGGCTTGGGAGCGCTTTCCTGTATACCGGCCTCCTCAGCTGAATCATCTTGCCCTCTCACATCAAGAGGAGGTCATTCAAAATTGGATGGAAGCATTTTGGTTGTAGGAGTTGAGGAACCAATCTGATTAGATGGAAACATCTAAAGAGTCTATTCATAAAAGCACAAAGCTCAGGTGTTAGAATTAAAGAAAAAACATGGTAGTTTCGCCATATCTCGTTGAATCCTTTTCACTTCTGTTTTTATTTTGTTTTCTTTAAAATATGTTTCTCTAAGTGATTAGGTGGGGCTCACGATTCAAGTTGTTACCACTGCTAGGGTGAAATAGAGTGATTGAGCCAAAAAAAAAAGAAAAAGAAAGTGAAAAAGAAAAAGAAAAAAAAAATATTATGAAAAAAAAAGAAGAAAAAAAGAAAAAAGAAAAAAGAAAAAAGAAAAAATAAAAAAGAAATAGAAATTGAGACCAGACCACCAGACCAACCGGAATAAATTCAATAAAGTCGACCACTGGTACCCGTGTATATGCCAGCTAAGTTGACCTAGAGTTAGGATTATCGACCACTGGTTCCCTTGTATATGCCAGTTGTGTTGGTATTAGTCAGACTAGTATCTCAGTCCATTAGGATAGGTTCATTTTGGCAGTGGCCTTCAGACAGATATGGGAAACACCATTCACCTTAGTCAACATCAAAACCATCTATGTTTTTCTATATCCATCTCAGAATCTATCCATGTGAATTGTTGACTCCGGTTATGATGTCCAGAAACTAGCTGAGTAGAGCTCTATGACTTATATATGAATGTTAGTATGCTTGAGTGCAAACTCGTGTACAACAATTGGAATTTCACATCAGGGTACTTCCTCATGTAGTCAATAAGTATGCCAACCAAGGACATTCTTTAGTGCCTTCCAAGGTTCTGCGTAGATAGCTAGGGTCTGAAGTAAAGGTTTTGTGGGTATATCTCTGGTAAACCCTCCCGAGACTATAACTCGGCCACTAGGGCCACCTAGGGGTTTAAAGGTTTATTGCATACGCTAAATGCAATCGACGATGCCTGCGACAGTGAGTTAGGATTTTATTTTGTAGATTTGATTTGCTCGGGACTAGCAAATAATAAGTTTGGGGGTATTGGCGAAACTACCAATCACTTAGAGAAACATATTTTAAAGAAAACAAAATAAAAACAGAAGTGAAAAGGATTCAACGAGATATGGCGAAACTACCATGTTTTTTCTTTAATTCTAACACCTGAGCTCCGTGCTTTTATGAATAGACTCTTTAGATGTTTCCATCTAATAAGATTGGTTCCTCAACTCCTACAACCAAAATGCTTCCATCCACTTAGATTGGTTAGTGCCATCCTTAATAAGCATAAATTTCTAGGCTCTGGAGTTTAACAATGCAACTAGAATGTTTCTCCCATACCCCCAAACTTAAATCACTCTATTTCACCCTAGCAGTGGTAACAACTTGAATCGTGAGCCCCACCTAATCACTTAGAGAAACATATTTTAAAGAAAACAAAATAAAAACAGAAGTGAAAAGGATTCAATGAGATATGGCGAAACTACCATGTTTTTCTTTAATTCTAACACCCGAGCTCGTGCTTTTATGAATAGACTCTTTAGATGTTTCCATCTAATCAGATTGGTTCCTCAACTCCTACAACCAAAATGCTTCCATCCACTTAGATTGGTTAGTGCCATCCTTAATAAGCATAAATTTCTAGGCTCTGGAGTTTAACAATGCAACTAAAATGTTTCTCCCATACCCCCAAACTTAAATCTAACATTGTCCTCAATGTTCAAAAGATAAAATTAAAAGCATGAACAAGGAGAAACTGTTACCATTTGAAGTAAAAGAGTTAAGGAAAGATATTACTGTGCCGCATGAATATTGGGTTACCTCCCAAGAAGTGCTAAGTTTAAAGTTTTCAGCCAGACTAAGAAAGGATTAGTCATCTCATAAAATCATAAAGTAATAGCCGAAATATCTGTGGGTCATCAAAACCAAATAGAGTTATCACAAGTAAAAGGAATCTGCAACATGCCAAGAAAATGAACAAATAAAGCACACCCTTGTCTAGTTTCCTGTTTAAGACAACTACATCTAGCTGTGGTTCAGGTTCAGGTTCTATAACTGGGTCCAAATAAAATATTTTCATGGGTTGCATTTCCTCGTAGCTAAGATCCGATTCAGGTATTAGAGTCTGGAAAAACTCAAATAAAAACTTAAAAGCACATAATAATAACCTAAATAACTGCGGATCCTTAAAGTCAATCAAATTTGAGTCACACAATTGACCACGATGAAACTGGCGGTCAATCTTAAGCAAATGTGTCGGTACTAATTTCCTAAAGTACTTAGGCTCAGTCTTAAAACTGAATAGGTGACATATTTTAAACTCATACGTTCCCACATTTGGAAGAAAAATATTTGGTGGGAAAACAAAGTCAATCTGGGTATCATAGCCTGGATAAACCACATCAACCAGAGGATGGGTTTCTAACAACTGAATTTCGTCCCGGACATTATTAGGTTCAGGTCTAACGTGTATGAATATAATCTTGTAAAATGGTTGAGGCACATATGTCAAGTCCCAAGTGAGGGACCTATCTAAGCGTTAAAGCATATGGAGAATGATAATCAGCCCCAAACTTAGAGATTTCAGTGTCTCTAGAAAGACTAGTCACAACTTCCCTAATTTCTAGGTCATCAGATTCCTGAAAATGGTCAATTGATTCTTCTAAGTCTGGTACATCCTCACTCATCTCGACGAGTTCATATTCTTTTTCTAAAACTAATGTTTCTAAATCGCTAGACTCTAAAACAATATTCTCAGAAGAAACTCGTTTCTCTAAACCATTATTAGCTTCATAATCAAAAGGAAATAATACATCGTCTAAAGCGGGGGTATCTCTAGTAAAATCCTCGTCCTTTTGAATAGGTGAATAATTATTAAAATTATTTGGATTTGAACTAGAGATATTATCATTATTAAGCTCAATTGGAGTAATAAATTCCTGATCACTATGCCTACTTATTTCAAATTCTTCATCAACACTATCCTCATCATAATCATCATTATAATAACATGAAAATGGTTGAACCTCATCTAAACAAGTAGTGTTACCAATTTTATCCTCGTCATCTTGATTATGCAAATAACTATCCTCATTTTCAAGGGTACTATTGGAAACACTATATTGGAAATTAAGACTATCTTGAGCAGTTCTTTCCTGGGCCTCTAACAACATTTTCTGAGTCGACTCACATGACTTCCTGATTGAATCTAGGAAAGAAATTTCACTCATTGCATTGCTTTCATCCATAACTAAGTTATTCATCTCAGCTGAACTACGTGTCGACTCAAGTAACTTTTGTGTCGACTCAGCTAACTTACGTGCGGACTCTAGTAGAGAGGAATTTTGCTCGTATGACCGGTGGGCGTATGGATAGTAATTGGGCTCACCATGGTATGGGCTATAACCTTCAAAAGGCTGATGTTCCCAACCACTATTCACATTATGGTCAAAGTAGTAACATCCATTTTCAAACTCAGTCGGATATTCGTTGTATTGGCTATTGTAATACTAGTTCGACATTCTATTGCAGGGGTGTGAGTTATCACATAAAATAAAACCCACTGACATGGGATTCGTGGGTGGATAGAGTCTTACCTCCCGTACCAGACGGGCGATGAACCGTTGAAGTCGACTCAGGCCACCGACTCCTATGTCAGTGTACGAACCCGAGAGGCCGAGACAGTATCGTAACTGTCGTCCTTCCCTGCAAAAAATTTATATTTAATTTTTAACCCTTCCTTGGGGTTTTAAAAATAATGTCCAGTCCAAAAAAAAAATAAAAAAATAAAAAAAATAAAGTCCAAAAAGTGTCCAAAAAGAAAAAGAAAAATTACAAAAATACAACCCTATTTACAGTTTCTAAAAATAAAAAAAAATAGTTATATACAAAATCTTCTTCTTCACTCCTTTTGAATTCCTCTTTTCTTTCCTTCTTTGGAAGATGCTTCCTTTTTCAGCACTTTTTCTTTCCTTGTAGCTTCGCTCCAAATCTGAAAAGAATCGAAAAATACCAAAGGCGTAAAAGAGAACAAAAAATATAAAAAATAAAAATAGAAATAACTCTAAAATCTAAAACCTAAATACAAGTCCGCGTCGGCGGCGCTAAAAGTTGATGTAGTTTTTACAGTGGTAAGAATAGTGGTTCGTTTAAGACTTGTAGAGATTTGGTTTAAGACTTAAAAATAAAAATAAAGAAATTTATACAAAGGTTTGTCACAAAATATCGAGAGACTGAGACTCAGGATTTCACCAATTCTTATATTCATGTGGTTAAACTATTAATTCTAGACAATTATAGCTTATACGATAACAAATATTGTCTCTTTCTTTGCCAAAAGTAGATTTTATAAAGTATTAGATGTAAATCATAAGCATGATGTATCAAAAGTTCTTAGACTAAGCATACACAATCAGACAAAATCACAAATAATCAAGAAAAATCATAAATCAATTTAAAATAGTGCAAAAGTCATAAAACAATTAATTAAATAGAATTACCACATGCGTAAAGAATGGCTTCCTCTATTGTCCCAGTGATGGGGTTTAGCTCCTCATATCAAAAACACGCACAAAATAATAATCCATAGCTCAAAAAGGTGTTTTATTGAAGAAATTGTATAACACAGAGATTTGCAACGCTGTAAGGGTGTTACAGAAGTTACTGTTACAAGGTTGTAAGACTGTAGAAGAACGATAGTTTCCTGCTGTAGCAGAGCGACCATTTTTGTTGGTCCAATGTTCTTCGTCTCCTCCTTCCTCAGCAGCAGCAGAAACCCGATTCCTGCAACCTCTCCTGCAGCTCCAACTTCTCCTCTATTTTACCCCAAAGTCTCGACTCCTCCTCTGTGAGTCCCCTCAACTTCTTTTATACCCAGCAGATGCAAAATATCACGAGAGAATCTCTGTTTTCCTCCTCCCAAAGTTTCGGCTTTTCTTTCACCGGAAGTCACAATTATATCTCGTCAAATCTCTTCACGCGGTTCTGTTTTTGTCTCAATATTTTCCTTGAATAATCAAAACTTCCCATACTTGATAAACCCGCACGTAACTTCCAAATCCAAGAATCATAACCCGAGATTCTCCTCAGCTCTGTTTTGTCGAGATACCATTATTCGGCCCAATTTTTGAGAATCTAACAGACATACAAGTCCTGTTTAATCCAAACAGCCCCATCCCAATCCAAAACAGAATCTAAATCCAATTAAAACTTGCTGAAACTTCTCCAGGAACTCGGTAATACTTTTCCTCCCCTGTTTTCTTCAAAACGATAATCAAGCCCAATTTAATCCATTCCAACGCCTATATCACGTCTGTTTAGGTCTGACAAAGCTATCCCAAAGAAATCAGTGATTGAATCTCTTCCTAGCATGCCCGGAAATCAAACCCTAATCTGCTGCAATGGTTTCCCGCCAAAACCAAAAATTCAAACGAAAAGGATGACCTCCCCTTATCCAGTTCCGGTATGCCAATAGTAGTTGCCCTGTGGGGTTACCCCTTATAATCTGGGTGCCCCTTATCCATTTCAGGGGTCCGAATAGCAGGTGTCCTCCGGGTGCGCAAATTCCACTTTTTGAGCCAATTTCTATGCACAAGTGTATTTCTCCAAAATCACCTACAAAAACATAAAATACCAAAATAAGTATAAAAATGTGTGCTAACAATATAGAAAATCTAGATGAAAATAAACACATAAATGCGTCTATCAACGGTTCCAAGCGACTGATGACGGTTCCTGAGTCTCATCCGCGAATGATCCTTTATCACAAGAAGGGTTATCTTCCTAAGGTAAAGCTCAAGGATTGTCACTTATCAAGATGGCCGTACCGGCTCTCTGCACTATAATTTTGTTATCCAATCTCAGAGGCGGATGTCTTCTGTAGAGACACCTTCAGCCGAAGATTTTGATATCATTGTCTCAACTTTACCTGGATGTATTCCGGGTTTCTATGGTGGGAGATTTACATCCGAGACGTACAACACCATTCGTGTGGCTCGGCAGCTGGGTTTTGACCAAGGGGTTCCTTATAACCCTACCTCCCTTCTTCGACTGAGGAATATAGGGAAGTCCGGAAGAGCTTTGATCGCTTTGTTTTCAAAAATGGTCTCCGGATGAGCGATCGTCGGTGTCATTTTGATCTTTTCCAACCTCAGTCCCGTCGACAAGTTAGCGTCACCAATGAGTGGCTTGGATATCGCAATAGTATCAATAGGAACGTGCTGAACCTTCTCCTCCTCAAGGAGCCGTATGCTCCTCCGGCTTTAACTAAGGAGGATTTCAAAGAGATGCACGCATCAGTCCGTGTGAAGTTAAATGCGGAGATTGAAAAGAAGTATAAACTTTCCTCGAGCAACAAAGGTCGCCCTCTTCGTCCGCTAGTTACCAGCTGGGACCTTCTTCCTGGCGATGAGTCTTCTCAAGAGGACGGGAAAGGTAGTGCTTTACCTCCTTCGTCTAGTTCCAAGAAGAGAAGGCGCCCTCAATCAATGAAGCCTTTAGATGTTCCTCTTATTGCATCGCCTCCTTCTAAGGTACCCTTCCCTCCTTCTCTTCATTTGTCTTCCGCCAGATCCTTCTCTAGTTTCCTTTATATTTTGTTTGTCATATTCTTTTAGAAATCTCCACCCATTGGCTGGAAGCCTAGGGGCCTCCTCTTTGAAAAGTACATTAATCTACCTCTCAGCGAATGGAGGGATGATAGTCTAGCTAAGAAGATGAAGCGAGATGCTGGCGTGTTACCCATTCCGCGATTACCTTCCATTCGTACTGCTAATATTTCTCCTCCATTTTATCCGCAGGCTCCAAAAATGGGTTCCCCGTTCACAAGCACTTTTATTGAGCACGTGGAACGTCAACTAGGCCGATCGGTCAGTCGGAGTGGTCCGGAAGTACTTTCTCCCCGTATGGTTCTACACTCTACTCGCCCCCTAATTGTAAAGACGGTCCAAGATCCTAATCATCAACTTCATACTCCCTCCGATATGCTAGGTCTAGTGAGCAAGTCTGAGTCAGACCATTCCATTCATGATTATTCCCAGGAGGACAGTGGTCTCAAAGGCAGTGCTAAGAATCAAAGCTCTTCTCCCTCTAAGTCTCGTGAGTATACTATGTTGTTTCTGGTTAGGTTTGAGTACTGACACGTGCCTGTTAGAATACTCTGTTATTATTATTAAACGCATTAAGTAATCTATATATACATCTTCATTCCCCATGTCCCTTTGATAAAATTATTTTATTTCCTCTTTTCCTCTTGCTTTTGTTTCTCAATAGATCACTCGGATCCAGCTGCGTCAAGCTCTTCTTCTTCCTCTTGCCGATAGACCCATTCTCCTACCGATCCTCCTCCTCATTCCGATCTGGTATATGTTATACATTTTGGGTTATCCCCATTAAAGTATTTACATATATTTCATTTTCCTTTCTTCAGAACATGGGAAAACGAGATGGCGCCCATGGTAAGGGGTGCGGATCGAATCAACAGGTTAAAGTTAGCGAGTCCGGAAGTTCTAATGATAAGCGGCAAAAACCATCTAAGAAAGCTCCTAAGTTATCTCGCAGCGTGGATGCTGATACTGAACTAATGGCTACTTCGGAGGATCCTCGATTCTGGTATCCTCGCATTATTACAGCGGCAGAGGCTGGCGTGGACAACCGCTTCGAGTTGGTGCATGGGTTTTGGGTCCCTTCATCTAAGGCGGCCATTTATCGACGTATAGTGGAGCGGTTTGGTCACATGTGCGTTCATGAAGAGATGCCTGCCAACTCCTTAATCATGGCTAATAAGGATTTGCTTGTCATTGCGGACGGCCTATCTCAGGCGGAGGAAACTACTATTGACCCAGTTACGTTGAGGAAATGGGACGCTTCCATTCAAACATATTTAGTTCTTCGATTTCCTATTCATTGGCTGAAGAATCTATTAGACCTAGCAAAGGAGAGCCACAATGCGCGGACCACATTGCCTCGCGATATAGATGAGCTAGATCAAGAGCACAGGCATTTGCTCAACATGGTCGATGTCAAGAAAGCAGCGTACAATCAGTTGATGGCGGACGTTGGTCGAGCCACTGATGAATTGAGGGTTGCCCGGACTGCTGCCGAGGAGGTCAATGAGCGCCTTGCTAAAAAGAGGGCTGAGCTAGTCGCTTTGGATATTAATTAATTCTGGTTTTTGTGCATGGGTTTTCAACAATAATTTCTTTATTTTGTTTGTTTTGAACTGGAAACTTTGATGGTTTGTTTTCGAGACATATTTTATTATTTGGTTATCTGCATTTATTATTATGGTTGGATGGTAATTAATGTGGTACTATTATGTCTTTCTATAAGTAAGGGTAAGTATAATTGCCCTAGTTAGTATGTTTCAGGTTTTGTTTGTTGTTTTTTTTCTTTAGCTATATTTTACAGCGGATGGCTCATCGTCTACATGGTTACGCTTTAGTTTTGGCCCCTGTGCCAACACTAGTCATTCCTTATGAAAAGGATCGTGAACTGAGCCACTTGCTGCTGGTAAAAGCTAAGGTGGAAATGCTTAGAGAAGTTAGAATGGCGAACAGAGTGGCCACACGCGTGTAGTTTGAAGAGCAATATGAGACGTATTAGATGGCTCAAAGGTCGCAAATGTCCGGGCGCCTGACCCTGGCAGTACAACGCGCGCTAGATGATGCAACTGTCACTCGGAACAAGGCTGAGCGACTATTCCAAGAGTCAATAATTATGATGACTGATATTGAGCAAGCACTAGCTGAGTGTCGTGCATTTATCACTCAGCGGGCGGGACCTAACCTCCGCGGGTGTGTCTTGACTCTATGTGTTGTGTCTGCTCTTATTCATCCTACCGATATAAAAGCAGAATTAACGCGTTTGCTAGTATTGAAGGATGAAGTTGGGATGCTACAAACTCATCGACTGATTTCTCTGTATAAGGCGTACAAAGCTTATGAAGAGCATAAGGGGACGCTAAGTATAGCTCAAGAGGCCCGTGCCTCTAGTGATGTTATGCACAAAATTCATCATGTGCTAGAAGAGGTGCGTAGTGCTTATACTGACTCCACTCCTCAATATGGCGAATCTCAGTTGATGATGTAGGAACTAGATGAAGACATTTCTTACTGTCGCTCGCTCATAACTGAGCGTTCTTAAACAAATTACCACTAATATCCCTTTATCATTTATCATTTTTTTCCAGGGATTCGTAAATGTTGTCTTGGGTGTTGTGTTATTTGGTTATATATATGAGGATTATTTTAATCAATCGTAGCAAATATTCCTTAAGTTCTTTGTTTCATGGTTAATCGTGTAAAGTTGGTTTTGGAGGGGGGCATCTAAATCGCCTTTTAAGGGTGATGTGTCTTGCACGTGATACATTTGCGATTGAGAACACGCATTGGCATGAGCAATTGGTCGTTGCTGATTATCTTGTGATGAAGATACAAAGTGAGGGTGGGTTGCCTAGTATGGCTCTTCTTGAACATCGTGGGTATTGTCGTGAGCAACGTCTAGTTACTCACTTTCAATGTGTTGATGCGGACCGTAGCATGAGGTCTATTGAAATGGCCCTTGTTGAGGTTCATAGGGTGCTTCATGCACTGCCCGATTTTTTTTTTTAGTGGGTGTTAGTTGTGGAGCAATGAATGCTCTCTGAGATGTATGCTTCCTATATAAATAAGGCTTGGTCATAGTATTTTCATTTCTTTTGCTATGTTCATTCTTTACATTGGGATTCTCTAGATGGCTCACCTTTTGCACAGCTATGTACTATCTGTATCCTCTGTGCCAACGTTAGTATCTCCCTATAACAGAGAATCAGAGTTAGATCGCTTATTGCTAGTGAAGGGTGAAATAGAATTGCTTAGGGATATAAGGATGGCAAATCGTGCTAAAACGCGCGCTAGAGTTGATAGGCGATACAAAATATATGTAACAGCTCAGGAAACACTAGCGCCCGGGTTGGTATCTTTCGAAATTTAGCGTGCATTAGATGATGATGTCTCCGCGCGTCATGAAGCCGATCAACTATTTCAAGAATCAACTCTTATGGTGATTGATATAGATCAGGCTGTGGAAGACTGCCGCACACATATTTCCCAGCAACCAGGTCATCGTATGCGTGGGTATGTCTTAACTTTAATGCAGTATCCGCTTTAGTGCACCCTTCTGATAAACGCGTGGAATTAGCACGATTGCTAGTTTTAAGAAGTGAAGTAAAGGCTTTGCAGGCTCATAGGTTGGCTGTTCAAGGTGGTGCACGTAAAGCTTTCGAGGAGCGGAATGAAACTTTTGAAATGGCTCGGCAGAACAATGCATCTGAAAGGATTATGCGTGAAATAAAACAAGTACTTGGCGATATGCGGGTTGCGTTATCTATGACTATTGTTCAGTGTGAGGAGGCACTCGTGATGATGCAAGATGTAGAGCAAGAAATCATACGTTGTCGTATGCTTATAACTGAATCATCTTGAAAAGTTCTCCATTTTTTTTATTTTTTTTTAATATATAGCCTAAATGTTCTTGGATGAAAGTGATTAATTATGGAAAATTTAGTAAGTGCTTTATGTGTGTCTCTTAAAAACAGAGAATTGAACTGTTACAAGCTACTGTTGTCGGAAATACACGACTTGCCCGTGAGTGTACGGAGTTATTCGAGGTCAGCCAAAAGCAATACCTTCATGCAATGGATTTATATGTGGATCGATTGAGTGCTTGTCGGATCGACCCTTCAATAGAGAATATCATGGCTTCGGATGAAGCTTTTGAGGTGTTTTCTAATGCTCGTGTCTGGATGGAGCAAAGGGAGAGTGACTTAGCCATTGCGCGTGGCAGACTTAGGCGTGCGATTTCAGCGCTGCCCTCAGTTCTTTGACTTAATGGATTTTCTTATTCACAAAACGTTTTGTTTTATCCACTTCGTGTATTACGCCGAATGAATGAATGTATCAATTATGTTACTTTTATGCAACATCGTCGCTCAGGACATTCCTTTAAGAGTGTGCTCATCCTATGTTTGTATTTTATTCATTACGCTGTCTAAATGTATCTATTATTTGGATTAATCAAGACTAGTAGTTATCAAATGTATTGTGTATTATGAGTGTCCTCAAAACCTTAATAAGCTTTACGCACAGAGCTTGTCCGGCTCTGAAATTATTGGTGCATTTCATTGGGTCATGCACAGAGCCTTGTCAGACTCGGGATTATTGGTGCACTTGTAACATCCCCACTTCAAATTCTAGGTCGGCCGCCCTAAAACTCAAAGTGTGGCATACCGGTGGATCACTTTACACACTCAAACCGTCAAGCCAACAAATGGAGATCGGGTTATTGTATGGAGCACATTGATAACCATCCATAAACAAAAGAATTTATTTAAGTTGATAAGGAAAATTATAAATTTAAAATGAATCTTTAAGAAATAAATAAAATAAAAAAAAAATCCTCGACACGCAGGTCGGCCTCCCAAAGTAAATCTTATGAATTTATTTAAAAGAATCAAAAGTCTGGTCTTATAAAAACGTTTATCTAAATAAACACCTTAATGTAACGACGAAATAACTTTCCAGAACAGAAATGCAATCTACAAGCTAGGTTTCTCCACGATCACGGTCTCCAGAAAAAATAGTAAGTTGGGTCAGACCCCAACTAAAAGTAGGCTTTCACACCCTTATATCTGTTATATACGATCTAACAAGTCTAAAAAAACTAATAAAATAAACCCACATCAAAGTAAAATAAATTTATAAAACGCTAGTGCATAGTACTGAAAGCAACTTGAAAATTTAATTTAGACTAACTATAGGATCAGAATATCGCAACATTAATATCCTTGCGAAATCCTTGAACAACACACTGCGAAGATATCGCAGATTGGTAATAAAATGACGCAACGGATGACGACAGCCTGAACACGAGAAAGATGTGAAGACCTAGCGAGATTTAGGAGTGTTGTGAGATTTAACATTTGAATACTTGCGAGAATGTCGCAAGCCAGATCCGAAAATAAAGGACAACTTAGCTGTCATCCACTATGTAATGTCCTATATAAAGGACCGAGTAGGCTTAAGAGAAGGGGAGATCTTTTTTTAGAGTGGAGGGAAAGTTTTGAGGAGAGAGAAAGCCTAGAGCAATAGTTGTATTCTTGATTTCATTTCCCCTTTGTAAAATTCTTTAACTCAATTAATAAAAAGTGTGATTGTTGATCTTAAAGATGGGTTGATTATTATGAATTCTTGTGAGGGATGTATTGTAGGATTTCCTGCAACTACATAATGGCGCTAGAAACAGGGATTGAAGATTGATATTGTGATTTGAAAGAATTTGGAGTAATAGGAAAGGAATTTCATATAATTTTCAACAACTCATTAAGATTGAAAAATGGCTAGAAGAAGACATGCATCAAAACAACCAACAACTATTAGAAGGAGTAGGAGGCTTGCTGGAAAAGAGGGAGATGAAATTGAGGAATCTTCAAGAATGAACACAAGGAATAATGGAGAAAATCAAATTCAACAACCGATTCAACGTACACCAATACAAAGTAGAATTGTGGATTATGACAGAGTGAGTGTGCATACTTGGCGATCAGATTCCGTAGATAAAATGGAAGAAGAACAACAATTAAGAAGCAATGGGCGAGAGGAGAGAGACCAAGAAGCAAATGGAGGAATAATTCATGGAAATGAGGAGATTGGAGCGTTAGAAGCATTGAGGCAAAGAATACACGAAGAAAGGCGATTAGAGGCAGAAGAAGGTGCAAATTTGACAAGGAAAAATCATGAGTTGAGGATGGAAAACATGAGATTACAAAGTAGAAGGTCAAGAAGCACTACAAGATCAAGTTCAAGATCAGTTAGAGAAGAAATAAGACGAAATTCGCCTGTAGAAAATGTTAATGAAGATACTCGAGAGGAAGTACAAATCCCAGACGAAGAACGTCGTGAAAGAATAGAAATAATGGAAGATCGTTATATTCAACGTGGTGAAATTCTTCAAAATGGACAAAACAACAGAAATCAGGGAAATAGACAACGTCAGGAACAAAGTAATCAAGATGGTGAATAAAATCAAGAAGAAGGAAGGAGAATCTTACATGGGAGAGAAGCTCAAAGAAATCGACAAATAATTGAAGATGAAATTGAAAGACATTACACTGAACAAGCACGTCTAGCTTGCGAAAGGGAAAAACTGAGAGCAGAAGTGGAAGAACAAGAGCTCCAAGAAGCAATTCGCCAAAACAATCATGATAATAGAGAAAGAAGGCGTGAAAAAAATCGCAATAATGGTAATATCAATGAAGAATATGATAGAGCACAAAGGAGAGCTGAAAAGCGACGAAGAGAATTGAGGAGGAATGAACAAAATCGCAAAGACGAAAATGAGGAGTATAATCATGTGCGAATTAATGAAAGAAATGAAAAAAAAAATCGCAGGGAAAGACAAGAAGAAAATGATGAACAAGAAAGTCAAAACAGATGTGAACGCAGAAGAAGAGAAGCGGAGTTAAAAAGACCAATGGATCCAAATTCTGGTGTAAATGAACAAATTTTGAGAGAGTTAGCAGAAATGAGAGGAATGTTAAATAATAAAAGAGAAGGAGGCAGGAGACAATTGGATGAAGCCATAGAAGAAGCTGCGAAGACTCCATTTACACGAGAAGTACAACTAGGAGAATACCCCTAAAGTGCAATCTACCAACGCTAACTAGCATTTTTGACGGAACAACTTGTGCCATTCAACACATCAAAGCTTATGTGAGATGTATGTTACAATGGGAAAATCATGATGCTGTGTTGTGCAAGTATTTTGCATCAAGTTTAACGGGAGAAGCTTTAAAGTGGTTTGATGGTTTACCAAAGAATACCATAACATCTTTCAACCATTTGCAGACTACGTTCTTAGGAGCGTATATAAGTAACAATTCCTCGCGACCCGACATTGAAGATGTATTTGGGTTAAAACAAAGGATTGGTGAAAGTTTGAAGCATCTGACCATGAGGTGGAAGACAATGTGTAGTGATATGGCTGGTCGAGTGGATGAGAGATATCTCATTCTGTCATTCATTAACGCTATGTTCGCGACCAATCTACTGTACATTCAAATTTTCAGAATCAAGAATACAATCACAATGACTGAGTTGCGAGAATTTCAGGAGGAATATGTTGCTCTTGAGGAAAAACAAAATCAGATGGAATCATACCCAGTTGCGAACACAAGTTCAAAAGCAGCGAATACAAGCCTATTACCTAAGTTGATAAATACAGTGGCGAGCACCTCGCAAGGACAACAAGAGAGGGTAATTTGTGATAGTCAGCAGAAGCTAGTATCTATGGGGAGTCGTGATCAAGAAGAATTCGAGAGAGAGAGAAATTTCTATAGCCATGGTGGAAATAACAAAATACAAAGACTTGATCAGCCACAAGAAACTTATGTAGGTCAGAGGCAAAACTATCATAGAGGACAACATAATCACAAGATAATATGGGAAGAAATCAAAATGCCACCTTTGAATGCTAGTGCGGAGAAGATATGGGAAGCTATAATCCTGATGGAAAACATACCCGCACCATGAAACATGGGGAGTGAACCACCTCCAAGCTACAAAAGTCATGAATTTTGCTCTTATCATCATTTCCATGGACATACAACAAATGACTGCAGAATTATAAAGAGAATCATTCTCAGTATGATAGATCAGGGAAAATTAAATCACTTTCTAGTAGGGCAACTCAACCTCAAGCATTACCACCTCCTCCAGAAATTCGCAGGACAAACACAGCAAAAGAAAGAGAAACATTTGTGATAGAAGTTTGGGGGTATTTGATAGACGCATTTATGTGTCTATTTTAGTCTCAATTCTCTGTAATGTTAGTACTCGATTTTGCGCTTATATTGGTATTTTATGTCTTTGTAGGTGTTTTTGGAGAAATAAGCTTTTGCGAGAAAATTGGCTCGCAAAGTGGTATTTGCGCTCGTGGGAGAAAATTATTATTCGGACTTCCCAGTTTGGATAAGGGGCAACCCAGTTGATAAGGGGCAACCTCAGGGCACCTACTATTCGCACCCCACCAGTGGTTAGGGGGACTCCACCTTCTTCACGTGAAAACTTAAATTTGGTGGGAATTGACATGTTCAAATTAGCTGCTTCTGCGAACCTTCTGTGTTAGATTTTGGTCGACAACTTCATTGATTTCTTCATGGTAGTGATTTGGTATGACCATGTTACATCAAAACAGGGTACATAAGGGTTAAATAATCGAGAAAAAAATGGAAAGAAAATAGTAAAACAGAGAGGTTAAAGTTTCTCGGGGATATTGGTTGTATTTTGGGAATTACGTGAAGAAAAAGGGAAATATCTTCTCTAATTATATTGTGCTCTATCTTTGGAAGGAGTATGGACTATGCTAGAGACGCGTAAGAAGTTTGGCAGCGGGAGAAAAAGGAAATAAATATTTGGGAAGATACGTGACTTTGGGAGAGGATTAACTCACGGGATTTTTGATCTGTTATATATAAAAGGAGTTGTACGAGTCTCACAGGGAGAGTCGAGACATTGGGGGGTCGATACGGAGGTTAGGTGGAGCTCAGGTAGAAGAACCACCAGTTGCAGAGACGAGTTCTACACCAGCAGAACGAGGAAGATAATCAAGAACAATAGACCCAGTTGGACAGTCGCAGAATCCGTGGCCTTTAGTTTCAAATTTAATCAATTTGTAATTCGTAACAATTTTTCCAACAATTAATCGAATTCGCAACAGATTGATTAGGGTTCCTCAGTAACGGTGACTTCTGTAACAATTATATTTGTTACAAAGTCGCTGCTTTAGTAGTTTTCTCTTGTTTTTCACCCTTTTGAGCTATGAACACCTACTTTGAGCACGTGAATAACATGAGGAGCTAAACCCCAACACTGGGATGACGGAGGAAGCCATATTTCATGCATGTGGTAATTATATTTAATTCTTTCATGACTTTTTGCATGGATTGTTAATTGTTTTATGGTTTTTATTGAATGGTTGTGATTTCAATTGATGGGTTATACTTAGGTTAAGTCTTTTGATATCCCATGCTTTAGATATACAGTCGTTGCTTTTCAAAAATCTACCTTGGCAAAGAAACAGAGTCAATATTTTATTATTATTTGATCTATAATTGTCTAGAATAAATATATGAATCGCATGAATGAAGTTTATGGTGGAATCCCGAGTCTCAGTATCTCTCGATTTTTGTGACAAACTTGTGAATATAGTTTCTTTGTTTTTCGTATTTTCTTAAACCAAACCTTTACAAGTCCGAGTGAACGACATCTTTCTTACCACTTTCTACAACAATTCAAAATCACATCAATTTTTGGCGCCGCCGACGCGGACTTGTATTTAGATTTGTTTTAGGTTTATTTTTATTTTTATTATTTTTTGTTCTTTTTTACGCGTTTTGGTGTTTTTCGATTTTTTTCAGATTTGAAGCGAAGCTACAAGGAAAGAAAAAGTGCTATAAAAGGAAAGCATCGCCAAAGAAGGAAAGAAAAGAGGAATCTGAAGGGAGTGAAGAAGAAGATTTTGTATATAGCTATTTTGTTTTATTAGTTTAGAAACTGTAAATAGGGTTGTATTTTTGTAAATTTTCTTTTATTTTTGGACTTTTTGGACTTTATTTTTTTGGACTTGGACATTATTTTTAAAACCCTAAGGAAGGGTTAAAAAAAATAAAAATAAATATAAACTGTTTGCAGGGAAGGACGACAGTTACGATACTGTCTCGGCCCCTCGGGTTCGTACACTGACATCGGAGTCGGTGGCCTGAGTCGACTTCAACGGTTCATCACCCGTCTGGTACGGGAGGTAAGACTCTATTCACCCACGAATCCCTATCGGTGGGTTTTATTCTGTGTGACAACTCACACCCCGCAAATAGAATGTCGACCCGATATTACAATAGCCAATACAACGAATATCCGATCGAGTTTCAAAATGGACGTTACTACTTTGACCATAGTGTGAATAGTGGTTGGGAACATCAGCCTTTTCAAGGTTATGGCTCATACCATGATGAGCCCAATTACTATCCACACAGGCACGGGTCATACGAGCAAAATTCCTCTCTACTAGAGTCCGCACATAAGTTAGCTGAGTCATCACGAAAGTTACTTGAGTCGACACGTAGTTCAGCTGAGATGAATAACTTAGTTTTGGACGAAAGCAATGCAACATGTGAACCTTCTTTCCTAGATAAAATCAGGAAGTCATGTGAGTCGACTCAGAAAATGTTGTTAGAGGCCCAGGAAAGAAATGCTCAAGATAGTCTTAATTTCCAATATAGTGTTTCCAATAGTACCTTTGAAAATGAGGATAGTTATTTGCATAATCAAGATGACGAGGTTAGAATTGGTAACACTACTTGTTTAGATGAGGTTCAACCATTTTCATGTTATTATAATAATGATTATGATGAGGATAGTGTTGATGAAGAATTTGAAATAAGTAGGCATAGTGATCAGGAATTTGTTACTCCAATTGAGCTTAATAATGATAATATTTCTAGTTCAAATCCAAATAATTTTAATAATTATTCACCTATTCAAAAGGACGAGGATTTGACTAGAGATACCCCCGTTTTAGACGATGTAGTATTCCCTTATGATTACGAAGCTGATGATACTTTCGAGGAACGAGTTTATTCTGAGAATATTGTTTTAGAGTCTAGCGATTTAGAAACATTAGTCTTAGACAAAGAAAATGAACTCGTAGAGATGAGTGAGGATGAACCTGACTTAGAAGAATCAATTGATCATTTTCAGGAATCAGATGACCTTGAAATTAGGGAAGTTGTGACTAGTCTTTCTAGAGACACTGAAAACTCTAAGTTTGGGGGTGATTATCATTCTCCATGTGCCTTAACTATTAGAAAGGTCCCTCACTTGGGACTTGACATATGTGCCTCAACCATTTTAAAATATTATCTTCATACACGTTTTCCTGAACCTAGTGATGTCCATAGGGAAGTTCAGTTGTTAGAAACCCATCCTCACGGTTGATGTGGTTAGCTTGAGGCTATGATGCCCAGATTGATTTTGTTTTCCCACCAAATATTTTTCAACCAATTGTGGGAATGTATGAGTTCAAAATGTGTCAGTTATAAAGTTCTGAGACCAAACCTAATTATTTTAGGAGAATAGAAATGACACATTTTCTTATGATTGACCGCCAGTTTCATCGTGGTCAATTGTGTGAGTCAAAACTGATTGACTTTAAGGATCCGCAATTATTTAGGTTATTATTATGTGCTTCTAAGTTCTTATTTGACTTTTTACAGACTTTACAACCTGAACCGGATCTTAGCTTTGAGGAATTCCAGCACATGAAAATATTTTATTTGGACCCAGTCATAGAGCCTGAACCTGAACCACGGCTAGATGTAGTTGTCTTAAACAGGAAACTAGACAAGGGAGTGCTTTATTTGTTGATATTCTTGGCATGTTGCAGATTCCTTTTACTTGTGATAGCTCTATTTGGTTTCGATGACCCACAGAAATTTCGGCTATTACTTTATGATTTTATGAGGTGACTAATCCTTTGATAGTCTGGCTGAAGACTTTAAACTTAGCACTTCTTGGGAGGTAACCCAATATTCATGCGACACGGTAATATCTTTCCTTATCTCTTTTTGCTTCAAATGGTAACAGTTTCTCCTTGTTCATGCTTTAAATTTCATCTTTAGAACATTGAGGACAATGTTAGATTTAAGTTTGGGGGTATGGGAGAAACTTTTTAGTTGCATTATTAACTCCAGAGCTTAGAAATTTATGCTTATTAAGGATGGCACTAACCAATCTAAGTGGATGGAAGCATTTTGGTTGTAGGAGTTGAGGAACCAATCTGATTAGATGGAAACATCTAAAGAGTCTATTCATAAAAGCACAGAGCTCAGGTGTTAGAATTAAAAAAAAAAAAAAAACATGGTAGTTTCGCCATATCTCGTTGAATCCTTTTCACTTCTATTTTTTTATTTTGTTTTCTTTAAAATATGTTTGTCTAAGTGATTAGGTGGGGCTCACGATTCAAGTTGTTACCACTGCTAGGGTGAAATAGAGTGATTGAGATACAAAAAAAAAAAAAAAAAAAAAAATTGAGACCGGACCATCAGACCAAACGGAATAAAGTGTTCAATAAAATCGACCGCTGGTTCCCTTGTATATGCCAGACGAGTTGATCTAGAGTTAGGATTATCGACCACTGGTACCCTTGTATATGCCAGTGTGTTGATATTAGTCTAGACCAATATCTCAATCCATTAGGATAGGTTCATTTTGGCGGTGGCCTTCAGACAGATATGAGAAACACCATTCACCTTAGTCAACATCAAAACCATCTATGTTTTTCTATATCCATCTCTTAATCTATCCATATGATTGGTTGACCCCGGTTATGATGTCCAGAAACTATCTGAGTAGAGCTCTGTCACTTTATATGAATTTTAGTATGCTTGAGTGCAAACTCGTGTACATCAATTGGAATTTCGCATCAGGGTACTTCCTCCTGTAGTCAATAAGTATGCCAACCAAGGAGATTCTTTAGTGCCTTCCAAGGTTCTGCGTAGGTAGCTAGGGTCTGGAGTATAAAGGTTTTGTGGGTATACCTCTGGTAAACCCTCCCGAGACTATAACTCGGCCACTAGGGCCACCTAGGGGTTTAAAGGCTTATTGCATACGCTAAATGCAATCGACGATGCCTGCGACAGTGAGTTAGGATTTTATATTTGATTTGCTCGGGACTAGCAAATAATAAGTTTGGGGGTATTTGATAGACGCATTTATGTGTCTATTTTAGTCTCAATTCTCTGTAATGTTAGTACTCGATTTTGCGCTTATATTGGTATTTTATGTCTTTGTAGGTGTTTTTGGAGAAATAAGCTTTTGCGAGAAAATTGGCTCGCAAAGTGGTATTTGCGCTCGTGGGAGAAAATTATTATTCGGACTTCCCAGTTTGGATAAGGGGAAACCCAGTTGATAAGGGGCAACCTCAGGGCACCTACTATTCGCACCCCACCAGTGGTTAGGGGGACTCCACCTTCTTCACGTGAAAACTTAAATTTGGCGGGAATTGACATGTTCAAATTAGCTGCTTCTGCGAACCTTCTGTGATAGATTTTGGTCGACAACTTCATTGATTTCTTCATGGTAGTGATTTGGTATGACCCTGTTACATCAAAACATGGTACATAATGGTTAAATAATCGAGAAAAAAATGGAAAGAAAATAGTAAAACAGAGAGGTTAAAGTTTCTCGGGGATATTGGTTGTATTTTGGGAATTACGTGAAGAAAAAGGGAAATATCTTCTCTAATTATATTGTGCTCTATCTTTGGAAGGAGTATGGACTATGCTAGAGGCGCGTAAGAAGTTTGGCAGCGGGAGAAAAAGGAAAGAAATATTTGGGAAGATACGTGACTTTGGGAGAGGATTAACTCACGGGATTTTTGATCTGTTATATATAAAAGGAGTTGTACGAGTCTCACAGGGAGAGTCAAGACATTGGGGGGTCGATACGGAGGTTAGGTGGAGCTCAGGTAGAAGAACCACCAATTGCAGAGACGAGTTCTACACCAGCAGAACGAGGAAGATAATCAAGAACAATAGACCCAGTTGGACAGTCGCAGAATCCGTGGCCTTTAGTTTCAAATTTAATCAATTTGTAACAGTTCTGTAACAATTTTTCCAACAATTAATCGAATTCTGTGATTGATTAGGGTTCCTCAGAACGGTGACTTATGTAACAATTATATTTGTTACAAAGTCGCTGCTTTAGTAGTTTTCTCTTGTTTTTCACCCTTTTGAGCTATGAACACCTACTTTGAGCACGTGAATAACATGAGGAGCTAAACCCCAACACTGGGATGACGGAGGAATCCATATTTTATGCATGTGGTAATTATATTTAATTCTTTCATGACTTTTTGCATGGATTGTTAATTGTTTTATGGTTTTTATTGAATGTTTGTGATTTCAATTGATGGGTTATACTTAGGTTAAGTCTTTTGATATCCCATGCTTTAGATATACAGTCGTTGCTTTTCAAAAATCTACCTTGGCAAAGAAACAGAGTTAATATTTTATTATTATTTGAGCTATAATTGTCTAGAATAAATATATGAATCGCATGAATGAAGTTTATGGTGGAATCCCGAGTCTCAGTATCTCTTGATTTTTGTGACAAACTTGTGAATATATTTTCTTTGTTTTTCGTATTTTCTTAAACCAAACCTTTACAAGTCTGAGTGAACGACATCTTTCTTACCACTTTCTACAACAATTCAAAATCACATCAGAGCAAAGGCAAAGAATCTGTTTTGTAACTCTATTGTACATTCGTACAAGACAATTGAAGATTTTCACAATAACACTCTCAGCAGGGTTTTCGCAAGAGATGCCGATAATTGAGAAATAATGAACATTGCGAAGACATCGCCACTGAAAGAATGGCAAAAGCAGACTATTTCTTTTACCGCAGAAGAAGTACCCGAGGGTGGAGAAATGCATGACAACCCATTAGTGGTAAGATTGGAGATTAACCCAAAACCTAGCGATGATGAAGATGATGAAGCTGAGAATTCATGGGCAATCAACAGAATTTTGATTGATACTGGAAGTTCCGTGAATATCCTTTTTTATCATACTTATAAAACTATGGGAGGGAAAGATGAAGATCTAATACCTTCAACTTACAAAATCTATGGTTTTAATGGTACTACAAAAAAGCCTAAAGGAGAAGCTCATATGCGAATTCCACTGAAAGGACTGTCCTCTATAATTTTATTTTGTGTAGTCGATGTGGAATCACCATACAACGCATTGATTGGACGACCTTGGTTACATGATATTCTAGGTGTAGCATCGACTTTCCATCAATGTATCAAGTTCCCTCATCCCAGTGGTATTGGCATCATAAAAGGAGATTGGATAGAAGGAAATAAGTGTTATGAAATTGATATAGAATCTTGCGAAGAAAGAGTTGCGAAGAAGAAGGATTGGAAACACAGCATCAAAGAAAAACAAAAAAGTGAAAGATTGATGGTAGATGCAATAGAACAGAGAGAAGAAGAAACGCTGCGAAACCAATGCATGTTGAAGATAAGAAGCGGCGAAAATTTCGCAAAAGATAATAAAATGACAGAAAAATTCAAAGATGCAGAGGCACAAAGTAGCAGAAGTAAGAGGCTTAAAGAGTGAATGTATTTGTTGATTTTATGATTACAAAAATAAAACGGAGAGAAGAAAGAAAGATGTATGATCTTAAAAAAAAAAAAAAAAAGTCTATGGAATGACAAAGATGAGATTGCGAAATTACAAAAGAGCTGATATGCAGAAGAAGAAAGAGCTATGGCGTACACCCTAGTTCGCGAAATCAAAATTTCGCAAGAGGCAAATGTAAGACCTAAAGTGCGTCATAGAAGGGGGTACCTGTTGCATGGCTCAGGGAAAAGGTTACACCGCCCCTGGAACCTGAGTCATGGAGATTTGGGGTCAATAAAGCCCATCCAGGAGAGGTACCTCGGATTTTCAACCTAAGCTTATGACTTAGGTGGGACGACTGAGGGTAACTTCTAAGGAGTCAACATCTAATCAACGCGCCGAGATACACGGTTGAGCCAAGAGTGCCTGTGGCGTTTGAAGCGTCTCGGCCATTCTTGGCAAGTCTTGGCTTATGTTGCACTCGGCCCGAAGAAAACTCCACTTAGGGTGCAGTCTCGTAACCATAAGCCCTATAGGCAAAAGGGATAAGAGGCTGCGAAAATAACTGGTTGTTGTTAAGACCGGATGGGAGGAACCAACCTTGTATGGTAGAGGTACGTCTCCTTGAAGGGGCAACCAGGGGGAAGATAAGGGCGGCACCCTCCATTAGGGAGCTGATAAGTGACTTAAGACGCAAATGTCATGAGGCTTTATTTTCGCAAGAAAATTTAGGCTTGTCATATTTGTGCGACAATCCTGAAGAGGCAATAATACAAAAGACAAAGATAAGATGAGATCAATGGGTCAGTACATGAAAGTGTAAGGACGTCTTGCGATTTCGTCACAAGACGGCAATGTCATGGGGTTTTATTTTCGCAAGAATTTTTAGGCCTGTCATATTGTGAGAACAAAAATTTCAATAAAAAAGAGAGAGTTAAGGCAAGATCAATGGGTTTTTGCATGCAAGTGCAAAGACGTCATGCGATTTTGTCGCAATGACAAGAGGTGGCACAATAAGACCTTTAACTAGGAAGTAAAAATAAGACCACATAAGAGAAAAAGAAAAAATAAAATCTTGGAAGCAACCAAGAAATACCTACTTGCGAAAATTCAGCAGAAACAACTGCGAGACTGAGGCATGAATACATATCGTTATTCAAAAGTAACTTGCTTAATCTTTCATTTGAATGCAAATAACAGAGGCAAGTATGGGAATGTATAGAATAAGAACATGTTATTTGTCTTCATATGATAGATTTACGCACTCATAAAATGAAAGGTTGATATTATATTGCAAAAAAGAATTGCTTTTTTAACATGTGCAGAAAGGAACAACAAAGGTAGAACTTGTATTTGAAGATTCAGGAAATTCGCAGCAAAAGATTATAAGGATAGGAGATTAAAAGAATGAATGTACAGATATTACAAAAAGAGAAAGAAGGAAACATAATTATTTCTTGTTTGATTCTTCTTCTTCATCATCTTCATCAAATCATTATTCTTCTTCATCTCCATCAGATTCCTCTTCTTCACTAGCATCACTGTCAGAAATATCCAGAGGAGGAACATTCTTGGGGATTTCTTCTAGGAGGCAAGGATATGCAGAATGAGGGATATTTTTGTCGTCACAGACTGTCTTAATAGTCTGATTGCAAAAAAGAGTAGCATCATTCTTAAAATTCGCAACAGTAATCTTTAGTTGGCTCTTCAGTCTAGAATATTTATCATCGCGAGAAGAAAGATTCTTTGCGAGCTGCTCCTTCTCAGACTCAAGTTCTTCAATCCTTTTGAGAAATCTCTCTTCAGCTCCTGCGAACATATGATAATGAATCAGCAACTTAATGGCAATTTATGAAAGATAAACAATTAATAAAGAAGAATAATTAACAACCTTCTATGTCAGAAATCATATCCCTAACCAAGGCTGTGTGCTCAGCTTGAAGACTAACATTTATACCTAAATTATTTCTGGCGTCATCTAGAACTTTCACAGCCCAAGCGAATTCATCATCACTATTTATGAGCAGAAGGGAGCGAATTTGATTCTCTCTTTCGCAAAGTACAACATTTTTGCGGTTAGATTCATCTCGTTCAATTTGAACTTCAAGAAGAGTTTTTTGGAATTTCGCTAATGCTTGAGCACCTTGTTTAGTGATGCGATCTTTATCATCTATGAGACCAATGATCTTGGTCCTTAAAGCATTAATTTTCTCTTTAGAATTAAGATAGAAACACTTAAATTGGTTGGCTAAGCCCAAACTGGATCTATGGTCAATTTCTAAGAGGCGAAATTTGGATTGGAGTTCATTTAAGAGATTTAATCTTGTCATTTGAAAAACTATTCAAAGAATTATTGAGGTGATCAAGAAGGGTATTATTATCCATAGAGTCAGGGAATGAGCGAATGAGAATGGCTTCATCAGAAAGGTTATAGACGTCTGCGAAAATGGTAAATCAGATAAGGGAAGATAATGAGAAAACAAAACAAAGGGAAAGAGAAGAATTTCATACCATAAAGTTGCTGGTTGGCACTTTGAAGACTAGATATCTTGTCCTTCTGAGTGGAAGAATCAACTTCTAATTGTTTATTCTTCTCGCGAAGAGCAGCAACTTCAACTTCTAGTTCTTCATTTCTCTTGCGAAGATGAAGATTCTTCTTTTCAAGAATCCCACGCCTCTTCTCAAGATCTGAGGCAATAGCGAAGGAAGCTCTCCCAGTCTGCGAAAGAAATTGTCAAGATATAATATAATTTTAAATCATAATTATGAAGGAATATAGAAACGAAGGAATACCAAGACACCAAATGAGTTCAGAAAACTGGGAGTCACTGATCTGGAGACTCCATGAAGAGAATCATCACCCTCTAGTAAAGGAGCATCTCAGATACTCGCAAGAGCTTTGCATGTACTAGAGAGACGATCATCCCTAATCCCTTGCATGGAGTCAGAGAAGATGCTAGATAGTTGTGTCATAGAAGATTCAGCTGGAAAATCTTCTCTTGCGAAAGGAGTATCAACATCATCGTTATCATCATCATCAGAACTTTCGCCAGGACGAAGATTTGAAGGAGAAGGAGAATGAACTTTTCGCTTCTTTGAAGGTGGAGCAGCAGATTTCTCCTTGCGAAGAGAACCTTTACCTTTGCCTTTGGTCTTCGCAATCTTAGAACTTTCTTCTTCTTCAACAGCTACAACACCAACCTTCGCACACACATGAAGATAAGAAACAGAGGCAACAATATTGTTAAAAATATTAAAATATTTCTTACTTCATCTGTGATGGAGCGCAGAGCAGATAAAGTGCTAGCCTTCCCGGTTCTCTTATAGATCGATCTCAGCTTGTTAATCTAAAATTTTCGCAAGAGTTGGAGAACATGAAAGTAACAATAAATGAAATATTATGAAGTGAACAAGACTCGAAGACATACCTCTTTCACTTTCTCGGGCCGATTAAATACCCAAGGTTGGTAAGTGGCGAGATTCGCAGGAAGCACGTTTGGACCTGAAATATAAGGTCCCTTCAAAACCAGTGGAAAGACGCACCATTTGTCGTCTTTAGAGTGACGAGGAATATTATTCTTGCCAGAATGCCAATCAATGTCCTGCATGAGTATTTTATCGCTGGCAAAATTTTCTTTCCTCTTCAAGCGAGCACCCCAGCGAGTTCTATCATTTTTCATGTTTATTACTTCGTAATTTTCAAAGAAACTCTCTACTGTATACTTTTCGGCGAATATTTCTAAATCCTCAAATTCAGGATCCCTGACTTCTTTTGGGTAAAGAGATCCTTTACCAGCACCGCGGTTGGCGAATTCAAGCATTAAGCGAATACAATCCCCACTCAATTGATAGATGGCTCGCGAGAATTTCGCATGAGAAAGAATTTCATAAAATAAGGGAAGATTAGGATCATAGAGAGGAATAGGAAGGCCAGCGAGAATCTGACCAAGCGAAACTATAATTTCCTTATCATCACAATGATGATCAGAAAACAATTTGGCAGAGAGAATGGATTTAGATTCTTGATTGGGAATGGTGGTTAATGTGAAACCCTTCTCTTTGAAATCTTTCTGAACTCTTTCCAGAGAAGTTTCATATTTACGACCAACTGGAGGCATTTTCAGTATGAGAATGAAGAAAAAACTGAAGATCAAAAGAAGTAGAATGAAGAAGATTTATAGCAGCAGAAGCGGAAGTTATGGAGAAACGTTGAAGAAAAGTTGCAGAAAAAATAAGAAGGAAAGTAAAAAGAAGAAGAGAAGAATGAGAAAAATATATATAGAGAGAAGAATTCTCGAAAAGGTAAACACTTTTAATGCGAAGAGTAGACATGAACGGTTGAGAAATAGCGGTTGAAAAAGACGTGTCAAGAAATGGATGGAAGAAGAGATACGTGTAATAAATTCTGCGTAAAAGTACAGAATCATGTCAATACAGAAGAATATGGAAAAATGAACAGCTGCGGCATTTTGAAAGTATTAGTTCTCATGACATTCTCTCCTTCGCAGAGAAGACATGAGAAGAGGCAAGATGTAGGATCAGAATATCGTAATATTAATATCCTTGCGAAATCCTTGAACAACACACTGCGAAGATATCGCAGATTGGTAATAAAAATGACGCAATGAATGACGACAGCCTGAACACGAGAAAGATGTGAAGACCTAGCGAGATTTAGGAGTGTTGTGAGATTTAACATTTGAATACTTGCGAGAATGTCGCAAGCCAGATCCGAAAATAAAGGACAGCTTAGCTGTCATCCACTATGTAATGTCCTATATAAAGGACCGAGTAGGCTTAAGAGAAGGGGAGATCTTTTTTAGAGTGGAGGGAAAGTTTTGAGGAGAGAGAAAGTCTAGAGCAATAGTTGTATTCTTGATTTCATTTCCCCTTTGTAAAATTCTTTAACTCAATTAATAAAAAGTGTGATTGTTGATCTTAAAGATGGGTTGATTATTATGAATTATTGTGAGGGATGTATTGTAGGATTTCCTGCAACTACACTAACAAGAAAAAGCTTCATCCTATAGGTTGGGACAAGACAACAAAACCAATATCTGAAGGAGGACTAGGCATCAGGAAAAGCAGTGATCATAACAAGGCTCTTCTCATGAAAAGAATTTGGAGTTTGCACGAACAACCTAATTCCATTTGTGGAAGTCTTTTCAGCGAAAAATATCTCGATCACCAACCAATTCTACAAAGCATTAATACCATACCATCTTCCTCCAGCACCCAATGGAGACAATTGGCAGCAATCGTCCCTACCATGCAACAACTGATATTTCATCGTATTGGAAATGGGGTATCAACTCCAATAGAAGCCAACTGGATTCCAAACTCACCAAACCTAGACCCAACTCAGTGTTACCCGATCTGAAATGTAGCAGATATCATTGATCCAATCTCTCATAACTGGAACCAGGATAAATTAAACACTCTACCCAATCATGTAGCCCAAAAAAAAAAAACATCCACCTCCCCCAAGATAGCCCCCAGGACAAAATTATCTGGCCACATTCAAAATCGGGAAAATACACCACTTCATCGGGATACAAATGTCTAACCCATAATCAACCTAATTATACCCCACTACCGCCCACAAAATTCTTGTGGACCTTACCGTGTCCACCAAAAATTCAGCTTTTCTTGTGGAAAGCAATCAATGAAGGGTTACCAACCTTCTCTCTCCTTCACCACATCCATTTAACCAACTCAGACATTTGTCCTAGATGCAATATTTATCCGGAATCAAAAATTCACTTGCTAATTCACTGTCCAACGGCAACTACATCTTGGAACACATTAATTTCTCAACCCTCAACCACATCAAACTCCAACAATCCCCCCACAATTGTTTTAACACCTCATACAACCATTTCCCAAATCCTACAACAACCGGCTCCAACATCTGTCACCTCCACTTTCTGTTTTCTATTCTGGACCTTATTGCTAGCTAGGAATGAACTAGTATACCGTCAAAAAAAAAACAACAACAGCAGAAATATTAGCTTGGGCTCAAAAACAACAACAAGAATATTCGGCGGCTCTACAGTCCTTACCTCCGGTCTTACCGGGAGATTCACCGATACTCAACCACTCAAGAAGCGCCAAAAGGATTTCAACAATCTTGGTAGGATGGTCCACTCCGAAAATGAACTGGATTAAGATTAATACTGATGGAGCGGCCAGAGGTCATCCTGGTTTTGCGGGTGCAGGTTTCATTTGCAGGGACTCCGATGCACGAACGATAATGGCTCTAGATCAACCTTTGGGAATTACAACTGCCTTAACTGCAGAAACTTGGGCTCTTTTTTTGGCTTCAAGAACAACAACTGAAAGGCAGTGGCCAAAAGTTATCTTTGAGACAGACTCAGAGAACCTATTGCGCTTTATTACTTCCCCTACCCCCTCCTTGGCATATCTCAGGGATGATTGAAGAAATAAATAATAAGATACAACAGATTCCGCAGGCTGCTATACGACAAAACTACAGTGAAGGAAATCAAGCAGCAGATGGATTGGCCAATCATGCGACAGATGGAAGCCAAATGAGGAATTTGTCAACCAAAATTTGGGACCAGGCAATCCTAGTTTTTATAAGTCAAATTATTCATCATGACTCTGTGGGTACCACTTATCCGCGCCAAATTGTAACCTAATCTTTGTATAATAAAATGCATGCTTCAAAAAAAAAAAAAAAAAAAAAAAAAAAAAAAGAGGTAAAAACGGGTTGTTAAGTGATAAGAAATGTTCATCAAATTAATACTACCCATTCCCTGGTCCTATAATACTTCACTGCCTTCGCCTCTCTAGTCTCTTACCTAACCGTACAACAACACGTACCAGCCCTTGTATAGTCCACCTAGTTCCCTTACCGTGCGCTGGAGAACAATGTGTTGTCGAACCCATCCAAAGATAATAGATCCAATATCTTTAGGCGACCCCTCGGTCATCGCCAGAACATTTATGGGTATCGACTCAACTACGGGCAGCGGAAACAAGAAATACTACTCTCATCGTATAGCATTTCAATGATGACTGCACTCATACATTTAAACGAAAAGATACCAGAGATGGTAGACGCCTAACACACCGCTACACATCATTTTGCCACCATCATGAATCAACTAACAACAGGTAGGTTATACTGGCTTGCCTACACCAAACTCAGATGACAAAAAAAAAACAGCCTATTACATCAAAGCTAATTATCAACGAATAGTGCTCTGTTCCAATAAAATTCAAATAATAATGCTCTGTACATTGACCACCCCACTTCTCCAAATTTAATCCGCCAAAAGGAATAACATTGAACACTAACAAGTCCAGCTAAAGTACTTTAGGAGTTCATCATAAGAAGTATACAGTAAAATACCCACTCATTCCTATATACGGTTTCACCAAAACATGTGTCTATACATGGTATACCGGAGTTAATGACTACAGCCTACAGGGGAGTAGTCAGACTTAATCATGTCTAAAGGTGGGTATTCTTATACAGTTAAGACAAAATAAAATAAAATAATAAGCCTAACAACAAAACTAGTCATAAAAACCCAAGGTGACCAAACTTGTGGTACGAAAACCCCACTCAAATGTTGGGATTCATTAAAACTCCAACTTAAACTAAATTGATACAAAAACCCCAAATTTTAAAATTGGTTTCATCAAATTTTATGATGAAACCAAAAATTGGTTTCGTCAAATTCTATAAGGTTTCATCAAATTTTATGATGAAACAAAATTTTGGTTTCATCAAAATTTTATTTTTTGGGATTTTTGTGTTACTTTTGTTTTGGAGGGTTTTTTGTGGATGCATAGTGACACCTTTGGGGTTATAACTCGCGGACCGGCCTAACAATAAGATCACAAAAAAAAAAAAGCAAAAGAAGCTCTAATGACAATAACGTACTACATAGGTTAATCACGCGGAAGAAACAAAACACCATTAGCCACATAAAGACTCACACAACAACCCAATATAACTGCAAAGAATACAATAATATTTCGATCCTAAAACAGGACTTTAAACCCTCCTTCTTATTAATCTTTTGCAAATAATCCCAGAAAAACTTTCTAAACTCCTTAGACCAAATATCAAAAGCGATAAGAGCTAGAAAACCTACCTGTATTGCAGCAGAATAATCTTCCAACCACGATCGGCTTTAGCCTTTAAATCGATCTTCTTCACTTTCAGTTTTATGTCATGGACGCTAAGATGTTCAAGGAAATGTTTTAGGCGCGGCTGATTTCATTTTTGTTTTCTTTTTGTGTTTTTAGAGAACAACAGTAAAAATGACCTAACCCTAGTCTTTGTGTGTGTAAATATATGGACGTGAAACATTCTAAAAATGCCCTTGCTACCGCTAATTAGCACCCACTATAAGCTAAGGGGTTTTACAACACTTTACTTGGTCATGCACAGAACCTAGCCGGACTCAAGGCTATTGGTGCACTTCATTGGGTCATGCATAGAACCTAGACGGACTCAAGGCTATTGGTGCACTTCATTGGGTCATGCACAGAACCTAGCCAAATTCAAGGCTATTGGTGCACTTCATTGGGTTATGCACAGAACCTAGCCGGACTCAAGGCTATTGGTGCACTTTATTGGGTCATGCACAGAACCTAGCCGGACTCAAGGCTATTGGTGCGCTTCATAGGGTCATGCACAGAACCTAGCCGGACTCAAGGCTATTGGTACACTTTATTGGGTCGTGCACAGAACCCAGCCGGATTTTAGGCTATATTTTGACACATCATATAAGATAAAGTGTTTATTATTGATATTCCACCAATCGGTGTACATTTTAGGTAATCATGCATAGTAGGTTTTTGACCATTTACCATTAATAGGAGTATTGATCTGAGATCCGCTCATCCGCTTGAGGTAATAGTATCCACTTTCCGCAGCCTCGCTGATCATGTAGGGGCCTTCCCAATTCGCAGCAAACTTTCCAGCTCTTATATCTCGTTGTACGTGCAAAGCGATTTTCATGACAATGTCGTTGATACAAAAGGTCCTCTCTTTTACCTTTTGATTATAGTATCTTGCTGTCCTCTGCCTATACTTATCCGCAAATCGTTCAGCTCTAGCTCGGCGCTCTTCCAATGTATCGAGATGCACGAAACGACTGATCTCATCCGGGGTAGTGAGGCTGGCCATGGCTATGCGTGCAGAAGGGATGGCAATTTCCGCTGGTAGTATCGCATCTTCCTCGTAGACCAAGGAATAGGGAGAGGCTCCAGTTGAACTTCTCTTGAAAATACGATATGTCCATAGTGCGATGGGTAACTGCTCATGCCAACTTCTATGGTGATCATGTATTGTGCGACTTAATATTCTTAACAACGTTTTATTAGTAGCTTCTGCCTGTCCATTCCCCTGGGGGTAATAGACAGTCGACGTATGAAACTTAATGCCGTATTGGTGTAGCAGCTCCTTGTTTGTGGGTGAAAACTATTTCTGCTGATTTTGGTAATTTTGGGTGTGTGGATGAGAAACGAATCTAAACCCTAAACAATGCACTGCACGGGAGTACTTTTGATTCAAGAGATCAATCTGTACAATCCTGGCCTAAACCAAGAAATGGCCATTCCAGGCTTGCTTCGGTCACAAAGTGAAGGAGAAGGGTTGGTCTTAGGGAGGGAAGAGAAGAGATTGTTGAGACCAGAATGGTTAATTCTGAAGATGTGGCTTGTTTTATGACTTGTATCAAAAAGTGAAACTGGCTTGCAGAGTGAAAAGCAATCAGTTCTTGGTGATTTCTGGATACTATGTTGTTGCCGACCAAAAACCTGTTGTTTGGTGGAAATAGGTGAAGCCTATTTATACAAGTCATATTAAAACGTACCCTGGTCTTATAGGAAGTGAAAAAGAAACGATTGAGTGGTGGAAGAATGGAGTAACGTATAACCGCCAGAAACCCATGCTTCCATGATGAAGGAAGTGGATCCGTTTACACCCGTTACTTCTTGCCGTTATTAATTATCCTACTTCATGACACTTTCCTATAACCAGCGTATTTCACGCCGCACGTTGTAAACCGCCAGATCAATACCCTGATGAGTATCCCCCAGTTTGTGACATATTTGATATCTCGAGTGTTTTCGTGGAAAACATGTAGCATTTTGCTACGTGTGGCAAGTTAAAATCAAGAGGCTTGCCGTAGGAAAATAGCATGTGATGCTATTAGGCTCGTCTTGTTCGGTCGCCAAAAACTTGCCACAAGTCTGTTAGTTCGGTGGCGAACTTCGATGGCTGAGATCGCATCTCATGAGGAAGGGTAGTCGTTGATTATGGCTACCTTGTGTTGGCGCCTGATATGGCGCAGCGGCGTTTTGGTGTACGGCAGTGGCAATGTGGCATGACTAGCATGGCTCGTGCATGCCAGTGGCACGGTGGTGTAAGTGGTGCCTGGCGTAGCCATGGCCACTAGATTTAAGCGGCTGGTCGCCTAAAACATGTCACAAGTCTGTTAGCTCGATGGCGAACTTGGATGGATGAGATTGCATCTCATGAGGAAGGGTGTCGTTGATTATGGCCATGGCATAACGGCATAGCCGCGGCGTAGTGGCATGCCCTTACGGCATGGTGGCATAGCCGCGTCTGTGGCGTTGTGACATGGCCACGCCTGTGGCTTGGCTGCGTGGCCAAGGCTAGGATTTGGCACCGTGGCAAAAGTTAGGGCTTGGCGACATGGCCAAGGCTAGGATTTGGCGCCGTGGCCAAAGTTATGGCTTTTCGGCGTGGCCAAGGCCAGGATTTGGCGTCGTGGCCAAAGTTAGGGCTTGGCGGCGTGTCCAAGGCTAGGATTTGGCGTCGTGGCCAAAGTTAGGGCTTGGCGGCATGGCCAAGGCTAGGATTTGGCGGCGTGGCCAAAGTTAGGGTTTGTCGGCGTGGCCAAGGCTAGGATTTGGCGTCGTGGCTAAAGTTAGGGCTTGGCGACATGGCCAAGGCTAGGATTTGGCGTCGTGGCCAAAGTTAGGGCTTGGCGGCGTGGCCAAGGCTAGGATTTGGCGCCGTGGCCAAATTTAGGGCTTGGCGGCATGGCCAAGGCTAAAGTTGCTCGTGGCATGTTGTGGACTATGACCAAAAAATTAGGGTTTCGGCTAAAAAGTCTTTGTTTCGATCACGAAATCCTAATTGGAGTCCGTTATGGCATTGGCCACGAAAAAAAGTGGATTAGCACGTAGTGGTGTCATTTGTGGCACACTGGCATGTTACTACGGCAGAGTGGCATGTTGGTATGCCGATTAATATGTTATTACGGCAGGGCGCGTTTGGCTTGCCAGTTAGTATGGTGGCGCGACAGGGTGCGTTTGGCCTTTAATGTATGGTGGCGAGTTTAGAGCGACTTGATTGGTCAAGAAAAGGGGCCGGCAAAACATAAGGCGCGGCCACACCTCTAGTGCTCGTCGCGCATTTTAAAGTGACCTAATTGGTCGGTAGGAAGGAGAGGGGCCGTCCAAGCATGGGCGTGGCTACACTTCTGGTGGGAGTGTGTCGGCTTTAGAGCGACCTGATTGGTCGATGGAAACTGGGGCCGGCAAGTATGGGCCCAGCCACAACTCATGGGCCCATACCTGAGTTGACAAACGAAGTCCCATTGTCTGATCGGATGATCATTAGCGCGCTAAATCGGCAGATGATGTATTCTTTGATAAATGCTGCAATTGTCGCCCTTGCATAGTCTCGCGGCGGAATGGCTTCCACCCACTTAGAGGAATACTCGGTTGCAATAACAATATACTTATGTCGTCCGGATGAAGTTGGACTAATCGGTCCAATGATATCAAGCCCCAAACTGTGGAAGGGCCAGGGGGTAACAACGCTGTGCAACAACGTATGTGGGGCGCGGATGAGTGGTCCGTGGCTCTGGCATTGCTGACATTTCTTCACGTGCTCAGCAGTATCAAATTCCATCGTAGGCCAATAGAATCCTCCTTCGTATAGTTGTAAGAAGAGTTTTCTCATCCCCTGGTGCTCCGCATTGTGAGTTGTGGTCATCACTACCTCCGCCTCTTCTGGTGATAGGCAACGCAACACTGTGTTCCCATAGCTTTTCCTGTAGAGAATTCCTTCACTCATAAAGAATCGCCATGCCTTCTTCTGGATTTTTAGAGTGTCTTGTCTATTTGGCGGTAGGCGTTCGTGCTGGATGAAATCTATGAATGGATGTCTCCAATCTTCTATATCAACACTGCATATCCCTGCTTGCTGCGGAGGTGCTTGGAAATCTTCACATTTATTCTGTACCACTCCTGTCTGTCCACAAGACTCCGTATGGACGCGACTTAGTATCTCCTGCGCTTCTATTTTTCCCACGCATCATGATAAAGCACCTCCGGATGTTCGATAATAAAGCGCTCCTTGGACTATGACGAATTTCTTTAGTACTTTAACGGGCAGTAATTGGTTATCCGCTTCTCTGGTCATATCCTCAATATACGCCGTCCTCCAATCATCCTTTTGTTCGAATGTCGGGTCTTCTTTCCATTTACTAGATAATTTCCTTCTTTTCACCACTACCGTTCCTTCGTCCGCCTCGTTTAATTATAGCTTTGCCGCCAAGGTAGCTAACGCGTCCGTGTGTTTATTAGTAGACCTCCCAGTGTGCTCAATAATAGTACTTCCCCTTTTTGAGATTAATTCTTGGGCCTCCGCTCGGTAAGGAGCTAAGTGTGCTTTTTTTACTTGGAATTCGCCTGATACTTAATTCGTGACTAACTTTGAGTTTCTTTTGACATCGATTGCTCCTATGTTGAGCTCTTTTGCAATGCGCAATCCTAAGATCAGCGCTTCGTATTCTGCCACATTTTTGATGCATTCAACATCTAGCTTGAAAGCGAATGATAACAATTCCCTTTTAGGGGTTTCAAACACTATCCCTGCTCCTCCATAAGAGCCATATGATGATCCGTCAAAAAACATTGACCAACGTTCTTCCTCCTCGACTTCTGCAAACTCCCCAGGTATCTCATCACTTATTTCCGTCATGTCCGTGCCTGGGAATGCGGCCAACAAGTCCGCGAATGCTGGTCCACGTACTCCTTTAGACCGCTGATACTTTAGTTCAAACTCAGATAGCTTTAGCAACCAGCGGGCTGTTCTACCGGATAAGACTGGATTTGTGGCTAAATAGGCGATTGGATTAGCGGTTGCTACCACTATAGTTTCACGGGCGAGCAAATAAGATCGTAATTTTTGCGTGGTATATATGAGTGATAGGATCCAGAGATACCTATTTGTAATAACCGCAATCGCACGGTGTCTAGCTAGTAGACAGAGGCAAGTACGGGTCGAACCCACAGGGAGCGGTGAAAATACCGTAACCAATAATTCTGATTGACTAACTAGAGATGTTGTTTTTGGATTTTTGAAATAATTAAGGAATTAAAAGAATAAAATAAAAAAGAATTAATTAAATTTAATGAGAAAGATGGTAACTAGGGAATCTGGTTTCAACCAATTTTATCCTGCAAAACTCATATTAGATTTCTAAACCGTGTACTCCATAAAATTGTTTCACCATTTTAATTTCCTCCGCTTCTAAGTTGATAGTTCTAGAGATTTATTTATCAATCGCAAAGCATATGCCATCAAATATTACTAAGCATAGCACATCAATTTAAAAGTATAGATAAACAATGGAGCTATCCAACCAATATAAAGTTTCAAAGAATTAAATATCCATCTATAAGCATACCCCGTCAAAGACCCAATCCAAGCACAGCGTATCAATCGGAAAGCATATTTAAGCAATTCAACTATTTATGCAATAATTTACCAAGCAAATATTGAAGACAATTACTAAACATTTAAATCATTATTCAAAATATTATATGGAGAATTAACATTTGAGTCTACGCAATCAAAATGGTTTCCACCGAAGAACCCTAGTTACATAAAATCTAGCAAGACATGGAGAAAATAAAATAATACAATGAACTTTTTTTTCTGTTTTTGGCTCTCCAGCCGTGCTCTCCAAAAATAGTTCTCACCATCTCATATATAGTCATGCACCCAAATGGAGATGAAATAAAAAAATATACCCGCCTTAAAATCTTCTTATCTCACATAAAGGCAGAAAATATCCTTATCAATCAAATTCCGGTGTAAAAGGAAAGAAAATCATATGCTACCAATTATCCTCCTCCACAAATGGTAAGATTATCAAGTAATTTGTTTATCCTTTGATGTTGACATTTCTCATTTTCTTAAAACCACTCACTTTCCAATAAAGCTTCACATCACATAAAATATATTTTGCATGTGAGATAAACAAAGTATCTTGGTGATTAATTCGTTGAGAGAGAAAATAATGATGTCGTCACTTGGACTCATATCTGACAAAATTTAACTCTTGTAGCACAAATGATATCTGCCACCTTATATAGCTTCAAATCTAGCTATTTTTACTCCCCGTGATCAAATTCGCTCGTACTTTCTACAAAAGCACTAAAATAATATTATTAGCCAAAATATCGAGAACTAACTAATATAAATATGGGTATAATATGTAGCACTTATGTGCTTATCAACACCCCCACACTTATATTTTGCTAGTCCTCGAGCAAAACAGAAGAAGACCCGCTACACAGCTGGTCATATAATAAGAGAGAGAGACCCGCTACACAGGTGATCATAACCCTAACAATCATAATAATAATATTTTTTTTAAACCCGCTAAACAGCTGATCTTTTTTTTTTTTTTTTTAAGACCCGCTCAACAGCTGATCATAATTTTTTTTTTTATATATATTATTTTTTAGACCCGCTCAATAGCTGGTCATAATATAACTACAAACCTATAATAGACCCGCTCAACAGATGGTCATAAATTGCAAGAAAATTTCTGAAAAAAGAGAGACCCGCTACACAGCTGGTCATAACCCTAACAATCATAATAAGATTTTTTAAAACCCGCTAAACAGCTGATCTTTTTTTTTTTTTTTAAGACCTGCTCAACAGCTGATCATAATTTTTTTTTTATATATATTATTTTTTAGACCCGCTCAACAGCTGGTCATAATATAACTACAAACCTACAATAGACTCGCTCAACAGCTGGTCATAAATTGCAAGAAAATTTCTGAAAAAAGAAAAGCAAAAAGTTAACCTCCCCCCACACTTAAACATTACATTGTCCTCAATGTAATTGAGTCATCCAACGTAAAAATTAAGATGGGAAATTCATAAAAAGGGAAAATAAACAAACAAAAATAAAACAAGAAAATAGAAATACCTACTGGAATGTACATAAAGGATCCCCATAAATTAACAACCTGAAAACTTGGGGATCGACCCAAAATACAATATTTAAAAACGACAGCTTCACACTTATGTCATGACAACGCGGAGACACTGAAACTATCAGAAAGCAAAAGTTACTCCCAAACCTGATTTTTACTACACAAGGAAGTGCATAAAGAATAAAATATGGGGATTCTATTGAGACTGGAGAAATATCAATTGGTTCATGCACGGTATCAAGAACAAGTAAGTCATCTGGGTATTTGGATGCAAAGTGATCCAACAAAATTTGAGAAGCACACAATTCTAACCCTAAATTAGGTAACTTTTGGAAGTCTAAGGGTTTAGAAACAACCTCTAAGTCGGGTGAATGATCTTGCGAGATAGATTCATCTATGGAATTAGGAAAATCATCTACGCAATCATCCACATGGTCATCTATATGTTCTGTCTGAAACACATAGTCACTACAAGACTTATCATCTTCAGCAAATAATCTTTGGCATTCCAGAACTCTCAATCTTTGTTCCAAACTAGGTGGTGTGTGTTTGTAATACTTCTCATATATAGTTAGAGGGGATTCTTCACTTACCTCATGTGGAGCAGAAACTCCATACCGTTGCCTACGCTTATAATCAGCAAGAGTCATCTCAGATGAGGTTTCCTGATAATTTGACTTTCTACGCTTATATTCCGCCAGTGTCATCTTAGGTGACGTCTCCTGAAAAAGGGTCATCATCCTCAAAAAGGTACCTGAAACAAAATTCTAAAAAACAAAACAAGTCAAAAGGAAAAAGAAATGTTAAAATAAAAATACTGTACAAAAATAAAAACCTAACTATTTACAAATCAAAAATACTAATTACAATATTCCTTAGCCGCTCCCCGGGTCACCCGCGTGACAGGCGGGAATACTTACCACTGTACTACAACGACGCTAAAAAAATAAATAAATAATCATGGTGTGATCAGCTGTTTAGCGGGTCCATCTGTTTAGCAGAAATCTCTATCCACTGTTTAGTGGATCCATCTAGCTGTTTACCAGACTTCTCTAAACCACTGTTTAGTGGTTCCGTCTTGCTGTTTAACAGACATTGTCTCGCTGTTTAGCAGACATTTCTATATCCAGCTGTGGAGCGGATATATTTTCGTTCTAGTTTTGCTCGGGACTAGCAAAATATAAGTGTGGGGGTGTTGATAAGCACGTTTGTACTACATTTTATACTCATATTTATATTAGTTAGGACTCGTTATTTTAGCTAATGACAATATTTTATTGCTTTTATAGAAAGTACAAGTAAATACGATCACTGGTACAATGAACGGCTAAAATGGAAGCTAAATGGCGCTTGCGATTACAAGAACCAATGTTGCTGCTGCCTGAGAAACTTGAATGTGGCTGGCCCTGTTTTTGCACCTCTCAATACTCAAGCCCGGCCCACTGGTGGATAAAGAGTTGAGAAAGGAATAAGTGGCACGTGGCCTTCTCATCGCCACATTTCGTTTCTTGTTTCTTATCAGCATAAAAAATTAAGCAGTTGTGCTCATTTCACTCAGCTTAGTTAGAGATGGTCCATTGATTGCCTGCGACGGAAATGAGATGGGTAAATTGAGGATTTCGCACAGCAGCAGATTGAATTTTGGGTTCTTATTTCCGCAGCGACAAGCCACGGTTTCTGGAGTCGATTGTGGAAGATTGAATCACGAGGAGTTGTTACAGTTTCAAGACGAAACTCAGCTGCAGAAAAGGGATTTGTCGATGTAATGAAGATGGAATTGCTCTGCGATTCTGTTGGAAGTTAAACCAAGATATGGTGATTTGAGCTTTGGATCAACAAGTGTTGTTGACACAGTCTGAGGGATCAACTACTGCAGTTGACGCAGTCAAGTTGGATCAACAGGAACAGTTGACACAGCGTGTCATATTTGGAAGTTGGAGTTAACTTGAGAAGCAAGGTGCTTTGAGTTCTAGAGAGTTCTAGAAAAGTTTTATTTAGAGTTTGGTTTATGTTAGGAATGTGTGCTTTATTTAGAGTTTGTTTTTATTAGGAAAGTCGTTTGAGTGATTGTCAAGTTTGTGAGACTATAAGTAGGCTATTAAGCCATGAGAGATTGTACACCAAACTGATTATCAATGTAATCGTTTTATTGCTTCCGCGTGTGCTCTCCTCTCTCTTGCTCGATCCTACATGTGGTATCAGATCAAGGTGAGAGGAAGGGAGAGGAGAAGGAGAAAGAGTTAGAAGTTTTTCGGTGATAAAGAATTTTCGTGTGATTTTGTTTTTTGCTGCATTGGTGTTTTTTTAGGGTTTCGAGAGTTAAAAAAAAAAAAAAAAAAAAAAAAAAAGAAGTTTGTTCGTGAAGGTGTTGAAGGCGTAAGAAGACGTAAGGTATGTTGATGCTCTAAGACCTGGTGCTCGTGTTGCTGTGTTGCTGTTAGGAGGGTGAGTCGATGCTGCTTCCATGGTTAGTGATTGAATTGTGAAGAAGGCGTAAGATACAACAGGTTGCAAAGAGGCGATACTGGCTGTAGTTGAAGGTTAGGGTTCGAGAAGTTAAAAAGATATGCTGGTGATGGTGATGGCAGACGAGCGATCTTGGTACTAGGAAGTGATAAAAGCTGGAGTTTTTTGGTTGTTACCATTGAATGGCAGCGAAACTTCACAGAGACACTGGTCATGACAATCGTCAACAGACGTGTTGAAGGCAGGGAGGATGCTCGAGCTGTACAAGGACAAGGTTGTTGCTGCTATTATTGGCAGTAGGTGTTGGTAGTGGTGACTGAGTAAGAGCTCGAGCTGGTGATGAAACTCGATAAGAGAAAAGAATACTGGAGTGTTGGCCTTGTTATTGTGTTGTAGAGATTTCTCGCTAGTATTGGCAGACGAAGGTGAATGGAGCTCTTGAATGTTACTGCCATGATGGAGAAGAAAATACTGTCGGCATAAGTTTTTGGTTTGGTATTGAAAGAGAAGAATTGTGCGATGGTAACTGTTGATACGAGGAGAAAAATCAGTTCAAAACTGATCTTGTGCCGTTGATTGCAGGGAAGAACTCGAGTCTGTGCTCTGCTAAGCTGACATGAATGGTGCTTGGCTATTGCAGCAAAGCTTAACAAAGATAGTGGGCATGACGATCGGCAGAGAAAGAGTTGGTCGCAGTGATGATAGTCATCGGTTAAGAACTAGAAGAAGAGATGGTGACGCTGTTATAGAAGAAGATGCTGGCAGAGAAGATGGAGTAGAAACATATGGAGATGATGATACTTGATGGAAGTGTCGATGACGATGAGTGATTGGAAGTGATACCCACTGCTGGTGATTTGTAGAAGACATGGAAGAACTGATGCAGTTGTGTGTAATGGAAGATATCTCTAAAGGTTAAAGAAGATGGTGTTTGCTGTCGCCGAGATACGACGATTAGTTGTTTGGTTGTGAATCAAGTTGCAGGTGATGGTGTTGTTTGATGTCGTTTAAAAAAGGTGATGATGAACGGTGGATGATAGCTCGAGAAGAGTTATGCCGATGGAAGACGATGATGGTTAATGGAGTTGGTGTTTACCTAAGGTGTACGGCAGGTTGTGGTTGCTCGGTTATGTGGCGACGTTTGCTAGAGCTTTAGGGTTTTCACAACCCTAAGATCAGGTAAGAACCAAAAAAAAAAAAAAAAAAAAAAGGAAAGAAAAAGTGTTATTGTAGGTTTGTTACAGTATGTGATGTGTTATAGAGAACAATCACAGTGATCATTTGTTACAGAAGTGTGACAGAGGAGTTGTTACAAAACAGTTAAGACGAATTGTTACAGAAACGTAACGGAAGAGAAGGGTCACAGTTGTGACAGTGAGCGTGACAAAAGGGTTATAACGGTGCAGAAGTGTGACAATTTGCTGGCAGAGGTGTTGCAGATAGCAGATTTGATGTTTGTTGAGGTAAGAAATTTTTGGGTAAGTGGTTGATTCGAAGGGTTAAGTCATGGATTCGAAAAAGACGAAAGGATCAAAGTTGGTATTGTAGTTAGAGGATTGGTACAGTTTGATAGAGGATCAAAGCTGGTATTGCAGTCAGGACTAGTACAGTTTGATTAAGGTGATCGAATTCAGAAACTTAGAATGACAAGGTATGTTGGGTGGTGATGTTTGAGCTTAAGGGAGGATGGTATCTTGTTAAGCTCAAACATGTTGGAAGGTTGAAGAGTTTGTGAGAGAAACTTGGATATCTTACAAAGTGTGGCAGACTTTGTGTTAGTTATTGCTTGTGGCAGAAGCATAACAAAAGAAAGATTGTGAGAGAATCTTGAAAAGAAGTGTGAAGGTTTCGTAACAATAGCGTAACTGGAACAAAGAAGTAAAGTTGAAGAGAAGAAGAAATACAACAGTAAGGTTGTGAAGAAAGAGAAGTAATCACCAAGGGGGTGATGTGTGAGAAGAAAACAAAAGGAGGTTAATACCTATGAGTTGTTGAGTTTGATACGTCACAAGGTTGTGAGCGTGAAACAAGATTGTAGGCGAGTAAAGTCTACAAGTTGAGAGAAGCAATCCCAGTGGGGATTTGGATAGAGTTGTGTGAAGCAATCCCAGTGGGGATTTGGCTAGAGTTGTGTGAAGCAATCCCAGTGGGGATTTGGCTAGAAGTGAAGAAATTCCAGTGTGGAGTTTGAAGAGTTGAGTGGAAATCCTGCAAGTGAAGTGGGTAAACAAGAGTTGAGTTTGAGCTACAATGCTCAGTGAAGAAATTATGAAGATGAGCTACAATGCTCGGTGATGAGTTGAAGAATTTGGTTTTGTGTTTGGCTAACAAGTAGATAGTGTTTCTAGCTTGTTAAGAATGATGTTCCGCTGAGATGAAGAAGAAAGTGAAAGAAACTTGTGCTGGTTGCGATGGTATGAAGATTGTTGTTAAGCAAAATTAGAAGATTGCTTCATTTTAGTTGGTTTGCTGTTTGTGCTTCGTTTGTTAGTTAGTTTGTTGTTTGTGCTTTGTTTTTTATTTGAGTTTGAGTTTAAGTTTGATTGACGGAATTCCGGTGTGATCATGAAGTTGGATGAGCTATAATCGAGTATCAAGGAGTAAGGGTTTGTTTGGTGGTTTCTTTGAAGAAGAATGAGAAAAGACAAGAACGTGTTAACGTTTATCTATGGAAGAAGAGGAATGGAAAATGAGAAAAGACAAGGACGTGCAAACGTCGATCAATGGAAGAAGATAAGGAGTAGAAGAGGGTTACGGAATTCTCGTTAAGTGATATCTTGGTTTAAGGGAGGATGTTGGAAGTTAAACCAAGATATGGTGATTTGAGCTTTGGATCAACAAGTGTTGTTGACACATCCGAGGGATCAACTCTGCAGGTTGACGCAGTCAAGTTGGATCAACAGGAACAGTTGACACAGCGTGTCATATTTGGAAGTTGGAGTTAACTTGAGAAGCAAGGTGCTTTGAGTTCTAGAGAGTTCTAGAAAAGTTTTATTTAGAGTTTGTTTTTATTAGGAAAGTCGTTTGAGTGATTGTCAAGTTTGTGAGACTATAAGTAGGCTATTAAGCCATGAGAGATTGTACACCAAACTGATTATCAATGTAATCGTTTTATTGCTTCCGCGTGTGCTCTCCTCTCTCTTGCTCGATCCTACAGATTCATTATATGGTTCGCCATGGCTGAAATAATAGCCGGTGCTGGTTGTGAAGCTGTCGACTTGGTGGAGAAGTGATGCTCAGTTGGACCGGAGAGATGCTTGAGAGAATGTCGCAATGAAACCAAACATGTGAAGTTGGTGATAATGGACGAGCTGTTGATGTTGGTGATCGGAGTTTGCTGTCATGGGTGCTCGAGATGAGACAGAGGAACGATAAATGAACTTGTGAACTGATGATGCTCGGTGATTGTATGAGTCTGGCAGTAATGGGATTGGTTGGTCGTTGCTGTACGGGTACTTGGCTGGAATCGGTTTGTTGAGGATTAAGAAGGCCAGTGTTTGCAGTGTGGTTGATGGTGATGAGATGTGAAAGAAGTAGAGCCGGTGGAGTTGAAGACATGATCTGCGGCTGGATTAAACTCGAAATTCTCATTGAAGAAGAGCATTCGGCAGCAAAGAAGGAAATGAAGTTGCAGGTTGGCAGAATCGTTGGAGCAGATGGTGGCATAGTTTGGTTGTTTAAGGGATAATTCAGCAACAACGGATCAGTGAGGTCCAATGATGGAGCTACAAAGGGATGGCTGGTGAAGACTGGATGTTCTCATTAGTTTCAAGGTCGTCTGTGGGCATGACATTTTCTATATCACTAAATGAGAAGTTCTGGGTTAGTTTGCTGGAGATGGTTGAGCTGTTGGTGATCATTACACGGAGAGGTTTACAAGACAGAGACTAAGAAGTCGAGCTGGTGTTGGGTTGCTGTTGATTTAACGGAGAAGGCGTATAAGTCGTCGAACTGGTGCAGCCGGTGGTTGGGAAGTTTGCAGTGGAAGAAGCTCGTCTTTTGAGCTTGGCAGTGAACGAAACAAGAGGAAAAAGCTGAGAAGAGTGGTAGTTGGCTATTGCAGTTGCAACTGGTGGAAGTACCTGCGAAATCAAGCTACTGGTGGAGACGAAGAGTTCATGTTGGCAGCAAACAAAGGTCCGTAGGTTGGCTAAACTGGTGCCGAGTGGGGTTGTACGTAGCTGGTGAACTGAAGCCGAGATGGTCATGGATTGGACTGGTTTTGCTCGGTGGTGGTTTTGCTCAGGGATTGTACTGTTTGGAGCTCAAAACTAGTATTGTGATGCTATTGCTGGGATTGTACTGTTTGGAGCTCAAAACTAGTATTGTGATGCTATTGCTGGTGAAACGATTGCAGTAGCTGATGTTTGTGTCTGGAAAGGTTATCTCGGTTGATGTTTGTGGTCGAGATTTGTATGGATAGAAGATTGGAGTTGCTGTGTGTGATCACTGGAGGTGAGTTCTTAGTCAGAGAATATGTAGTGCGGTTGGGTCGTGGCAGCCGTATGTGAAGCTGTAGATATGGAGAAAAATGGCCACAACGAGTTTTGGAAGGAGCTGGAATGGATAGACAATGAGAAGTGGAAGTGCAGAGAAGTTAAAGACGTTGACGATGGCTACATGTGTTCGACTACAAACAAAGCAGGGACCTGATCTCGGTTTTTGAGTTTATTTTGTGGTTAACTGGTCGGGCTGTTGGACCAGTGGTGGGAATGACGATTCGTGTTTTGTTTATGGGTACTGTTGTTGCAGCCTGTGGTTCACGAGCGTCTGAGAAGGAGTCTAGGGAGTTCAAATGTTTATGACTTGTGTCAACATCATATCTTAACTTTCCCATTTTGTGCTAAGATTCTTTCACAACGTTTATGGAAACAAAATGAGCACGAGACATCTAGAAGATCAGATGGCAGACAAGTGTTGGAAAAGAAGACGTGGCGAAACTTCATTGGGTGATTTTGTTTATCCCTCAACATGTGTCATAAGTTAATTGGTTGATGACGTGGTGTAGAGAATTAATAAGGAAATTAGATTTCTTTGGAGAGGCTATGTATACGATCACATACAGATCCGAGAGGGGGGGAGTTGCGGCTAAAGAGCCGCTTCACGGAGAATAGGGTTTGGAGTTGGAAGTTTCATCTCTTTGTTTTTGTTCTTGCTTAGCTAATTTTGATTTTAATCTTTTTATGGATTTTGAGAAAGCCATGGCTAGCTAGAGCCATGTTAGGGTTTAGGTAGAACCCAATTTTATTGTGAAAACTCTACATTTATATGCTTAATAATGAGTTGATTGATTAGTAGTTTTTCTTCACATAGCTTGGTATTTAATTGCTCATATGATTTTCTTGATTATTTATGCTTTTGAATTGATATTTCGTGCTTCGGTTAAATCCCTAGACGTGGTATGCAAGGATTGATAGATAATGCTTTAAAATCACTACCCATGAAGCGAAGGAAACTATAGCGGAGAAACAATATTTGAAAAAGCATGTAATATATTTTTTAAAGATTAGTAGTGTTTGCATAGTTAATTGGTGGAAACCGAAAACTCTAATAACCCATTACATATTTTGTTACGATTATTTATTATTTCATTTTGTTCTGAAATCTGAAAAATTGTTAAGCATCATCTTATTTGATTACTTTGTTTTTGGTATTAGTTAGTAGTAGTAATTTCACACTCCTCGTGGGAACGACCTTTACTTGCCATTGTTCTACTAGTTAGACACTGTGCACTTGTAGTATTATTATTGTATGTGATGTGGAGCTTTATTGACTGATGGAACTAGTCGAGACTCGGGAAGAACTAGAGGTTCTAGTTTGGGTTTCCATTTATTAGTGTCTAGCAGCGGTGTGGAGTCTAACAAAGCATTGACTTCACAAATAACACTATCATCATCAAAATGAGCTAAGCAAACCTCTAATGGATCTTCCGAGTGGCTCTTGCAAAAGCCTTGCGAGTGCATACTTTCTTTTCGCCCGCAGCACTTCAGGCTAAGGTACCTAAAAAAAAAAAATCAAACAAACTGCGTAAAAAGGAACTAAAGAAATCTAAAAGAAAATAAAATTATGTACAAAAGATATCAATCAGAGAGTATTTTGCAACCACTCCCCGGAAGAGGCGCCAAAAATTGATAGGATTTGGAGATACCTATTTGTAATAACCGCAATCGCACGGTGTCTAGCTAGTAGACATAGGCAAGTACGGGTCGAACCCACAGGGAGCGGTGAAAATACCGTAACCAATAATTCTGATTGACTAACCAGAGATGTTGTTTTTGGATTTTTGAAATAATTAAGGAATTAAAAGAATAAAATAAAAAAGAATTAATTAAATTTAATGAGAAAGATGGTAACTAGGGAATCTGGTTTCAACCAATTTTATCATGCAAAACTCATATTAGATTTCTAAACCGTGTACTCCATAAAATTGTTTCACCATTTTAATTTCCTCCGCTTCTAAGTTGATAGTTCGAGAGATTTATTTATCAATCGCAAAGCATATGCCATCAAATATTATTAAGCATAGCACATCAATTTAAAAGTATAAATAAACAATGGAGCTATCCAACCAATATAAAGTTTCAAAGAATTAAATATCAATCTATAAGCATACCCCGTCAAAGACCTAATCCAAGCACAGCGTATCAATCGGAAAGCATATTTAAGCAATTCAATTATTTATGCAATAATTTACCAAGCAAATATTAAAGAAAATTACTAAACATTTAAATCATTATTCAAAATATTATATGGAGAATTAACATTTGAGTCTACGCAATCAAAATGGTTTCCACCGAAGAACCCTAGTTACATAAAATCTAGCAAGACATGGAGAAAATAAAATAATACAATGAACTCTTTTTCTGTTTTTGGCTCTCCAGCCGTGCTCTCCAAAAATAGTTCTCACCATCTCATATATAGTCATGCACCCAAATGGAGATGAAATAAAAAAATATACCCGCCTTAAAATCTTCTTATCTCACATAAAGGCAGAAAATATCCTTATCAATCAAATTCCGGTGTAAAAGGAAAGAAAATCATATGCTACCAATTATCATCCACCACAAATGGTAAGATTATCAAGTAATTTGTTTATCCTTTGATGTTGACATTTCTCATTTTCTTAATACCACTCACTTTCCAATAAAGTTCCACATCACATAAAATATATTTTGCATGTGAGATAAAACAAAGTATCTTGGTGATTAATTCGTTGAGAGAGAAAATAATGATGTCGTCACTTGGACTCATATCTGACAAAATTTAACTCTTGTAGCACAAATGATATCTGCCACCTTATATAGCTTCCAATCTAGCTATTTTTACTCCTCGTGATCAAATTCGCTCGTACTTTCTACAAAAGCACTAAAATAATATTATTAGCCAAAATATCGAGAACTAACTAATATAAATATGGGTATAATATGTAGCACTTACGTTCTTATCAATGAGTGCTAAGCATGCTTGCTTCGCTTTCGAGTACCTGAACTCGGCGTCTCTAAACCCCCTGTTGATATAGTGGATCAGACACAGTTGATCATTGCCAAGGTCTTGAACCAATAATGCTCCAATCGCCACGTTGGTGAACGTTGTGTATAGGTAAAGGGGTTCGCCTTTGACGGGTGGTCTCAGGACTCGCGCATTCTTTAAGCTTCTGAAAGGCTTGCTCTTGATCGTCCCCCCATTCGTACGGTTTATTCTTTTTTAACAGGGGTGAGAATGCAGATAACAGTTGTGCCAATCCGGGAATGAACCTTCGCACATATGATACTCTTCCTATGAAAGTTTGCAACTTTTTCACGTTTGTAGGTGATCTCATGGTGGTTATCGCTTCAACCTTATCCGGATCGATCTGTATTCCTCTGTCTGTGACAACGAATCCCAAGAATTTTCCGGAAGTGACTCCGAAAGCGCATTATAAAGACGCGCCTTAAGTGACAACGCATCTTCAAGTGATACTTTCTACACCTATTATAAAGACGCGCCTTAAGTGATCCAGATGATCTTCGCGCGCTCTTGATTTTACCACGACATCATCTATGTAGACCTTCATTACTTTATGCATCATATCGCGGAAGATAGCTACCATTGCCCGATGATAAGTCGCACCCGCGTTTTTTAACCCAAATGGCATCACAACATAATAAAAGTTACCATACGGTGTCTGGAAAGCTGTCTTATGAGCATCCTCCGCTGCCATCCTCACTTGGTTGTATCCGCTAAACCCATCCATGAAAGAAAACATACCATATCCGCATGTATTATTCACCATCACGTCTATATTTGGTACTAGGAAATCATCTTTAGGGCACGCGCGGTTCAGGTCTCGATAATCTACGCAGCATCGGACTTTTCCATTCTTCTTTTCTACCGGTACGATGTTAGCCAGCCATAAAGGGTGTTGGATTGGTTTTATGAACTTAGCTTTTAACAGCTTCTCCACCTCTTCCTTGATGGCCAAATCGATCTTTTCCGGAAAATTACGACTTCGTTACTTAACTGGTTTATACTCGAGTGAGACGTTGAGGTTATGCGCGATCAGACTGCTATCCAGGCCAGGCATTTCATCATATGTGAAAGCAAACACGTCCTGGTACTCCCGGAGCAGCTTAATCATCCGTGATCTTTCCTTTTCTTCCAAATGTTTGCTGATACGTACGAAGCGAGGTTTGTCTTCCGAGCCAAGGTTGATTTCTTCTAGCCCATCAAGAGTTGGATCGACTTTTATCTTTTCTGGGCAATCTTTCTATTATTTATTCTTCTGAGATAGGGACTTCTGCCTCCTCCTGTGAATCTTCAATTATTGGGGTCGCCTCCGCCATTTCCTCATCTGCTGATGACATATCACAATCGTGTTGACAATGGGAGGCTTCCCCAGCTAATTGCTATAAGCGGTAAGCATGTCCTCCTTCCGGACGCGAGAAGTGTTTAAACTGGATGTTCTTTGTTTCCGATATAGCCCTCTTACTTCCCGTGGCGGGTCCCATCCGCGATGGACTGAATACCGACTTAGCCTTCCCTTTTGCTTGCTCTTCCATCTGAAGATCTTCCCACTTCGAGAGTGGTGTGAGATGCTCCGACTGTTCCCCTTGGTCTAGGACGGGTTGCGTGTAGAACACTGCATCAGCCATGTAAGCTTCTTCTGGTCCGAATGGGTTGCTTGTAGCTGGGATCCGGAATTGCTTTCCCCCAATATTAGTCTTGATACACTGGTGATACGTCGACGCTACTACCTTGTGATTCAGGATCCACCCTCGCCCTAATAGTACATGAAACGTAGTGTCATCCTCAAGTACGTAGAAGGGAGTAAGTGCCCTAATGGCACTACCCCATTTTTAAGGATTAACAACGGACTCTGGCTATTGCTGACTAGGGTCGCAACGACAGATCTCTGTTGCAAAACACCGTGTTGCATTTTTTCGCAACGACATAAGCTCCGTTGCGAACCTCGGTCATCAACGGAGATTCGCAACGGCGACTGTCGTTGCGAAGTTTTTTTAGGAACAAAAAAAAGAGGCTAAAAACCAAGCCATAGCTTAGATTCAAAGCCACGGCTTCATTCCAAGCCATAGCTTAGATTCATAGCTTAGATTCATGCCACGGCTTCATTCCAAGCCATAGCTTAGATTCAAAGCCACGGCTTCATTCCAAGCCATAACTTTGATTCAAAGCCACGGCTCAGGATATTAAGTTCCCCTGTTCATAAGGAAATCAACATGACATAAACCATTTTTGAAATTAGATAAATGAGAATCCATTAACAGTTTGAACACAAAAATTAAGACTACATAAAAGCAGTTGAAGGAGTTAATAATTCAGAAACAGTGACATAATGCAGATGTTCAAATAGAATTCTGATCATTAATGAATTTTTAGAAAGAACATATAAGAATGAGGGATACAACAGACACATACTTCCGCGAACACCACTGGGGTTTGGCCTCCGCTCCTCGGTGTGTACTTTCCCTCCATTAAGCTGTATTGGAGATGACTACACAAAAAAGATGACCTATCAGAATCTTAGAAGTATAAGCGCATTGTGCAAGCACAACACAACGCATAAACACGCAACAAAGACTGTTGAAATTATAGCCAAGGATTGCAGGAAAAAAAGGGAAACCGACATACAAATAAGTGGAAACATCTCAAAGGTTTTTTCATTATGAAATTGACTAGTAATGAATGAGAATCCAACCTGAATAGCAATTTGAGCACCAGTAGCATCTTCATATTCAACAACTGCATAGCAAATACCAATATCCTACACACCAGAAATCAGTCAATTTCTTTGAATATAGAGACCAAAATCACATACGGTTCTGTTTGAACCAGACAATATGTTCAGTTGCTTGCAGTGACACCACACCTGCGAAGGAAAAAAACATGCATAAGGTTTTATGGAATAATCCGATAAATGTTAAAATTCGATAAGAAGGAAGCAGTAAGGTCACTTTTTTATTTAAGTGATATGGATATCATAGCAGGTCAGTAACAATGAGAAGTCAATACCATTAAATGAGAAGCCATACCATTATATTATTTGAGGTTTTCATGCAATGCGTACAAGCCTAAAATGAATTACTTACATCAGTTGCCTTCTATATATGATACTGAGACAAGAACAAGACACCATTAAACAACTTGTAAGATTCCGGATTAGTTGTTATTTCAACTCAAGAAGGTATAAATAACAAGAGAGGTGATCAATCAAATATTCATTTTTGATTTTTCCCACAATTCTGGAAGTGTAAAAACTGTCATGTCTTAGTGCCAGATGTACTTTGCAATCATACAGAGATGAAATAGTGAATAGTGTTAACGTTTTCACAATTAGGGAGTTGAACGAGATTTTGCCAACTTACTTCCGTATGACCTCATAAAGATGCAATCAAATCTTTTAACGAGTCATCATTAGTGTCAACTCCTGTAAGCTGCAAGAGAAATGATGTATCAACATATGCACAAAGGCATACTCCAAAAGTCCAAACTAAAAGTATACTGCACTATTCAACAGAAAAAAAACTATATATATACCGTAGAAAAGATTGATGAGACATATGCCTGTTTCAGTAAGCTTGACTTCTTGATTACTATTTTCACGTGTACAATGTTTACACAACTTCTCTTTCGACTGGAGTTTGCAAATATATGAGAACCAGAAAATTAGTTAGGACAATTTTAGTCATAGTACTATCTTGTAAAAGTAGAATTCAGTCATGATACCTATCTCGTTTTCATTCCTTTCTTGCACTCCATCTGCAACCTTTGGACCCAACTTAACTTCTCTCAGAGGGTCTAGGAGAAGCCTTCTTTCCATATTTGCTTCTCTAACATTTTCTCTTTCCTGATACAACACATCTCCTTATTAGGACAACTTTCCAAAAAATAATTACAGCTTAAAAATGATCTTTTCTTTAAAGAAATTTATTTACATCTGTCCTAAGTCGAAAAGGCTTTGGATTTGTCAGCTTTGTTTTCCTGTGCTTCACTTCAAGGGGATCACCATTAGAAGGTGCGACACAACTTCCTATGAGAGGTTTACCCTCTTTGCCATTAACCTGCATTGCATTTTCACCACATCCAGTGAGCTTGAATAATTAGAATATATTTTCAGGATTATTATAGCATTTTCACCACATCCAATCACCATTACCATCCCGACACTATTAGAGTTCATCCCCAACCACCATCTCTAGTACCACCACCTTATTACTACAATAAGTCACCAATGCCACCATCTCGAGTATTAAACACACTATTAAACAAAGCAACTTGAAGCTATTAAACACACTGCATCCTAGGGATAAAAGTAATGCAAAAGGTAAGCAAACTAAAAAACATACCAGGAACAAGTAATTCATAGTAATCCTGCATCGTTAACATACTGTTCCAGGAACAAGAAGACACCCATTTCCTAGAAGCCAACAAATTACCATTGCCATCTTCTGTCCCCGTTAGTAATTTAATCAAACAAAATCAATTCAAAACTTACAACCTCCAGCAAAAAAGAAGTAACAAAAAGCAATCCCCTTATTCAATCAGAAAACATGTGAATAACACACACCCCTGGTTTGTCTATAATGACACCACCACTTCCACTATGGGATGTCATGTCCATCACCTTCTGTGAACTCCTACCACTTCCATCAGCAAATGTCATGAGTTACTCCTCTTCCTTTGATATCCTAGCAATAGTAATACAACAACCAACTTAAATTTACTGCAAACATGCAAATAAACCTGAACATGTAACTAATTAAGACAAATTTGACATACTTGATTCAACAGACAACTGCAAATAATAATTAATTGAATCATGTAAAAACCAAACCATCAATCTCATAACCAGATTCAATCAAAATCATAGACACATCTACATTACTTGAGTTAACAGATGTAAACTACAAAAATTTCTCATTTGATAAATCCCTAAAATTCACATCAGCATCAATTAAGGCAGAAATAAAACTAGGGTTTCCTTTACCAACATCATACCAACGAAGAGACGTAATCTGAGTTTCAGTATAATTAGCAATTGCTTTAGACAACATAAAGTATTCTCGATTATTGTTGATGATCCTCATCGACTATTCTTTATCGATTCAGAACAAATCTTCAACAATGATGTTGTTGATGGATTTTGCTGGTGAATTTTCGTTTTCAGTTGGTGTTGATGAAGAGAACAGAGAAGATATGATGTTTTTGATGAATTTCGTAGATGAATCTTCGTTTTTTTTTAGTAGGAAATACCATATGGTCATAGGAATAATATATTAGGATGAGTCTAGTCCCAGTCAATTGTCTGTTTGCTCATTTTTAAAATATAAATTATAGTTTGGTCTTAGAAATTATAGTTTGGTCCTAGGGTGATGTCATGGATGATGTAATTTTCATCTTGTAGTGGCAGAAATACCCTTTTGGGACCATTACATCATCCATGACGTCACCCTAGGATATATATAGTCAATTATCAAGAGAGAAGATATTATTTTCAAATTATCTTTCTCTCACCTCCATATTTTCAGATCTACTTTCTCTCTCCTCAGTTTTTTCATTTCTCTACAATAAATTTTCTCTGCTACTGTAAAGAAGATGAAAAAGAAATAAACTGTTGTTGTTGATTAAATGATGAAGACGATGTTTTGATGTTGATGTTGCTGCGATTAGAGATGATGATGAAGACGATGAATCACATGAAGAATATGATGAACGACGAAGCTTGATGTTGGTGATGATAATGAAGATGATGAAGATGAAGACGAACTCATCTTCTGCTATTGTTGTTGTTGTCAAAGATAGATTTGCTGTTGTTGAAGATTTAATTAGGTTTTTGTTTTCTTGATGTTGCTTCGATTGGAGATGGTGATGAAGATGAAGACGAACTCAAAGATAGATCTTCCGTTGTTGAAGATTTAATTAGGTTTTTGTTTTCTTGATGTTGCTGCGATTGGAGATGATAGGATCCAAAAGCAGCTCCGCCTTTTCCTCTTTCGCTTCCTTGATCATTGAAAGACGGTGTAGACATGGCGTTAACAGAATGTTGCTTCCAAGTGTGTCCGCTCACTCCGGAATTCATAACGTCCGCACAATCTGATATCCGGGCCGTAGCTTCTTCGACTTCCACGAAGGTTTGAAATTTGAAATTCGTCAGATTCAAGCGGAAAACAGTGTCCATTCCTCTGATGCAAATTTCCACCAAGCGCTCCTCGGGGATATCCTTGTGACACTCTAATGTAAATTCTCGGAATCGAGTGATATCTTTGCCGATCTCTTCTCCTACCCGCTGGGTGCACCTTCCTAGATCTATTGTCGTGACCCTTTTCTGGGCGGAATAGAATTTCTTCACGAAAAGTTGTACCATAGCGGGCCATGAGCTAATACTTCCAGGTTTCAAGTTATCGTACCATGTAAAAGCATTGTCTATTAACAACTTTGGGAATTCCCGCATGCAAAGACTTTCGTCTTGCGCGTAAGCATTCATAGCTGAAAGGAAGCGACTCATATGCTCTCGCGTGTTCCCCTTTCCTATGTATGTTTTAAACTTTGGCGATGTATAGTCCTCCGGATACAAGTAATCAACGACTTCCACGGAATATGGTGGTTCTAGCGAATCATAGGCATCATGTTTTATCACTCGATAATTAGTCTCCAGATATTTCGCAATCGCGTCCTCCGTCATACCCGGGATGGTATTATTTGCACTGAGTGCTCTAGGGGTTACTATGTTTTGCTCCCTTGCTCGCTTTAGGATCCCGCGCAGTTCTTGCTGCCTTTTGATAGATGCATCTAACTCCTCTTGCATTTCAGACATTTCTTGCTCGCTTATTTCAGCCATAGCTTTTTCTTTAGGAATCTCTCCTTTCTTTTGGGACGCTCCTGCACTGAGATGTTCCTGCTCCTTGCAGAATGGGTGTAGTAAACACTGTGCGGAAACGTATCTCATCATCACTCTCTCCGTGCACATCTTCTGCGGAAACGTGGTTCGGATTTGGGAGTGCTCCGCCCACTGGTACTTCCTGGCTCGCACTTGGGAGTATCATGCTGGAAGAGAAGCTAAGAACCTCCCACCGTGGTCGCAATGTTGATAGAGTAAGACGTGGGAAGGAGGAACTATCCCTAATCACATAAAGTACTCCCAAGGAGCAAAGAGGTTTAAGGAAGTAATGGTGGATTAATGATATCCCAATAAGTGTGACCTCTTTCCCCTTTTATAATAACTATCTTATGAATGAATGCCCATAAGATTAACATATTACTAAACTACCATTTCCCTTTCCTAAGTTAATACCAAACCCTGAGAGGCTTTCTTCTTGGGCTGGAGCCCAATCACCTTAATATGGTCTTGGATGGACTAGAACTATCCCACCTTAGTGGGTTAGGCCTAGTCCCCTAGTCTCTCAATCCTAAAAGGAACCCTTTATAGGCTAAGGGGCCATCTATTTTAGGATTGGTTATTTTCATGTATCAACATTGTGCACGCCTTGTACCCAGTTGTCATTCCAAGTTTGAATACGTCTGTCATTTCCTACTATCTAGAAACTATGTTTTTTTGACAAACTCCAAGCTGCCTTGTATGCTTTTCCATGCCCATGTAGAATTTATTTTCTTATTTGCATGCAATAACGACGTAGTTGGAAAGTATATTTGCTTTAGAGCAGAAGCCCACAACTGGTCTTGTTGCTGACACAATCTCTATGCATATTTTGCTAAGAGAGCTTGATTAAAACATGTTAAGTCCCTGAAACCCATACCTCCTGTAGCTTTGTCCCTAATGATTCTAGGTCATGCATTAATGTAAATTTCTCCACCATCTTGTTTGTTCCACCAATAATCCCTCTATACCTTGTACATTTCCTTAATAGTAGTGATTGGTATCTTGAACACTCCCATGTGATGAGATGGCAGAGTATTTAAGGCATGTTTTATTATTACATATCTTTCAGATTGATTATAAACTTCCCATGATATTTTTTGAGTCTATGCTTCATGTTACTGACAAGAGAAGTGAAAGAGAGTGTCTTCTTCCTCTTTAAAAATAGAGGAATGCCCAGATATTTATCTTGTAGACTCATCTTCTTCATCCGTAGTCTCCTCAACATAATTCTATAGTGCCTTGATGGGAAGTGCTTTGAGAAGAAAACTGTTGATTTATCAAAATTGATTTGTTGACCGATACTTCACTAAACTTATTGATAACTTGCAATATGTTGTTGGCATTGTGCATGTCTGCCTTGAAGAAGAGAAAACAATCACCCGCGAAGAGTAAATGCGATAATTGAGTAGCATTCTTTTTAATCTTTATGCCCTGTATATCACCTGAAAATTCTGCTTGTGCTAGAGACCTTGTAAACACCTCCGTTGTTATCAAGAATAGATAAGGTGATAATGGATCACCTTGTCGGATTCCTCTTGTTGATTTGAATGGCTGACAAGGTGATCTATTTAACAATATCTAAATTTTTGAAGTAGACAAACACTCATGAACAAGTTCACCATTTGTTGTTAAATCTGAGTTTCAACATAATGTCATTAAGAAATCTCCACTTTACGCGATAAAACTTCTTGCTCATATCTAACTTCATGGCCAAATAATGTTTCTTAGTCTTCTTCTTCATGCAATGGATTAGCTCGTGTGCCAAAGTGATATTATCAATTATTTGTTTGCATGGGACATATGCAACTTGCATGGCGGAGATGAATTTATTAAGATGAGTCTTCAGTCTTGTTGCCATTATCTTTGTAATCAGCTTGTATGTAGAGTTACAAAGTGCAATTGGTCTGTAATCACTTGTTGTATAAGGGAGATTTGTTTTCTTTGGATGAGACATAGGTTAGTCTTATTCATTTTCTTCAAAAGTTTCCCACATATAAAGAATGACTGCACCATTCGATTGTTTCTTCCCGTACCACTGACCACTGAGTTTGGAAAAAACCGGAAGAAATCCATTCGGTTTTGGTGCTTTCCACGGTTGCTTGCATTTTAACATAACTGTGATCTCAGCCTCATCTGGAACTCTTGTGAGTATAGCATTATCAACACCAGTTATGCATTGTGGCAAGAGATCTAACAGGGCATCATCAATTGGAGGATTACAAGTACTCATGATATTTTTGAAGTGGGAGTTTAATAGTTCTTCAAGAGTAGTTTTTCCAGCACGCCAGCTCCATCTGGTTTTTGCAAGGTCTGTATTTTGTTTATGGATCTTCACTTGTTAGCTTTCAGATGAAAGTGCTTGGTATTTTGGTCAAGCTCATTGAAGAGAGTTTCTCTAGATTTCTGCCTGTAAAATTCTTCTTCTCGAGATGCCATTCTTCAATTTCTTTTTCAACTTCTTTCATTAACTGAGTATTATCATTGACTTGGTGTAGTTGTTGAAGATCAGTGAGTTGTTGTTGTTGTTGCTGATCTTTGAGATTCCCTTGAATTTTTCCAAAAGTTAATCTATTCCATAAGGACAAAGATTTTCTAGTTTCAGATAACTTCTTATCGAACGTATAAGCAGCTGACCCATTGAAACTTATTTCCCAAGCATTGTGTATCTCAGTAGCACACGATCCATCCCTTAGATAACATTTAAAGAATTTCCAACTTTTAGAGCTGTGAACATCATTAGGAGACAAATCTAATAGTTTGGGACAATGATCTGACCCCAAGAAAGGCAAATATCTAAAACAAGATTTTGGAAACTAAATCAACCAATCAGGGTTTATTAGAGTCCTATCTAATCTTGTCCTAATTTTTCCGGTGCCATGTTTGTTTCTAGTCCATATGTATGGGTTCCCATTAAAACCTAAATCGCTAAGACCAGTATCAAACACGGTTTGAGCTCTTGTGGAAGCATACGAAGTTGATCCATTGTTATTATTCCTCTCATTATCATGCATGATGAAACTCAAATCTCCAATAAGAGCCCATGGTGCAGAGATATCATAAGTATCACAAATGGATTGTAGAAAGTTCCATTGTGCTTTTCTCTCTTGGGGGTATGTTGATCCGTAAACACAAGATAAAATACATTTGGGTTTTGATGGGTTACTATTGATAAGACAATCATGCTATTATAATGATAAATAATGTCTAGATCAAATCCACCTTTCCATAAGAGACAGATTCCCCTAGCTCTTCCTATTGATGGGACGTAGAAAGAATTAGAAAAATTTAAGGGATTTATAAATCATAGAATCTTATCTGAGTTTTTTTTTTGTTTTTTTTTGAAGAAAAACATTATCTGGATTAAGCATCTTATTAAGGTCATTTACATAATTTCTTGTTTATTTGTTTGCGAAACCATTACAGTTACAATCTATAATTCTCATGGCTAGAAACTCAGGATAATGATAGGCTATATTTATCCTATTATGAAACAAGTAAATTAAAAAATAGCTTGTGAAAAAATATGATGTAAAGTATGAACGTGTAACGAAAATGTTGGAATTAAAAAACACTAGGAAGGGATTGTTGTATATTAGAGCAGTGTCTCCTTGATAATCACTTGTGGGTCCAGAATGCCGCGCTTTTATATCATTGTAATCCATTTCAGTTGTGTTGTGACTCATACTATAACTTTCTACAGTGTTAGGGAGAATGACATGAATGTTGTGTGGATTCATAGAAGGCTCTTGATTGAGAACATAATTTCTCATTCTTTTTGATTGCCTATGTTCATCAGTTACTTCCTCATCTGCCAATTCCTCAAGAATGGAATTAGAATCTCTTCCATTCTCGTTACCTTCATAAACATCCGCCTCCTCTTGAAATATAGCCTCATATTCAGCAGCGGTTAAGCTATCTAAATATAATAGATATGATGTTTGACGACAAGTGTTATCTTGATGATCAACTAGTTGTAATTCCCAATGATAGCGTATCCAGACATCTTCACCAGTAATGGTTTTCCACCAGCCTCCAGGATGTAAAGGTTTTGTAGGATCAGAATATCGCAACACCAACACCTCTGCGAAATCCATAAATGTTACATAGCGAAGGCGTCGCAGACGAGTAAAATAAGTGACGCAATGGATGACGACATTTTAACACGAGAAAGGTGTGAAGACCTAGCAAGAACTAGGAGTGTCGCGAGATTATGCATTTGTACACTTGCGACACTTCGCAAGTCATTCCCCGAAAATAAAGGACAAACTTAATTTGTCATCCATTATGTAATATCCTATATAAAGAGCCGAACAGGCCTATTGGAAGGGAGATCTTTTTCGAGTGTTGAGCAAGTCATTAAGAGAGAGAAAGTTTATAGTGATTGTAATTTCTTTAGCTCTTTTCCATTTTATCTTGTAAGCATTCAAGAAGTTAATCAATAAAAATTATAATTGTTCATCTTAAAATGGTTTGATTGTGTGGATTCTTGTGAGGGGTGTAGTATAAGATTTCCTGCAACTACATATTGGCGCTAGAAACAGGGAGAGAGTGAAGATTGACATCGTGATTTGAAAGAATTTGGAGTAATAGGGAAGGAATTTCATATAATTTTCAACAATTTACTGAAATTGAGAAATGGATAGAAGAAGACATGCATCAGAACAACCAACAACTGTTAGAAGGAGTAGGAGACTTGCTGGAGAAGGGAGAAATGAAATGGGGGAATCCTCAAGAATGAACACAAGAAATAATGAAGAAAATCAAATTCAATCACCAATTCAACCAGTACCGAATAGAACTGTGGATTATGATAGAGTAAGCGTGCATACTTGGAGATCAGGCTCTGTGGATGAAAGGGGAGAAGAACAGCAATTGATAAACAATGGACAAGAGGAGAGAGACCGAGAAGTGATTGGAGAAATAATTCATGGAAATGAAGAGGTCGCAGCATTAGAGAAATTGAGACAAACAATACATGAAGAAAGGCGATTAGAAGCAGAGGAACGTGCAAATTTGACAAGGCAAAATCATGAGTTGAGGATGGAAAATATGAGATTACAAAATAGAAGGTCGAGAAGCACTACAAGGTCAAGCTCAAGATCAGTTAGAGAGGAAAGAAGGAGAACTTTACCTATAGAAAATGCTAATGAAGAAAATCGAGAGGAAGTGCAAAATCCAGGCGAAGAACGTTGCGAAAGAAGAGAAATAATGGAAGATCGTTATATCCCACGTCCCGAGACTCTTCAAAATGGGCGAAAGGATGGAAATCGGCAGCGTCAGGGGCGGAATAATCCAGGTGATGAAGAAAATCAGGAAGAAGGAAGAAGAATATTGCATGGGAGAGAAACACAGAGGAAGCAAAAAGAAATTGAAGATGAAATTGAAAGACACTATGTTGAGCAAGCACGTCTAGCTTGCGAAAGAGAAAGATTGAGAACAGAAATGGAAGAACAGGAGTTACAAGAGGCAATTCGCCAGAATAATCATGATAATGGAGAAAGAAGGAGAGAACAAAATCGCAACAATGGTAATATCAATGAAGAGTATGAAAGAGTACAAAGGAGAATCGAAAGGCAGCAAAGAAGAGAAAATGATAGATATAACGGTGTGCGAATTCATGAGAGGAATGAAAGAGAAGATCGCAGAGAAAGACGAAAAGAGAATGATGAACAAGAAAGTCAAAACAGACATGAACGCAGAAGAAGAGAGGCGGAATTAAAAAGACCAATGGAGCCAAACTCTGGTGTAAATGAACAAATTCTGAGAGAATTGGCGGAAATGAGAGGAATGTTAAATAATAAAAGGGGAGGAGGTAAGAGACAATTGGATGAAGCCATAGAAGAAGCTGCGAAGACTCCATTCACACAAGAAGTATAATTAGGAGGAATACCCCCAAAGTGCAACTTACCTACGTTAACTAGCATTTTCGATGGAACAACTTGTGCGATACAACATATCAAAGCTTATGTGAGATGTATGTTACAGTGGGAGAACCATGATGCTATATTGTGCAAATATTTTGCATCAAGTTTGACAGGAGAAGCTTTGAAATGGTTTGAAGGATTACCGAGGAATACAATAACATCTTTCAATCATTTGCAGGCTATATTTTTAGGGGCATACATAAGTAATAACTCCTCGCGACCTGGTATTGAAGATGTATTTGGGTTAAAACAAAGGGTTGGTGAAAGTTTGAAGCATCTAACCATGAGATGGAAGACAATGTGCAGTGATATGGCTGGTCGTGTGGATGAGAGATATCTCATTCTATCATTCATTAACGCTATGTTCGCAACCAATCTGCTATATATTCAAATTTTTAGAATCAAGAATACAATCACAATGACTGAGTTGCGAGAACTTCAAGAGGAGTACATTGCTCTAGAGGAAAAACAAAATAAGATGGAATCATACCCCGTTGCAAACACAAGTTCAAAAGTTGCGAATGCAAGTTTGTTACCTAAATTAATAAACACAGTGGCGAGCACCTCGCAGGGTCAACAAGAAATGATAACGGATGATGGTCAGCGAAAGTTAGTAGCCATGGGGAGTCGTGATCAGGAGGAATTTGAGAGAGAGAGAAACTTCTATAACCGTGGAGGAAATAACAAAATTCAAAGACTTCATCAGCCACAAGAAACTTATGGAAGTTAGAGGCAGAGTTCTCATAGAGGACAGCGAAGTCACAGGGTAGCATGGGAAGAAATCAAGATGCCACCACTGAATGCTAGTGTGGAGAAAATATGGGAAGCTATAATCTTAATGGAAAATATACCTGCGCCATGGAACATGGGAAGTGAACCACCTCCGAGTGACAGAAGTCATGAATTTTGTTCTTATCACCATTTTCATGGACACTCCACAAACGATTGTAGAAATATAAAAAGAATCATCCTCAGGATGATAGACCAAGGGAAACTAAATCAATTTCTAAAAAATCAACCTCAATCTCAACCATTACCACCACCGCTAGAAATTCACAGAGCAAACACAACAAAAGGAGGAGAAACATTTGTGATAGAAGTTGGAGCGAAAGCCAAGAATTAGTCTTGCAACTCTATTATACATTCGTACAGGACAGTCGAAGATTTTCATGATAGTGTTCTCAGTAGGGTTTTCGCAAGAGATGCTGATAATAGAGAAATAATGAACATCACGAAGACATCGCCACTAAAGGAATGGCAAAAGCAGATTATTTCTTTTACTGCAAAAGAAGTACCTGAGGGTGGAGAGATGCATGACAACCCATTAGTGGTAAGATTGGAGATTAACCCAAAACCTGTTGATGATGAAGATGATGAGGCATAAAATTCATAGGCAATCAATAGAATCTTAATCGATACTGGAAGCTCTGTAAATATCCTTTTTTACCATACTTACAAGACTATGGGAGGGAAGGACGAAGATCTAATACCTTCAACTTATAAGATCTATGGTTTCAACAGTATCGCCAACAAGCCTAAAGGAGAAGCTCATATGCGAATACCACTTTGAAAGGATTATCAAGCGAAATTTTGTTCGCATAGTCGATGTGGAATCTCATATAACGCATTGATTGGGCGACCTTGGTTACATGAGATTTTGGGTGTAGCATCGACTTATCACCAGTGCATCAAATTTCCTCATCCCAGTGGTGTCGGAGTCATAAAAGGAGATAGGGTTGAGGGACAGAAGTGCTATGAAGTTGATGTGGAATCTTGCGAGGAAAGAGCTGCTCAGAAGAAGAACTAGAAGCAAAACATCAAAAATGAACAAAGAAGGGAAAGACTAATGGTGGACGCAATAGAGGTGAGAGAAGAAAGTACGTTGCGAAACCAATGCCTGAAAAAAGTTGGAAATTGCGATGATTTCGCAAAAGAGAATGCAGTATTAGGAAATTTTAATAATGAAGAAGCAGAGAGCAACATAAGCAAGAGGCGAAAGGAGTGAATGATTGATTCTAGACTTGCGAAGGTTGTAAAAAAAAAAAAATCTAACTTTTGAGTGATAAAGACAGGCTGAAGATGCAAAGACTATGATAATCGAAAAAAAAAAGAATACACGAAATTCTCGCAGAAATGATGACAAGAAACAATCTAAAGTCAATGATATATCAGATTGGGACGAACCTTTATGGCGTACACCCTAGTTCGCGAATAAAATTTCGCAAGAGGCAAATGTAAGACCTAAAGTGCGTCATATAAGGGGGTATCTCTTTACATGGCTCAGGTAAAAGGTTACACCTCCCCTAGAACCTGAGTCAAGGAGATTTGGGGTCAATAAAGCCCATCCAGGAGAGATACCTTGGATTTCCAACTATATATATAAGGTTATACCCTGGTTGGACGACCGAGGGTCTCTTCTAAGGAGTCAGCGTATGATCAAGGCGTCGAGGTACACGGTTGAGCCAAGAGTGCCTGGGGCATTTGAAGTGTCTCGGCCATTCTTGGCAAGTCTTGGCATATGTTGCACTCGGCCCGAAGAAAACTCCACTTAGGGTGCAGTCTCGTAACCATAAGCCCTATAGGTATGTAGTTGCAGGAAATCCCACACTACACCCCTCACTAGAATTTGCTTAATTAACACATTGGAAGATGATTAATTATATACTTTCATTGATAATCTTCTCGAAATGTTTACAAGGATAGATATATCATATCTAAAGAAATTACAATCACTCTAGATTTTCTCTCTCCTTATGACTTGCTTAACAATTCAAAAAGAACCCCCCCTCAACAGACTAACTCAACCCTTTATATAGGGTAATACACAGTGGATGACAGCTAAGCTATCCTTTATTTTCGGGAATAACTCGCGAAGTGTCGCGAGTGTTATAAACATTCTTCTTTGCGACACTCCTAAATCTCGCCAAGTCTTCACACTTTTCTCATGTTTTGGCTGTCGTCATCTATTGCGTCATTTATATTTCTTACCTGCGACGCCTTCGCAATGTAGTCGTTTATTACTCTCGCGAAGTATTGATGTCGCGATATTCTGCTCCTACATCTTGCCTCTTCTCATGTCTTCTCTGCGAAGAAGAGAATGTCATGAGAACCAATGTTTTAAAGTGCCGCAACTGCTCATCTTTATCTCGCGATTGTTCATTTTTACTCGTTTTATTTATGTACGGAATTTATTACAGGTGTTTCTTCTTCCACTCTTTTCTTGACACGTCTCTTTCAACCATTTATTCTTGACCATTCACGTCCCATCTCGCATTAAATGCATTTGTTTTCTCTAGGATTCTCTTCTCTATATATAGCTTTCTTACCCTTCTCTTTTTCTCTTTTATTTTCTTTCTGCAACTTTCCTTCAGCTTCCTTCCTCTGTAATTTGCATTTCTGCTACTGTAAATCCTTTTTTCCTTCTCTTGCTTTTTGCTTCTCCCTTCATTCCCATACTACTCTAATAATTGCTTCACTTGGTCGTACATACGCACCCCTTTTCAATGATGTTCAAAAGAAATTACAAGAAAAGGGTTTCACTTTATCAACCATTCCTGAGCAAGAATCTTCATCTATACTTTCCGCAAAATTGTTTTCTGATCATCAATGTGATGACCATAAAATCATAGTCTCGCTAGGTCAACTCCTCAGACTTCCCATTCCTCTATATAATCCCGAGATACCATTATTCTATGAAATCCTTGCTCATGAAAAGTTCTCGCGAGCTGTTTATCAGTTGAGTGGCGACTGCATCCGTTTAATGCTTAAATTCGCAAACCGTGGCGCTGGTAAAGGATCTTTATATCCTGCTACTGTTAGAGATCCTAGATTTGTAAATTTGGAGATAACTGCTGAGAAGTATACTGTAGAAAGTTTCTTTGCGAATTATGCAGTAATAAACATGAGAAATGATAAATCTCGCTGGGGCGCTCGACTGAAGAAAAAAGATAATGTTGATGCTGATAAACTGCTCATGCAAGATATTGATTGGCATTCGGGCAATAATAGTACTCCTCGTCATTCCAAGGATGAGAAATGGTGGGTTGTCCCTTTATTTTTGAGTGGACCTTACATCGCAGGTTCACATGTTCTTCCTGCACACCTCGCGAATTACCATCCTTGGGAGTTTAAGTGGTCTGAGAAGGAAAAAGAGGTATATTTCCTTTTTCAATTTCGCTTTGCGTCATTTTCTTCCTTTTTACTTATTAAACCTTTCAAAAAAATTTAGATTGCCAGAATGAGAAAGAAGTATAAAGAAGATCCAAAGGCGAGTACCCTGGCAATACTCCGATCACTCACGGATGAAGTAAGAAACATTTTCTTTTGTTATTTTAAACAATATTATTGCCTCTGTTTCTTATCTTCATACGTGTGCGAAGGTTGATTTTGAAGAAGCTGAAGCTGCTAAGGTTAAAGGCAAGGGTAAAATCATTTCTCGCAAGAATAAATCTTCTGGTCCATCTTCTAAAAAACGGAAACTCCAATCTCCTTCTCATTCCAATTCCCAAACCAGCGAGAACACTGACGAAGATGAAAATGAGATTGGTACTTCTTCTGCGAAGGAAAATCATTCAGTCACCTCTGCTATGGCGCAGTTATCTGGTATCTTCTCCGATTCTATGCAAGGATTAGGCGATGATCATTTAACTGCAATGCCCCGCTATTAGAGGATAATGAATCTTTTCGCGGAGTTTCCCGAACATTGACTTCCAGCCACTTGAATGCTCTCAATGCTTTGGTATATTCATATTCCTTTGCTTCTCTGTAATTTCTATTATAAGCTTTATCTTAACAATTTCTTTATTTTCCTTTACAGTCTGGGAGAGCTTCCTTTGTTGTTGCCTCAGATCTCGAGAAAAGACGCGACAACCTTGAAAAGAAAAATCTCCAACTTAAAATCTCGCAAGAAGGATGAAAGAATTCAACAATTGGAAACTGAATATGCTTCTCAGAAGACTAAGATGTCTACTCTTCAAAGTGCAAACCAGCAACTTTATGGTATAAAATTTTTGCTCTTCAAATCGTCTTTACTTTGTCAACTACTATTCTTTGCCTAATTTATTATTTTCGCAGACATATATAATCTCTCTGAAGAAGCCATTCTTCTCCATTCATTTCCCGAGCCTATGGATAATGATGTTCTTCTCACCCATCTCAACGAGTCTTTAAGTAACTCATCAAACAAAATTGATTCTCTTTCATTAAATGAACTTCGAACTAAATGTCGCCTCTTAGAGATTGAACATAGAGCTAGTTTAGGTTTAGCCAACCGATTTAAACAAATGTATCTTGATTCCCATAGAAAAATCGAGCTTCAAAGGAAGAAAATTAGTGGCCTTATAGATGAGAAAGACCGTCTTTGCTAATAAGGGTGCACTGAGGCATTAGCAACATTTCAAAAATCTCTTCTCGAAGTACAAATTGAACGAGATGAATCCCTTCGTCAGAATGCGGTACTTATGGAGCGAGAAGAGCAAGTTCGTTCGCTTCTTGTTATAAATAATGATGATGAGTTCGCTTGGGCTGCAAAGATTCTAGATAATGCTAGGAATAATTTAGGTGTTGATGTTAGTCTTCATACCGAGCATACTGCCTTGGTTAAAGATATGATATCTGACAGAGAAGGTTGTTTATTATACTTTACTGCTCTTTACCTCTCGTAGTCTTGTTATAGTGTTGTTAATTCATTATCATATGTTTTGCGAGAATACGAGAAGAGATTTCAAATAAGGATTGAAGAACTTGAGTCTGAAAAAGGGGAACTCGTGAAGGCCTTTCTCTTCGCAATAACAAGTATTCTAAGTTGAAGAAACAACTGCAAGCTACAGTGGCGAATTTCAACAATACTGCTGTTCGTTTTCGCAATCAAACTATTGAAATGGTTTGTAGTGATCACCGCATTCCTCTTATTTCATATCCTTGTCTTCACGATGATATTCCTGAAGATACGCCTTTCTCGGATGTCTCTGATAGTGAAGCTAGCGAAGCAGAAGAATCTGGCGAAAAGAATGATGAAACTGAAGAATCTGACCAAGAAGAAGAATCTTCAAAGAAATAACTTCTTTTTCTTCTTTCGCTTCTTGTAATATATATACTCTTTCAATCTTCTTGGATTGTCGAGTGTGAATTCATTCTTCGTTTTCTTTATTTGCACATATTAATCAAGCGATTCTCTTTTATAATTCGACTAACTAGTATTATGAATGCATAAATTCCTCATATGGAAATGAATAACAAAACTTTATCCTATTCATTCCCATACTTGCCTCTGTTATTCATTTTTAAATGAGAGACTTGCCTCTGTTATTCTTTTTCGTAAGCATATTTGCTTTCTCAATTTTGTGTATGTCTATATCTTTAGTTATGCTGAAGCTCATTATTGCGACAAGATCGCAGATTGTCTCCACAAATGAAGAATTCCATTGATCTTGCCTTATCGTTTTTGTGTGGTCTTATTTTGCCTTCCTAATTAAAGGTCTTATTTCGCCACCCCTCGTTGCGACAAAATCGCAGGACGTCATTACATTTTCATGTAATAATCCATTGACCTTGTCTTATCATTTGTTAAGTATTTTTGGCCTCTGCGCAGATATTTTATCTGCGACAATATGACGGGCTTAAATACTCTTGCAGTGTAAAATCCCATGACATTTAGTCTTTGCGACGAAATCGCGGGACGTTTTTGCATTTTCATGCAAAAACCCATTGATCTCGCCTTATCCTTGCGTCGGTATTATTGCCTCTACAGGATCATTGCACAAATATGACAAGCCTAAATTTCCTTGCGAAAATAAAGTCTCATGACATTTGCGTCTTTTGACACTTATCGGCTCCCTAATGGAGGGTGCCGCCCTTATCTTCTCCCCGGTTGCCCCTTCAAGGAGGCGTACATCGGCCATACAAGACTAGCTCCTCCCATCCGGTCTTAACAACAACCAGTTGTTTTCGCAGCCTCTTATCCCTTATACCTATATGGCTTATGGTTACGAGGCGCACCCTAAGTGGAGTTTTCTTCGACTCCTTGGAAGAGACGAGTGCGGCATATACCAAGACTTGCCAAGAATGGCATGTCGAGACACTTCAAATGCCCTAGGTGATGCGTGGCACTCTTGGCTCAAACGAGGAGCAAGTGACCACGAAAGGGGGTGTAAAAAGCGCCTTGAGCATGAAAACAATAAAGAGAGAAGATCGACTCCTTGGAAGAGACCCTCGGGCGTCCAAGCTCATGCATTAGGTTTTGTGAATTTCTTAGGTTGATATTAGTAGGTATAACCTTATAATTATATAAATAGTTGGAAATCCAAGGTATCTCTCCAGGATAGGCTTTCATGGGCCCCAAATCTCCATGACTCGGCTCGAGTTCCATTCAAGGGCGGTGTAACCTTTAAGCCCGACTTTCTCCCATGGGTTCCATTCCATGTCAAGAGATACCCCTTATATGACGCACTTGGCTCAACCAGTGAACCCAAAGAACACTTCAATGCCTTTAGACTTCATATTCCATGGCATCTTAAACAGACTCATATTCCATCTTCCAATACCAACGGTGCTCATCTTCTTTAGGTCTCTGAATCCCATCTTCGTTTCTCACGTATCACCGACGGCACCAGAATCTTTTATGAACCCTAACTAAGTTGCTCCAATTTCTTCAATGACTTCCATTCTCGATCCACGAGATTAACCAACAACCATCTTCATCCTCCGCTATTCGACTCAATCCGACAACAATTCCATCCTAGTGCTCATCTCCATTAATCACCAACCCCAATTCCTTCATCGATCCATCACAATCACGTAACATCGCCTCTCATTCAAGTGAATTCTACGTGTCTTTAATACTTCTCCAAAACAGAGTTGCCCCTTAACCTTTGCTACTATTTCTCGCTTCTTTTCCTCCGTGGGTATCTAATAACTCAAAACAAGCGTAAAATACATAATTTACACGGAAAATAGCAAAGAAAGCATAAACTACTAGATGTACGCATGCTAGTAATAAGAAGTTAGAAATACTAAAGAACATATTCTCATTCTTAAATGTCGAGTGAGAAATAACCACACCATAATGAGAGAACGCGTGTTTGAGAAACGATCAATAAGCAATCGCCGCCCTCACCAAAAAGGATTTTATGATAATTGCACTCAAAAAGACGGCTTTTTATGGTTCTCACATGTTCTTGAATGGTGGAAGGATAACTTCCGAAATTTTGAAAAACCCACATCTTTTAATATTTTGAAAACCATTTTTCGACGATCTCTACGAAAGGAAATCAACCATTATTATTCCACTCACGGCTTTCAACTATTGATGATAAACCCTTGAATTTCATAAATTCTTAACAATTCTTAACTCTTTTTACCTTAAATATCCTTGTCGCTTGAAACTTCCTTATATATTTTCCTTCCCCACGGCTTATTAAATAAGAACAAATATTTCTTTTTTTTTTTTTTTTTTTTTTTTTTTTTTTTTTTTTTTTTTTTTTTTGAAAACAAGAGAAATTAAATACAAAATAAACCATGGCGTGGAAGAAGTATTTTACCGCTTGATTCTTCACAACTTGTACTCAACATATATGTAAAAATTCATTTTTGTCCTGCACCAAATTCGCATCACCTAGGCATGATTAAATCCATTATTTAACACTCAAACAAACAAGAAATCCGAATGTAGTTCTCTAACATTTCCAAGTTCAATTATGTCGGTCAAAATCTCTATGTAAACATACCTAGAAGTATGCTAGTGACTCTAAAATCTTTAAAAGTTGGAATTTTTAAGTAAAACTTTTTTTTTTTCTTTTTTTCAAAATTTTTAATTTTTTTGTAATTTTCGTTTTAAAAACATGCTTAACCACTCCCCCACACTTAAACCTTACATTGTCCTCAATGTAATTGAATCCTCCTAGTAAAGTCAAGGTGGGAAATTTTAACATGATTAACAAAAGCAAAAGATAAGAAATACAAAACCGATGGGTTGCCTCCCATTAAGCGCTTGTTTTAAAGTCGACGGCCCGACTTAGCTCTTGCATGATTCATTCCCCATATACTAACAATCTGAAAATTTGAGGATCCACCCATAATACTGTTTTGCAAACAATAACTCCATACAAATATTAGCACAAGAAAATAATAATGAAATTATCGTTCGATAGAAATTTCCCCCACACTTATTCTCGTCCACACTCGGAAGTGTATAAAGAACATAGAATTCGGGAACTTCCATGTATTCCTCTTGGAAAACCTGCATAGTGTTAGCATCAAGTGTTTCCAATGGTGGATATCTAGAAACAAAATCATCCAAAAATACTTTCGAAGCACATACATTCAAACCAATAATATTCAATCATTCATTTTGTATCACTTAGGACACGGAAGTTCTCACTACCGGATTCTAATCACCAAGCCACCTAGAATTAGCTCAACCTAGATGTAACTTAGCTCATGCATTAGGTTTTGTGAATTTCTTAGGTTGATATTAGTAGTTAGACTCTTAGCTCAAGGTCTACTTGCTAACGTTGTTTCTACACACACAATTGCTCCACGGAATCCCTCCGCAAGGTCTCGTGTTTGCTACTTATGTAAAGAGTCAAAGAACGATTACTTATCCCCTAACTTTCACTAGCTTTAGATTGAATTAACAAATCAATTTAGTTGGCCACCCCAAACAATCTATCAATCAATCATGAATGTCTTTAAGATCACTCCTATTAGTAAAAACAATCGATAATTATGTGAAAAACTTCAAGATAGAATTTGAAAAAAAAAACTTAAATCATATGTTTAAAAACTAGGAATTCATCCTCAATCAATAAAATTAACTACTCATGTTAAAGAGTTCACACAAAGAATATAGAAAACTTCTCTATTTATAGGCTTCAATATTCTCCAAATCTTCTAAGGAATAGAATCCTTTTCCTTTTGCAATTCAATTTCCAATTCCAAGCTTTTCTTAACTCTTCCATCTTCTCTTTCCAAATTTGAGTCCAATTCTCCATCCAATTCCTAGCCCAAGTCTTCACACCCATGAGAGAAGTCCATAGGAAGAAACGGGATTTAATCGGAATAGTCAGGAAAGTGTCTCGGGTGGCCGGCAAAGTCCAACCGGTCACCGGCCAACTCGATCAAATCGGTCAAGGTCTAATGGAAATGCAACTAGCCCCCAAGGTATCAATTCGTCAACCCACAAGACCAACAACTCCCGGGTATTGCACCGACTGCTACTTGAATATCACCAGCTCCCACAACATCGTGGTCTTACACCTCCATCATTCTCGCCCGCCCTTGCTCAACCAACAACTCAAAGAACACTTCAATGCCTCCCACCCGCAATACCACCCGCCTTTGCACTCTTCCCGCAATCTCCATTGCCAATTCTATCTCACCACTCGAGCCATTATCACAGCCTTCATATTCCATGGCATCACATAAACCTTGAATATCAACAACAAATAAAGACCCGGATAGACTCATATTCCATCTTCCAATACCAACGGTGCTCATCTTCTCACTCAACTGACAATCATCGAGACCCCATGGCTAACACCCATCCGAACTCAATTAAACCATCATACTTGTTCCCAAAAAATCAAATCCCGAAACCTTCTTCTCTTACTCTTTCAAACCCCGAAATTCTTTGATTTGCCAGTGAATGTCAAGACTTAATCTTTTATGAACCCTAACTAAGTTGCTCCAATTTCTTCAATGACTTCCATTCTCGGATCCACGAGATTAACCAACAACCATCTTCATCATTCGCCTAATCTTTTAGCATTTCTTACAAACATAAACTAAGGGTGTACGCCTAGGCTCCAAAAGGTTCATCCCATTCACTCACTCTTTCATTTTTGTTAATTCATTCAATCATTCATTTTGTTAATTCATTCAATCATTCATTTTTTGCGAAGATATCGCACAATCTTACATTGTTTTGTTTTTCAATTCTTCACTCAAATTGTCATACATTTTTGATGGCGAGATCCTCGCATATTTCTTTTTCAATTATTATTTCTTCCTCTTACTCTGAACAGTCTTTTGTTGTTGCTTTTTGATGATTATTCACTTTTTACACTTTTTGCTCTTGCTACTCTCTGCCTCTTCACCATTCAAATCTCTTAATGATTCCTTTTCATTATAATTTCCAACTGTTTTCATGCACTTGTTTCGCAATGTATCTTCTCCTCTTACATCAATGGCATCCACCATTAATCTTTCCCTTCTTTTCTCATCTTTTGCATGTTGCTTCCAACCCTTTCTTTTCTCAGCTCTCTCTTCATTCTCCACATCGATCTCATAGCATTTTTGTCCTTCTGTCCAATCTCCTTTTATAATTCCAACACCACTAGGATGAGGAAATTTTATACACTCATGATATGTTGACGCTACACCCAGAATGTCATGCAACCATGGCCTTCCAATCAACGCATTATAAGGGGATTCCACATCGACCACACAGAACAGAATATCAGTAGATAATCCTTGCAGGGGTATTCTCATATGAACTTCTCCTTTAGGCTTGTTTGCTGTACCATTGAAACCATATATCTTGTATGTTGAAGGTATCAATTCTGCATCCTTTCCTCCCATAGTCTTGTAAGTATGGTAAAAGAGGATGTTTACTGAGCTTCCAGTGTCAATCAATATTCTATTGATCGCCCAACAATTCTCTGCTTCATCGTCTTCGCCATCTACTGGTTTTGGATTAATCTCCAATTTTACAACCAATGGGTTGTCATGCGTCTCTTTGCCTTCAGGAATCTCTTCTGCGTTGAAAAAAATAATCTGCATTTGCCATTCTTTTAACTGCGACATCTTCGCAATATTCATCACTTCTTTATTATCAACATCCCTCGCAAAAACCCTACTGAGTATATTATCATGAAAATCTTCAATTGTGCGATATGAGTGAACAATGGAGTTACAAAATAAATTTTTAGCTTTCGCCCCAACTTCTATTACGAACGTTTCTTTCCCCTTTGATGGTGGTGGCGGCAATTGTTGAACTTTCTCTTCACTTTTTAGAAAGTGATTCAGCTTCCCTTGATCGATCATTCTAAGGATGATTCTTTTTATGTTTCTGCAGTCATTTGTCAGATGTCCATGAAAACGGTGGTAAGAGCAGAATTCGTGACTTCTATCACTTGGTGGTGGTTCATTCCCCATGTTCCATGGTGCAGGTATGTTTTCCATCAGGAGTATAGCTTCCCATATTTTTTCCACACTAGTATTCAGTGGTGGCATCTTGATTTCTTCCCATACTACTCTATGACGTCGCTGACCTCCATGATAATTCTGTTTTTGACTTCCATAAGTTTCTTGCGAGTGATCAAGTCTCTGAATTTTGTTATTGCCGCCACGGTTGTAGTAATTTCTTTCTCTTTCAAACTCTTCTTGATCTCGGCTTCCCATGGCTACCAACTTTGGATGTCCATCATTTATCACTCCCTCCTGTTGCCCTTGCGAGGTACTCGCCACTGTGTGTATTAACACGGGTAACAAACTTGCATTCGCAAGCATTTGAACTTGTATTCACAATCGGGTACGAATCCACCTCATTTTGCCTTTCTTCCAAAGCAATATATTCCTCTTGCAATTCTCACAGCTCCGTCATCGTGATTGTATTCTTGACTCTAAAAATTTGAATATATTGCAGATTGGTTGCGAACATAGCGTTTATAAATGATAAAATGAGATATCTTTCATCTACTCTTCCAGCCATCTCGCTACACATCGTCTTCCATCTCACAGTTAGGTGTCTTAAACTTTCGCCAACCCTTTGTTTTAGCCCAAATACATCTTCAATTCCTGGTCGCGAGGAGTTATTACTTATGTATGCCCCTAAGAATATAGCTTGTAGATGGTTGAATGACGTGATGGTGTTTCTTGGCAAACCTTCAAACCACTTCAGTGCTTCTCCTGTTAGGCTTGATGCGAAATATTTGCACAATATAGCGTCATGACTTTCCCATTGTAACATACATCTTACATACGCTTTGATGTGTTGTATTGCACAAGTTGTACCATCAAAAATCTTTGGTTAACGCAGTAAATTGCATTTTGGAGGTATCCCACCTAATCGCACCTCTAAAGTAAAGGGGGTTTTGCGGCTTCTTCGATTGCCTCATCCAATTGTCTTCTTCCTCCACCTCCTCTCGCTGTTCAACATTCCTCTCATCTCCGCCAACTCTCTTAGAATTTGTTCATTTACCTCAGTGTTCGGATTCATTGGTCTTTTTAGCTCCGTTTCTCTCCTTTGCGTTCACGCCTATCTTGATTTTCTTGTTCAACATTCTCTTCTCTTCTTTCTCTGCGACTTTCTCCTTCATCTCGTTCGCGAATGTGCACACCATTGTATCTATCGTTTTCTCTTCTTGGTTGTCTACCAACTCTCCTTTGTACTCTTTCATATTCTTCATTGATATTTCCATTTGTTGCGATTTTGCTCGCGCCTTCTTTCTCGATTGTCATGATTGTTCTGCCGAATTGCTTCTTCCAATTCTTGTTCTTCCATTTCTGCTCTCAATCTTTCCCTCTCGTGAACTAAACGCGTTTGTTCAATATAATGTTTTTCAATGTCATCTTCAATTTCCTTTTGTTTCCTTCGTGTCTCTCTCCCAAGTAATATTCTTCTTCCTTCTCCCTGATTTTCTTCATTAATCGGATCATTATGCCCTTGACGCTGCCTATTTTCTTGATTTCCGTCATTTTGACCATTCTGTAGATCTTCATGACGTGGAATATAATGATCTTCTACTACTTCTCTTCCTTCACGACCTCCTTCGTCAAAACTTAGTTCCCTTTCTAAATTTTCTTCATTAACGTTTTCCGCAGGTAATGTTTCTGCGAAGATTCTTGATCTGTTATTGCTTTTCGATCTTCTATTTTGCAGCCTCCTATTTTCCATCCTTAATTCGTGGTTTTGCCTCGTTAAATTTGCGCGTTATTCTGCTTCTAGACGCCTTTCTTCATGTATTGTTTGTCTCAACGTTTCTAATGCTACAATTTCTTCATTTCTATGAGTTGTTTCTCCCATTTCTTCTCGATTTCTCCCTTCTTGTCCATTATTCATCAGTTGTTGCACTTCTTCTCTTTCTTCCATAGAATCTGATCTCCATGTATGCACGCTAACTCTATCATAATCGATTACTCTATTCAGTGCTGGTTGAATTGGTGGTTGAATTGGTGGTTGAATTGGTGGTTGAATTTGTGGTTGAATTGGTGGTTGAATTGGTGGTTGAATTGGTGGTTGAATTTGACCTTCTTCTCTATCTCTTGCATTTATCCTTGATGGTTCACCTACTTCATTTCTCCTTTCTCCAACTAATCTCCCACTTCTCCTTACAATCGTTGGTTGTTCTGATGCATCCTTTCTTCTAGCCATTTCTCAATTTTAGTAAATTGTTGAGAATTATTCGAGATTTCTTTCTTGTTACACCTGATTCTTCCAATTCACAAGGTTGATCTTCTACTCAGTCCCTGTTTCTAGCGCATATGTAGTTGCAGGAAATCCCGCACTACACCCCTCACTAGAATTTGCTTAATTAACACATTAGAAGATGATTAATTATATACTTTCATTGATAATCTTCTCGAAATGTTTACAAGGATAGATATATCAGATCTAAAGAAATTACAATCACTCTAGATTTTCTCTCTCCTTATGACTTGCTTAACAATTCAAAAAGAACTCTCCCCTCAACAGACTAACTCAACCCTTTATATAGGGTAATACACAGTGGATGACAGCTAAGCTATCCTTTATTTTCGGGAATAACTCGCGAAGTGTCACGAGTGTTATAAACATTCTTCTTTGAGACACTCCTAAATCTCGCCAAGTCTTCACACTTTTCTCATGTTTTGGCTGTCGTCATCTATTGCGTCATTTATATTTCTTACCTGCGACGCCTTCGCAATGTAGTTGTTTATTACTCTCGCGAAGTATTGATGTCGCGATATTATGCTCCTACAAGGTAAAAGGGATAAGAGGCTGCAAAAACAACTGGTTGTTGTTAAGACCGGATGGGAGGAGCTAGTCTTGTATGGCCGATGTACGCCTCCTTGAAGGGGCAACCAGGGAGATGATAAGGGAGGCACCCTCCATTAGGGAGCTGATAAGTGTCTTAAGACGCAAATGTCATGAGGCTTTATTTTCGCAAGAAAATTTAGGCTTGTCATATTTGTGCGATGATCCTAAAGAGGCAATAATACAAAAGACAAAGATAAGACGAGATCAATGGGTCAGTACATGAAAGTGTAAGGACGTCCTGCGATTTCGTCGCAAGACGGCAATGTCATGGGGCTTTATTTTCGCAAGAAAATCTAGGCCTGTCATATTGTCGCAATAAAATTATCCTGCAGAGGCAACAATACTAAGAAATGATAAGGCAAAATCAAGGGGTCTTTACATGAAAGTGTAAAGACGTCCTGCGATTTTGTCGCAATGACAAGAGGTGGCGCAATAAGACCTTTAACTAGGAAGGCAAAATAAGACCACACAAAAGAAAAATAAAAAAATGAGATCTTGAAAACAACCAAGAAACATTCTCTCGCGAGAATTCAGCAGCAACAGTTGCGAGACTGAGGCATGTTACCATCTAAAGGTTATTTGCTTAATCATTCATTTGAAAACAAATAACAGAGGCAAGTATGGGAATGAATAGATTGAGAACATGTTATTTATTTTCATATGATAGATTTACGCACTCATAATATTGATTAACCATATTGCAAAAAAGAATTGTTTTTTTAACATGTGCAGAAAGGGACAACAAAAGTAGAATTTGTATTTGAAGATCCAAGAAATTTACAATAAGAAATTATAAAACTGGAAGATTAAAAGGATAAATATACAGATGTTACAAAAAGAGAAAGAAGAAAATGGAACTATTTCTTGTTTGATTCTTCTTCTTCATCAGATCCTTCTAGTTCATTATCTCCATCAGATTCTTCTTCGCTAGCATCGCTATCAGAGATATCCAAAGAAGGCATGTTCTCAGGGATTTCGTCAAGAAGACAAGGGTATGAAGAATGAGGAATACTGTTATCATCACAGACTGTCTTAATAGTCTGATTGCGAAAGAGAAAAACATCATTTTTGAAATTCTCCACAGTAATTTGTAGTGGCTTCTTCAACTTGGAATACTTGTCATTGCGAAGAGAGAAGTCCTTTGCAATTTGTTCTTTTTCGGATTCAAGTTTTTCAATTCTTTTCTGAAATCTCTTCTCAGCCTCTGCGAATGTAGAACAATGAATCAGTAACTTAGTGACAACTTCATATATAGTAAACAATTAAGTAAAGAAGAATGATCAACAACCTTCTCTATCAGAAATCATATCCCTAATCAAGGCTGTGTGCTCAACTTGAAGACTAACATTAACACCTAAATTATTTATGGCTTCATCTAGAACTTTCGCAGCCCAAGCGAACTCATCGTCACTGTTTATGAGAAGAAGAGAACAAATTTGATTCTCTCTTTCACTAAGAATAGTATTTTGGTGAATGGATTCATCCCGCTCAACTTGAACTTCAAGAAGAGTTTTTTGAAATTTTGCTTATGCTTGGGCACCTTGAAATTAGCAATGCGATCTTTGTCATCTATAAAATCACTAATCTTCTTCCTTAAAGTATTAATTTTCTCTTGGGAACTAAGATGTAGGTGTTTGAGTTGGTTGGCTAAACTCAAAATAGATCTATGATCAGCTTCTAAAAGGCGAAATCTGGATTGAAGTTCATTTAGAGAAAGAAGTTTGATTTTGTTATTTGAAAAGCTATTTAAAGAATCATTGAGATGGGCGAGAAGAGCATCGTTATCCATAGGCTCAGGAAATGAGTGAAGAAGAATGGCTTCATCAGAAAGGTTATAAACGTCTGCGAAAATGATAAGTCAGATAAAGAAAAACAAATGACAGAGCAAAAACAAGGAAAAGAGAAGAATTTTATACCATAAAGTTGTTGATTAGCATTTTGAAGGCTAGATATCTTGTCCTTCTGAGAAGAGGACTCAACTTCCAATTGTTTGGTCTTTTCACGAAGAGTAACAGTTTCATTTTCAAGTTCTTTATCTCTCTTGCGAAGAGAAACAACTTCAGCTTCCAATTCTTCATTCTTCTTGTTAAGTTGAAGGTTTTTCTTTAAAAGAATGTTGCGCCTTTTCTCGAGATCTGAGGCAACAACAAAGGAAGCTCTCCCAGACTATAAAGGAAAATAAAGAAATCGTCAAGATGAGGTTTATAATTGAAACCATGCAGAAATAAGGAAATATAGACATACCAAGGCACCAAGTGCGTTTAGGAAACTGGGAGTCACTGCTCTGGAAACTCCGCGAAAAGAATCATCATCCTCTAGTAAGGGAGCATCGCAGATATTTGCGAGAGCTTCGCATGTGGCAGAAAAATGATCATCTCCAATTCCTTGCATAGAGTCAGAGAAGATACTAGATAGTTGCGCCATAGAAGATTCAATTCAATGATTCTCCTTCGCAAGAGAGGTGTCAACATCATCATTATCTTCATCAGAGCTCTCGCTGGATTGAGTACTAGAGCGAGAAGAAGAATGGATCTTCCGTTTTTTAGAAGGTGGAGCAGCAGATTTCTTCTTGCGAAGAGGAATTTTACTCTTGCCTTTAGCTTTCGCAGCTTCAGAAATATCCTCTTCTTCAACAACTTCAACGCCAACCTTCGCACACGAATGAAGATAAGAAACAGAGGCAACAATATTGTTAAAAATAATGAAGAAAAGTATTTCTTACTTCATCCGTGATCGACTGGAGAATTGCCAGAGTACTCGCCTTAGGATTTCTCTCGTAACTTTTCCTCAATTCAACAATCTGAAAATTTCGCAAGATTAGTAGATGTAAAAAGAAGTAATAATTACAAACTGAGCAAAATTCAGGAAGCACACCTCTTTAGCTTTCTCGGGCCAATTAAATACCCAAGGTTTATAGTTGGTGAGATTCGCAGGGAGTACATTCGAACCTGAAATATAAGGTCCATTCAAAAATAGTGGAAGGACACACCATTTGTCGTCTTTGGAATGGCGAGGAACATTGTTCTTGCCGGAGTGCCAATCGATATCCTGCATAAGTACTTTGTCGCTGGGGATATTTTCTCTTCTTTTCAAACGTGCACCCCAGCGAGTTCTATCGTTCTTCATGTTTATTACTTCATAATTCTCAAAGAAACTCTCTACTGAATACTTCTCAGCGAATATCTCTAAGTCTACAAATTTAGGATCTCTGACTGCATTAGAATAGAGAGACCCTTACTAGCGCCACGGTTGGCGAACTCAAGCATTAAGCGGATACAATCTCCACTTAATTGGTAAACAGCTCGCGAGAATTTCTCATGAGCAAGAATTTCATAAAACAAAGGAAGTTCAGGGTTGTAAAGAGGAATGGGAAGACCGGCGAGAATCTGTCCTAGCGAGATTATGATCTTTTGATTATCGCAACAATAATCAGTAAATAATTTGGCGGAGAGAATAGATGAAGATTCTTGATGGGGAATAGTGGATAATGTGAAACATGTCTATTGTAAATCCTTTTGAGCCTCCCCCAAGAGAACTTCAGATCTACGACCAGATGGAGCCATTTTCAGAGTATGGGAATGATTAAGGAGTTGAAGATCAAAGGAAAAAAGAAAATTTACAGTAGCAGAAGCGGAAGTTACGGAGGAGAATTGAAGAAAAATTGCAGAGAGAAAGTAAAAAAGAAGAAGAGGAATATGAGAAAACTATATATAGAGAAGAATTCTCGAGAAGATAAACGCATTTAATGCGAGAAGAGACGTGAATGGTTGAGAAGTAACGGTTGAAAGAGACGTGTCAAAAAATGGGTGGAGAAGAGACACGTATTATAGATTTAGTGTAAAAGTATGAAGTCAAATCGCCAAACAGATAAGGATGAACAGCTGCGGCAGTTTGAAAATAATAATTCTCATGACATTCTCTCATTCGCAGAGAAGACATGAGAAGAGGCAAGATGTAGGATCAGAATATCGCAACACCAACACCTCTGCGAAATCCATAAATGTTACATAGCGAAGGCGTCGCAGACGAGTAAAATAAGTGACGCAATGGATGACGACAGCCAGAACACGAGAAAGGTGTGAAGACCTAGAGAGAACTAGGAGTGTCGCGAGATTATGCATTTTTACACTTGCGACACTTCGCAAGTCATTCCCGAAAATAAAGGACAGCTTAGCTGTCATCCATTATGTAATATCCTATATAAAGAGCCGAACAAGCCTATTGGAAGGGAGATCTTTTTCGAGTGTTGAGCAAGTCATTAAGAGAGAGATTCCATTTTATCTTGTAAATATTCAATAAGTTAATCAATAAAAATTATAATTGTTCATCTTAAAATGGTTTGATTGTGTGGATTCTTGTGAGGGGTGTAGTGTAGGATTTCCTGCAACTACAGGTTTCTTGAGATCCAATTCAATTCTAGCTTTCACATTACTCCTGTGTCTTGGTCTGCAGTTCTCCGGATTTGTCCAGTTTTTCTTTCCCATGAAACCAATGACTTCGTCTATTACACTTTTGTTCAGATGTTTCACTTTAAGATATTTGAATTGTATGTTAAATTCCTGATGAGAGATATTTGAACTGCAAATAATGCTTCTTCTACGATCTACGGTTCATTTTTAATAAATTCATCCTGCTCTTTTTCATTGTTCAGCCTCACCAGCATTAGGTTATGTCCTATGACTCTTATTTGTTTGTTTCCATACCTTATCCGTTAAGAGTTAATGTCTTCTTTGATGACTTTCATCTCAATATTTTTTTTTGTGCATGAGTTTCCCCAACAAAGCATGTGACCACTCTTCTGCAGCCTCATTGATGGTCCGAGAAGATTCTACCACACTTCTTCTTTTTGTTGGTATCTCTAGAGACGCCTTCCTTAGTTGTCTTGATAGTTAAGTGATTTTGTTTACATGGTTGTTAGAGCTTTATGTCATTGCAAGTTTTTCCTGTAAACAAGCATGCAGTACTGTAAATATAAGGGATGTGAGTCTTGCTTTGATATGTTTTCCGAGAAGAGGTATAAGATATATATTCTTCCAAAATATCTTATAAGTTGACTCACAATCCCAAGTGTATCGCATATTATCTCTATAAGGTGGTGGAAAATGCAGGATAAGTTGGTTTTGGTAACAAAATTTGTTAGGAAAATAATCTGCAGTTATAACCATTCTAGTTTTACCCAATTTATGTGCATGGTTATAAGGTGATACAGGAAAGTGAATAACTAATTTGCTGACGGTACGGGAAAGTGCTGGAATCACGGGTGATACAGAGCAAATTCATAGGGGGAAATTGACTTGTTTGAATTTTTTTGAAATATATGTAGCTGAGAATGGTATTCTGATAATCACGAAAATCTACAGTTTGGGATTTTCCAATGCCTGTAACTGCTAGAGGAGTTACTAATCTAATATTATGAATCATCTCCATTTGACACTAAAATGCAACCTGTGAAAGATCACAAATAAGATGATTTGCACCACCGCATTCCACACCACTGCTCTTAGTTCAGAAGCAAGCATTCTGAACTCCATGACTGGATACCCACAAATGACTCTTTGAAGATCTGCACAAGATAAAAATTACCTCTCCATAGCAGAAGAATGATTAGAACAATGGATGATGAAAATACATTAAAAAAATATAGCACAAAAGAATTTAAAACCTTGATTGTAGTAAATTTTAAGAAAATAAAAACTAAAAGCTAACTATATTTTGAAAGTAGAGATTATCCATTGGAAGATTCCACAATATCCAAAGGATTATACGACTAAAATGCAGTGGTTAATATGATTAAAACATGAGATTATTGAAAGATTTGATGTTTCAAACATAAGAAATGCAAAATATATGAAGAATGAAAAGAAACGATTCTTAGCTTTGTTGACTCATATGTTACTACCGATTCTCAAAGCTCATCCTTCCTCGTAAAATAAATTATTTAATCAACTAACTTATTTAACTAATTTAATCTTTTTTTTTTTTTTAGGAAAGGAAAATATCATTGATTAAAATAGGTTTACAGCATTTTGGAGAAAGTAAGGAATACTGGATTCATCCCATTCACCTGTAACTTTCTCTATACGACTATGCTTAGCAGCTAAGTCTGCAATACTATTAAGATTCCTCTTAAGGTGTTTGTAACTAATAGAATGAATATATTTTAAAAGAAATAGACAATCATCTAAAACAGAGTGAGAGGACCAGTTAATCTGTCCTTTGTTATTATTCAGATAAGCCATAACATTCTTGGCATCGCTAATTAAGAAGATGTTCTGGTAGTTTTTGGAGAGGATCCATTTAGATGCCTCCAGAGTGGCTAAGCTTTCAACACCCTCAGGACTAGCAGCAGCATCAGAGACTAGTTTACAGCCCTTGAAAGAACCTGCATGATTCATTGCCACAATGCCAACACCAGAGTTATTAGTATCCTTGTCAAAAGAAGCATCACAGAAGACAAGTAAGCTATTCTCATGTATAGTATTAAGAAAATTATCCTCATTAACAGTAACAGTTTGAGGATTAGAAATAACAGCATTGACCGAAGAGCTGACAGTGTCATTTGCCAAACTAAGAGCAGTATTGGCAGTAAGTAGAGGATTCAGGGCTTGTTATCAAAAACTTTAGAGAACCTATCTTTCCAAATGCACCAAGCTGCAGTGAACACAATAGCAGATTTATCTAACAGATTCTTAGTGGAGAGCCATTTAGAGATCCAGTCCTTAATGCTAATGTCACTATTCAAATCTTGAGCAATAACATGACTAACAACAGGGAGGTTGGACCAGACATTCCTAGCAAAGTTACAGTGAAGAATCATGTGTTCTGGAGTTTCATTGGCTCCAGAATTGCAGGATTTGCACCTGTTGTCATGGCTGTTGTTATAACTAGAGAGCTTACTACCTGTGGGAAGGATGTTTTCCACACATTTCCATAAGAAGAGTTGAGTTTTAGGCAAAAGTGGAGTCTTCCAGAGAGCCTTATGTAAATCTAGGTCTGGATTAGGTGTAGAATTATGTGGCAACTCATTAGCTAATAGCTTATACACAGATTTGACTGTTAAAATGCCATTCTTATTAAAAGGCCAAATGAGAGTGTCACATCCAGAGAATGGTATTCTCATCCGACAAATCTTCTGACTGTTTTCACTGGTGAAGAAGGCTTCAACTAAGCCTACATTCCAAGTCTTATCCTCATGATTTATAAAATCAGAAACCTTATAATTAGGATTAGGAAAACTAGAGCACAGAGGCAAAGAAGCATCTAAAATCCAATCATCAGAAAAAGCATGAATAGTAGATCCATCTCTTAAGTCCCAGAAAGCATGTTGTTTCAGAATATCCAGACCATGACAGATACTTGAACAGACCCAGGATTGGCTCCATGGTTTTTTATAATGAATGGGATGACAGTTTTTGAAATATTTGCATCTTAAAATCCTAACCCAAAGCTCATTAGAGGAGTGAACTAAAAGCCAAGCAGTTAGTTAAGAGAGCAAGATTCATTTTTTTAAGATTCCTAAAACCTAGTCCTCCCTGTAGTTTATGAGAACAAACCTTTTCCCATTTCTTAAGTAGTAGCCTCCTGAAGTGTTCATGGTTACTGGTTAACCGAGAAACCGAACCAAACCAAACTGATTAGGGGGAAACCGAACCGAACCATTAACTAATGGTTGGTTTTGGTTTAGAAAAGATGAAAACCGAGATTAATGGTTTGGTTTTGGTATGATAGAGAAACCGAACCAATAACCAATGGTTAACCGAATATTGATAAAAAAAAAAAATCATTGATTAAATTTTCATTAGAGATGTCACTGCCATTAGTTAAATCTTCTTTTGATCTCTAGATTTAGAGTAAGCTTTAACTACTCTTGATATTTTTTTTTATTTTATTTTTGTCTGTAAATTTTTGTAAACCAATACTATTTTTTTCTGTAAATTAGTGTAATTTTTTTTTTTGGTTTGACATAATTATTGGTTAACCAAAAACCACTGGGAAAAACCAAAACCGGCCGGAACCATTTGGAAACCTAACCAATGGTTAATGGATTGGTTTGGTTTCAATTTTTAGAAACCGATAGTATTGGTTTCGGTTTTGGTTTGGCTTGAAACCGAACCAAAACCGACCATGAACACCCCTAAGCCTCCATGTCCATTTTTACCCCACCAAAAATCCCTTTGAGACTTTTCCATTTTATCAACAATGGTGTCAGGAAGAAGAAAAGAGTTCATGTGATAATTGGAAGTAGATTTTAAATTATGATGTACAAGGACAGATCTACCAGATTGAGTTAACTGCTTACCTTTCCAATTAGCAACTTTAGAATCATGATGGTTATTTAATCATAAAAATTTAATTACTGGTAATCGGTTAGGGTAATTTAACCATTTTTGAAAATATATGGTTAAAAGGACTTTGGGGAAATAACCCTATTTTATTTTACTAGGTATACCCCAAATAATCTCCGTATATACCAATTTTGCTGGTTTAATAAACTCAGCCCGTTATAATTATTTTTTTTTTTGATAAAAAAATAGAATATTATTGATTATTAAGAAATTGCACTGAGGTCTTTTGCCAGAAGACTACAAATGTTGGCACTAAAATTCTCATAGAGTTCAACACCTAGTTCAGAAGTTCTAACTGTCTTAGCAACTTCATCTGCTACTTGATTGTCGTCTCTACTAATAAAAGTAAAATTGCATAAACTAAAACTAGAAGATAAATATTTTATCTCTTTCAAGATATTCCTATTTTCCCATTGTATTAAAGAAATAGTTCATGTAATTGATTGGATGACGAGTTTTGCATCTGCTTCAATGTGTATTATGTTGAATGATTTTTCCTTTGCCCAAACTAGTGCCTCACGTACTGCCATGCATTCTCCCTCTTCTGGATTTAGTGCTCCATTTGCGAAACTTCCTTTGATCCCAACGCATGCTCCTGTTTCATCACGAATAATTAGACCAGTGCCTAACTTTTTAGAGTTGTAGTCAAATGATGCATCTACATTTATCTTAATAATGCCTGGTAAGGGTGGAAACCAGTGTGAAGTAATGCATTGTGTGGATGCAGATGCAATGTTATGTACCTTTAAATGAGAATACAAGTAATAGTTGATCTTATGCACAGAGTTAAATGGGTTTAAGGATACTTCCTGGAAAATTGAATCACATCTGTCTTTCCAGATGATCCAAGCACCAATCATTAAGGTGTATAACCATTGTTCATTCGAATTACTATATGTAGAGAACCAACTTGTGCACCATTCTGACACACTTGTGCAGTTATTTCTTACAGCATCAATGTTGATGTTAACTCCTCTCCACACAGCTCTGGCATGTCTGCATTCCAATAACAGATGTTCTATTGTTTCAAGTTCAGTGCCACGACAACCACATTGAGTTTCCTGCTCAGTATTGTAGACTGATAATCTATCTCTTGTCTGATTAATCTCCCTAATTCACTTCCAGATAAAGAGTTTAACTCTATGAGCAACTCCAGTTTTCCAAAGTGTTTTCCAAACCATAGGATCAATAGTTCTGCCATTGACAACAACATCTCTTCTGCAATTAGAAAGCTTATTGTAAGTGCTTTTGACAGAGAACTTACCATCTTTGGAAGGCATCCAAATCATCTTGTCTTCTTTAGTGACATCAAGAAACATTCTCTGAATTCTAGAAGAAGTATCAGTATCAAATAATTGATCTAGTAGAGAGATGTTCCAATTACTGGTACCTGGTATAATAAGCTTAGCAACCTCTTCATAAAATCTGAATAAATCATTCACAGGAACTGGAGGAGTTGTCATACCTGGAATCCATCAGTCTTGCCATATTTTTGTTCTTTTTAATTATTGTCAGCCCGTTTATAACACAGTTACAAAAGTATTTACGAAAAATCATGCGAATTTTTTTGGAACCGCAAAGCAACGGTCGGGTTCTCAAAATGACAGGCCAAACTAACATCTTACCTAGCCAAACTAAAATAACAAATCTCACGCACCTGATAGCTTCGGGTTTGTTCCAAACCTGATTTTCCTACCGTTGTACCGAACCAAAACAAAAACAATACAAAAATATCTTTACAACTTTCCTTCGCCATATACCCGTTCACTATCCACTCACAACCCAACCTTTCAACAGACCTCTCTTTCTTTCTCTCTCTTGAAGAACAGCACAGAAGAAGAACAAAAATGGTGTCCAAGATACTGAAAAAAACCCCAACAAAACCCTCAAAAGATCGTCGAAATCACCGCCGCAGAAGGAAGAGTACACCCCTCAAGAACGTAACAAATGCAACTTCATTCTTCATCGCGTCGATTAACAAATCGATTTATACATGTCAACGTCGTCTCATCAAAATCTTTACAAAGTTCACAAACATTGGAACCCCTAATCGTCGAAAGCAAGGGTTTCATATCCTGAAGAAATGCCCGATCAGCAAAGACGAAGAAGAGAAACAACAATTACTCGGAAAAGATAGTAACCATATCTGCCGATCATTAAATTTCAACAATGTCGTCGTTCTTCCGCCATCTTTATTACCTGAAAGAAGAACAATTTTTCTTGATTTAGACGAGACATTGATTCATTCAACAACTGATCCGTCTCCAGAACGGTTCGATTTCATTGTTCGACCTAGAATTGAAGGAGAAGTGATGAATTTCTATGTTTTGAAACGTCCAGGTGTTGATGAGTTTCTCGAATTCATCTCGGAGAAATTTGAAATTGTTGTTTTTACTGCTGGATTGAAAGAGTATGCTTCACTTGTTCTTGATAAAATCGACCGGAATGGGGTGATTTCTCATCGACTATATCGAGATTCGTGCAAGGAAATGGATGGAAGATTTGTGAAAGATTTATCCCAAATTGGAAGAGATTTGAAAAATGTTGTACTTGTTGATGATAACCCTAATGCATATATTTTTCAGCCTGATAATGCACTTCCTGTGCGTCCGTTTATTGATGATCTCCAAGATAGAGAACTCGAAAATGTCAGGAGATTTTTCGAAGGTTCAGATTGTTTCGAAGATATGAGAGATGCTGTTAAGAAGTATATCTGGGAAGGAGAACAGAAACAAGAAGTTCTAGAAATGTTTTGATTTTGTATTCTGTTTGTCTTTTTCATTTCATTTGTCGAAATCTCTTTTGTGGTTCAAATTACAGTAATGAACCATAATGTTCATTAATTTTCTGGTGTATCAAGATAATTGTTATAATTAGCATTCAAAATTTCTCAAGACTTTTATTTCTTATAGTTTCAATCTTTTTTTTTCTTCTCTATTTTCATTTTATAAGTTGTTTCATTATGTAAAGAGATGGGTTTATGATAATAGTCATTTGCTGCGATGATTTGAACTTATCCAAGTACATTCATTTGATTTTAAGATTCATTTGAGAGATGCTGTTAAGAAGTATATCTGGGAAGGAGAGCAGAAACAAGAAGTTTTAGAAATGTTTTGATTTTGTATTCTGTTTGTCTTTTCATTTCATTTGTCGAAATCTCTTTTGTGGTTCAAATTACAGTAATGAACCATAATGTTCATTTATTTTACTGGTGTAACAAGATGATTGTTATAATTAGCATTCAAAATTTCTCAAGATTGATCAAGTTTATTTCTTATTGTTTCAATCTTTTTTTCTTTCTTTTTTATTATATAAAGAGATGGGTTTATGATGATAGTCATCTTCTGCGATGATTTGAATTTATCCAGGTACATTCATTTGATTTGAAGATTCAATTTTGTGTTTTATGTAGAATGTGTAAGTGCACATAAGGTGTTCGATAATTTGTTTGAAAGAAAGAATTTCAGTTTACTCTTGCCTGCCGAGATTTGACTGTTGCTTCATTCCAGAGTCTCACCTTTTCTTGAAGGACCTGGGGCTGGGGGGACTCTTTGAATATGAAAGCTGAAGGGGCAGGACAAAACGTTCTTGCTGAATAGTAGAATATGATGCTTAAGGAAACAAAGTTCTCAAATACATAGGTTATTCTCATGTTCACTTGACTTTGTTCTTCCTGCTCTAGCATTTTAATTTTATTGAATCTTTGGCAGATCCAACATACATGAGCCCTGCTGTTCCTTCAAATGCATCTGACAATGTGTACTGCGCGCTTCTTGCTCACAATGCTATTCCCGGTAAGATGGAAATGTACATTAGTTGTATAACTGGACCTGTTAATCGGAGACACTTAACAAGTATCGAGTTTTAGGTATCCAAACTCTAGCTAAATTCCATGTTTCACTTCTGTACCCACAGCTTTTTATGTTTCACAAAATTGGTTAAAAAGACCAAAATCAAAATTTCCTGGGTGAAAAGGACAGTCAGATTTAGATACTGTTTAAATGGACAAAAATTTAAAAATAGGCAGGATGTAACCAGTTTCATCTGTCCATTTTCAAATATTTTTTCTTATTTTTATTTTACACAGGATGCATCCAGTTTTCATCCTTGCTATTTTTTAAGTTTAAGCCAGGATGAATCCGATTTCATCCTTGCTATTTTTTTTGTCCATTTCACCCATAAAATTTTTTACTCGTCCATTTGAACCGTGTTTTAATTTTTTTTGGACAAATGACCCATTTTCCGTTTATGTTTCGAGTTAACGTGAATTAAAAAAAAAAAATCCGGACGAGCGTCCACCTTTTAAAACGGACAGACGTCCATTCTGGAAAATTTGTGTATGTATAATCGCTTATTTCGACAAGACACAAATATAAATCAGAATTAACTCTATTTCTCTTATCAGGCTCTAATTTGTCCATAAGATAACTTAGACTTTTCTTTTAGACAAGACAAACACTAAGTTAGTTAACTAGTTTTTCTTGTCAAGGATTTCGATTAGACTTGAATAACCGAATCCTACATTTGATAAGTCTAACTAAGATCAGAATTAACTTAGTTTCTCTTATCCGGTATCAAATGGACTAAACAAATGACCCCGTAATTTTTTTTAAGCAAAAACCAATAAATACAAACCAAAATAAATTGATTTGTCATAACTTTCCTCAATCGGAAGCAATTGAAACAAATAATAAATGTAAACACCGCAATTGCACCGAATTTCATTAAGCAAAAACACTTGATACCAAACAATAAAAACGATACCAAATTATAAGTCAATAAGTTGACATAGTTTTTCTTAACCTGAAACAATTGAATCATAATAATCAATCCATACAACATAATGGAACATATCAATTGTACTGAAATTTTGTTAAGCAAAAGCAAAATATATGCAATAAAATCAAGCTTTTCTTAAACTGGAAAAACGACTAACCAACAGATAAAAATCGTTACCTCGAATTCCGCAGCCACTTCTCCCCAGAAAGATATATCATTTAAGCGCAAGTTCAATAAGAACTCTCCCTTGTTTGTTGTCATCCTCTCGCAAGAACAAAAGAACAACAACAAGAGCAACCTTTACCAGAGAAAGGTTGAAACGGTTTTAACAAATGCGTGCCAATAGAAAAAGTTTAAACCCGGAGCACATATGTTATGCTTAACACACTTATGTATAAATAAATTGATTATCAACACATTGTGACTTTTCAAACATGAGTTTCAATCGGAACACCTTATGATCCTTTGATAAAGCCTACCAACAAGGGCTAGAATTTAATCCCACTAAATCATAAAGCCACACAAATCATAAGGGTTACACATATGAGATCGAATAATTAGGTTAATAAAAACCTAAACTAAACATATCACAATCCGAAAGCAATAGCATAAAATACTATCATTCAAAGCAGGCTATGCAATCAGAACTATCAAATAATGAAACACAAAAAATTATAAAATAAAATTTTATTCATTCATAAATATTGATAGTTTTATTCAAGTAGACCTTATACAAGAAGAGGATGGAGCGACCTACCTGAGGTTGTTAAGTTTTGTTTAAGCTTAGCTACAACTTTTCAAGTACCACCTGATAGGACTAGAAGGATACCTGCAATTGTATTAACCGCAAGTGCACAGTGTCAACAATGTAAACAGGGCAAATACGTGTCGAACCCACAGAGACTAGGGCAGTGCGAAATTGAATTCAAAGCCTTACTTTACTAATTCAAATCAAAGGGTTTGTCGAAACAACTAGATGTTGGCAAAGATCAAACTAGAAAAGTGAAATGGAAATACGGATGCAAGGAGAGTTGAGGACAGTCAAGTAAAAGGCACTAAGGCAGCTGATGGGATAGTACTAGGGCAATTGTCACTCAAACTATACTAAACACTCAGCAATGAAGTTGTTCTTTTCCCATATAATGAATCAGCGATGGAGATACGAGTCTTTCGCTTCATCAAAGGGATCTCAGTACAGAAGATTCAAAATCAACTAAGGTATTAATCCCTAGTATCAGTTGTCTTGTTACAGCACAACTAATCAAAGATTGGTGAAATCAATTTAACATGAGTTGATGCAACATTATACGATAGTTCTGACGGCCTAGGATGCGAGACATACAAGGTGATAGTCATATAATGCAGCACAAAGATTGAACCTATCTTTATTCAATGAAACACAATAAGAACAACACCATAGATATAAGTGATTAGAAATAGTTCAAGGGTTTCATCTCAACCCTAGCTAAGTAATTAGCACATATTGCAAACAGGTGATAAACGAGATTCAAATATAAATAAACCCATTGAAGCAACTGAACCCAATTGATTTATCACAGAATTCTTAAAGGATACTAAGGATAAAGAAATTACTTAAAGTACTTTAAACTCTTCTCCCTCACTCACTGCATATCTCAAATACATCATGACAGCCCCTATTTATACAATTCCACCTCACTTACCAGTCCCTCTTGCCAATAAATACAATATGAAATTTAGGGTTTTCATGTCACTGAAACTCACCACTGAAAACACTCCTCATCATGCACATCCACTGAACTATCTTCACTAATCGACTGATGTTGTCGGTGTTTGAAAGGAGAACATCATCAGACCTAATTTGACAATATTTAATGCTTGTGTTCACCACTGCCATTTCCTGCTGCTGCCGTCGGTGATGTATACCCAGATTAATATGAATTGATAATGCCTGCTGCTTGTACAACGCCGCCTGACCTTGTCTCCATGTCTTAAAACCTCAAATCAATCTTCATTCCTAGCTTCTATCAGTAGGGGAGAGGTGAAATTATTGTGTGCAGTAGGAAGATTGATTTGATGTGAAATGGTATTGGGTAGAGAGTAAACAAAGGGTCACAGAGAATTAGGGTTAGAGAGGGATGGGTCAACAGAGATAGAGTTCGAGATTGCCGGCAATTGTAAGGAAATTAGGGGAGGCTTTTCAGTTAAGCGGATGGTATTGAAAATCCGAGAGATATGACATGCCGGTAGAGATGGGGGACAAAGAAAAGATGGTCGACTGAGTTTTTGGGAAAGAAGAACACATATAATTGTTTCTCGTGAAGGAGACGGGATTTGGGAAAGATAACTGATTCTTTGTAAAGCATGAGTACCTTGTTTTGGTATTCAAGAATGGACCTTGGGCTTGCTTCCGTGTATTTGAGTTATGAACTTCAGCCCATTGATTTATTTCAAGATCAGAGATTTCTTCTTCTTGAACTTCTTGTTCACTACTAGTTCCATTCAAAAATCTGCTCGCACCCCGACTGCCTTCTCAAGTACACGTATCTGCTTGAAGCCAAATTGACATCTAGCTCGACAAGGCATAACAACTCCACTTTGTGCATCTCATCTTCAGATCATTCTTTTCATTCCCCCAGCATTACAAAACAAAAATCAGGGACAATTACCACAAAATTTACTCGTAAACGAACAAGTGATACAAAATATATGAATTGGCACAAATATAAGAAATTAGTGCAACAAGATACCGTAAACACCTACAAAATTATAAGAATACATACAATATTAGGTTCCTATCAAATACCCCCAAACCTGAATTTTGCTCGTCCGCGAGTAAAACAAAAGTTAAAAGAAAAGTCCTATCTACACCACTGTCGCTGGTCTCTCGATTGCATTTAGCGAATGCAATAAGACTTTTAAACCACTAAGTGTCCTTAGTGGACGAGTTGAAGTCTTGTGAGGGTTTGCTTAGAACATACCCACAAAGTTCTAGGACAAAATATAAGCTCTGATTCCATGAAAGTGATACCTACATTTCATTTTTAGCTCACAACAATTGGATATGTCAATCTAGCTTTCAAAGGCACAATTCTAGCACTGAAACAACTAAATGCATGTGATAAGAGTGTAAAGTGTATCACCTTAGACATGCATAGAGAATGGTTTACTGTAGGAAGTTATGGTTGCCAATTACTAAGAGATAATTTTTAGGCTAAGAACTGAATTCAAAGTCAAGCTAGCTGTCCGGCTTTACGAGAATTGTGAATGTTCACCTTTAGAGATGGTGATATTTCAGTTTACCCGCGTTGTACATCGATGGATACACCCTCCTTGCGTATTACAAGACTATTTACAACATATAACAAAAAGGAACATTGATTGCATATTTATATTGACTGCTCTCTTGATTTGAGGCAAGAGAGGAACTTTAACTTTTTTACTGAAACAGAATAACAGACAATGGATACTTGTTCTTTCTTTCTTTCTTTTTCTTTTCATTTTTTTCATTTTTTTTTTGAAGCAACTTTTTTTCAACTGAACTTTCTTTTCTTTTCTTTCTAAATTTTTCTGATGACTTTTTTTTTTTCCAACTGATTTTGGAATAAAGAAAGATACAGATACAAACTGATACAACAAACTTTACACAAAAACAGAAAAAATAGATTACATGACACTTTTAGCAAGAGGCAGCCCTTTTCGATGCACCCGGTCAAATTCAATAGTTGCTTTTCTTAATGTATCCTCCAACTTCTATCCCAGCCAACCAAAGAACAAGCTAGTCAAATCTCATTCAGTATTCTAGATGATTGGCAGCCTACTTCACCTATGAAATACCGATGCTATACACGCTTGGTAGATCGTGCATGTGCAAAATTTCTATATCACATGTGAATTGTGCTAGAATCAGGGGTGCCTCATCATCTAGACTAAGAACCCTAAGATATCATACATGCACAAGTATCACAATTCAAGGTAAATGAGCTCCATTTTTTTTCTTTTTTTCTTTTTTAAGATGTTATCTATTCACAAGATTCAAGCATACCAAATCACTACAAAGTTCATGTGATATCTACTCCCACCCCCAAACCTATGTTAAACAGTGTCCTCAATGTTTCTAAGGATTCACTAAGTTATAACATGCCATGAAGTTCATGAAGATAACAAAGAGGTTAGAGAGTACCATATCCAAAAAGTGTTGCCAAACCTTTTTTAAGATGTTATCTATTCACAAGATTCAAGCATACCAAATCACTACAAAGTTCATAGTTTCCTCAATGAGTTATAACATGCCATGAAGTTCATGAAGATAACAAAAGGTTAGTACCATATCCAAAATCGGATAGTTGAGCGGCAAAGGTAGATATCACAAAAAAAAAAGATTATATACAGCAAAAACTAGTCTATCGAACTGAAACCAAAGAAAGCAAATGACAGAAAATGAAATTCTAAACCTGGTATGTACAAGGGTGAGCCAGTTCAATCTAGATAGACGGGGTCCTCCAGATCAGTTATTTCAATTTCAGGTGGAATTGGTTCAAGGAATGGCTTTAGTCTCTGGCCATTGACTTTGAAAACGTTCTTCGTTGCTATATCTTCGAGTTCTACAGCTCCATGAGGGAATATTGTGCGCACCAAGAACGGGCCTGTCCAATAAAACTTTACCTGAAAAAAAATGCAATTTACCTGGAAAAAGATGCAAATGAGTGTTGTACAATAAAACTTTCTGGCCAGGCGTGAATGACTTGCGCAAAATGCGTTTGTCATGGAACACTTTCATTCTATCTTTGTACAGCTTCGAATTGTCATAAGCATCATTTCTCAGCTCTTCCAATTCATTGAGTTGAAGCTTCCGTTGAGTACCTGCCTTATCAAGAGAAAAGTTAAGTTTCTTTATAGCCCAATATGCTCGATGTTCTAGTTCAACAGGTAAATGACAAGGCTTGCCATACACAAGTCTGTAAGGAGACATGCCAATAGGAGTTTTATATGCTGTTCTATAAGCCCATAAAGCATCATTCAATCTCAAAGACCAATATTTTCTAGACGGGTTAACCGTCTTGTCAAGAATCTGCTTAATCTCCCTATTAGAAAACTCTACTTGGCCACTGGTTTGCGGATGGTATGGGGTTGCGACTTTATGAGTTATGCCATACTTACGTACTAATGACTCAAAAGGTCTATTGCAAAAGTGAGAACCACCATCACTGATTATAGCTCTAGGTGTGCCAAAACGAGAAAATATATTTTCCTTTAATAACGAAAGTACCACTTTGTGGTCATTTGTTTTGGTCTCAATTGCTTCTACCCACTTAGAAACATAATCAACAACAACAAGGATGTATAGCTTACCTTCAGAATTAGGAAACGGACCCATGAAATCAATTCCCCACACATCAAACAGTTCAACAATCAAAATAGGGTGCAATGGCATCATGTTTCTCTTGGAAATACTTCCTAGTTTCTGACAACGTTCATAAGCAATACAATAAGCATGACAGTCTTTAAACAATGATGGCCAATAAAACCTACTCTGCAAGACTTGCAGCAGTTTTCTTGGCACTGAAATGGCCTCCACAAGCTTGGACATGACAAAAAGATACCACATATTTTTGTTCACTGTTGGGGACACATCTCCTAATGATTTGGTCCGGGCAATACTTAAACAGGTATGGGTCATCCCAAAAGAAGTATTTTACTTCAAATAAGAACTTAGAACGGTCTTGTCTAGACCAATGCAAAGGCATTGTTCCCGTGGCGAGATAGTTCACAATGTCATCAAACCAAGGAAACTCAAACACAAGCATTAATTGTTCATCAGGAAATGACTCTCTAATAATCAAGGTGAAAAGACGAGGGTGCCAAAATATACCTCAATCTAAAACTTTTCCACCTATAAGTCCTTTCTCCGAAAGTGATTGTCTATGGACTGAGTCGAAACAATACAACTAATCGGTTCACACTTCGTGTGATCGTCTATGGATACGAGATCGAGACAATACGACAACAAGATAACTTGTGTGATTGACTATGGATACAAGATCGAGACAATACAACAACGAAGTATGTTTACGTGATAATAGGTTCGGACTTAACCAAACACAATAATATTGCTATCAAGTAAATAGGAATTAACGTTTGTGTATTTTACTTCTAATTATAATAAAACAATTATAATTGAGGAAATAGAAAAATAAAAGACACAACAAGATTTTGTTAACGAGGAAACCGCAAATGCATAAAAACCCCGGGACCTTGTCCAGAATTGAATACTCTCACGATTAAGCCGCTATAGAAAATTTAAACCAACTTCGTATAGTTGAGACCAAGCAACTAAACCTATAGTTCACCTAGTTCCGTCTGTATCCCTGCGCCTCCAACTTGCAATAAGTCACGCACTTGGAACAATTCCTTTGGTTCGTATTCCAAACAGTAAAGAAATAACAAATATGTTCGGTAGCAACTCTTTTCAAACAAGTGATATGAGTTTAACAAAAGGCTCTTCCGTTTATCCCAATAAACTCCTTTGTTAGGTCCTCAGATCTATCTTTTCAACAAATACCAAAGTAATTGTTAAGACTATGCAATCAATACTTCGAATCACAAAGAAACGTATTGATGCCGATCTACTCAACTAATCAGTCAAATCTATCACAAAGATAAACCGATTATAGTTGGATCCCCAGCCGATCAAGTTTTGTGCACACCAAAGATTATGAACCCAAATCAGAAATCTTCTTCGTCTTCAAATCTTCTTAGATCTTCAATAAACACCTGCACACAATCAACTTGAATCTCTTGTGATCAATCACACACAAAACGGAGTCTGTTAACAATGGATTATCACAAGACGGCTTTAGATCTACAAACAGTCTAAAGATCCCCGTCGAAACTTCGATCTAGTTTGAGTGAATCTTATATCAGAAGAGAAGATTCTCAAGCATAAAAAAACTAGGTGCAATCAAAGTTCAACAACCATTAGTCAATCAAATCAATCGAAAACTAATAATAAGCTGCAATTATCTAGTTTCCCACCAACGGTACTCGTAGAGCTTCCCAATCCCGAAGAAGTCTTCAAAACGAGCGGTCGTAAGAGATTTCGCCTAAATAGGGTACTTTCCTCTCCGAATAGACGGCTCCACCAGTAACAACACAACTAGGATCGGTTACCACATATTTATGGTATCTAAATTGTATTCGGTTGCACAAGTCATAGGATTGGTTACCAATATCTAAGACTTGTTGTACCTTTTACAAGGATCGATTCCCCTTTGCTTGTGATCGGTTGCACCTCTTACTAGGATCGGTTCCCCAATGTCTAGAGTTGGTCATACCAATTATAACAAATCGATCATACCATCTTAGGTGATTACTTAAGATCGGTTTCACTAATGAAAGTCATACCAATACTAAAGTCAGGCCTTGTGAATAGTTTTACCAAGATACATAAACAAGTTATGAGCGGTTATACCAAACACACATATTGGTAATCCAAAGATTTGTAATGAATAACAATACAAATAAGCCTAGCGATTTCCATTTCGATTCACAAAACAAGTTTATGAATTGTACTTCATTCTAACGAATGTAAAACATTGTTTTCTATGACGAAATCTTCACCCATACCCATACATAATCACAATAGCATTCATACGATTATGTCGATGTCTTATATATGAAGTTCAAAAGATAGACGTTATACTTCGTATTGTAATTCCTTAATACTATGTCTAACTAGAGTATAATCATTCACAGCTTTGCAGTTATGTTTTCAATATGCACGACTTGAAAGATACGTTAGGGAATGAAACAGTTCAAGTCAAATATTACTAACCTCAAGTGGAAGGATGATGTCGTTGTTGTAGCTCCTTACTTCTTCACATTCTTCAAGTCTTCACGTAATACTCGTAATGTCTCATATCCTAATACTTTCAAGCTAACCTATACGAAGTTGACTTTAGTAAATAATCAAGTGAATCTTTAAATGAGTTTTGGTTCACTAAAATATGACAACCAAACTTGACATACCAACGCTTGATGGGTTCAACCGAGCTATGCTCTAACAATATCCCCCTTTGTCAATTTTAGTGACAAAACTCTTACATCATATGGATAAACAAATTACAAGAATTCATTACACATACGCTGATTCCCAAATTCAACAACATAATAACCTGTATACATTCAATCCATAAATGTTGTTGTTGACATTATAGTAACAAAGCTAATACTCCCCCTAAAGGTAAGATAGGTAGATTTTCAATCCGCACGTCTTTGTTATTTCCTTTGTAGTCCATGTAACTACAAGTATCAATATGATATGTTACTCCCCCTTAGTCTATGCTTTACTCTTTCGTTAGATATAACGTTTAAGCACCAATGTCCTTTCCTTAGTGATACCAAATCACTTGTTTAATCCATATATTTCTCCCCCTTTTTGTCACAAAATGACAAAGGTACGAGCAAATAAAAGACAAACCGAAAGGATCTTACAAGTCTCAAAAGACTCGCAACCAATAAGAGTTAAGCACGAGGGTTCCACAGACCATTTTTGATAACCAATATCAAAACCGAAACTACAAAGTAATTTTGTTTTGATATGTTACCAAGGAAACAATTGCCCGAAGCAATTTTCCCTAATAGTTTAGCAAACCAAAAAATCGACTAAGCACCTTACAATCGCTTGTTCGATAAGACCAAAATAAAGATCAGAATTAACTCTATTTTTTCTCATCAGGTTCTAATTATTCAAATAATAACTTAGACCTTTCACTTTTAAACAAGACAAGTACTAGGTTAGTTAACTAGCATTTCTTGTTAAGGCATTCGATTAGACTTGAATAACCGAAACCTCCACTTTGATAAGTCTAACTAAGATCAGAATTAACTTAGTTTCTCTAATTAGGAATCGAATTGGACTATACAATTCATCCCGAAAACCTTTTGTTAAGACATAAACAATTCATACAAACTAAATAAATCAACTTGCATAATTATTTACCTCAACCGGAAGCAATTGAAACAACATAGACATTAAAGTACCGCCATTGCACCGTAATTTTGTAAGCCTAAACAATTCATATTAAACAATAAAGCAAGATAACAATAGTTTTTCTTAACCGGAAACAATTGAATCGCACACACATCCATACACAAATAATGGAATAAACATCAATTGTACCGAAATTTTGTTAAGCAAAAGCAATAAATATATGCAATAAAATCAGTCTTTTCTTAAACAGGAAAACGATTAACTAACAAAGTCGTTATCTCAAATTCCGCATCCTCTTCTCCCCTTAAGATATGTCATTAAGCGCCAGTTCAAGTTAGAACTCTCCCCCATTATGTTGTCATCCTCTCGCAAGACAAAAGAACAACAACAAAAACCAACCTTTACCAGAGAAAGGTTGAAAACCGGTTTTAACTAATGCAATGCAAAAGTTGAAACCCCGAAACACATATGCTTTTATGCTAAACCAAACGATTCAACATATTGTGACTTTTTCACATATTAGTTTCAATCAGAACCCCTTATGATCCTTTGATAAAGCCTACCAACATGGGCTAGAACTTAATCCTGCTAAACCAAAAAATCACCCAAACCATAAGGGTTCACACCATATGAGATCGAATATTAAGGTTATGAAAACCGAAATCAAACATCCCATAAACATACATAGCAATAAAATAAAACATTCAAGCACAGGCAATGTAAACGAAAAACTATCACAAGAAAAATTATAAACTAATAATTTTATTCATAAATAAGATAGTTTTATTCATAATAGACCTTATACAATTATTGAAAGAAATCAAAAACCGATGTCTATTTTCCTTGATTAATCCTTCATCTGAATGCTAGAGGAAGGTAGATTATTACTTTCAGTCTTCAACCTGTGAAATTCTTCAAGTAGATAACCTTGTTGTTTGACCAGAATTTCTTGCAGTTGAGAAATTTCCGTGAAGGATTCTGCAAGAACATGTAATTTTGTCTTTGATGGAATACAGAAGTGTGTCAATGCTTCAATACACTGATATTTCTTCAGTATATTCTCTCTTTCCTTCTTGTTAATCCAATCTCTCTTTTTTATTTGCTCTTTGATTTCTTTGTATCAAGAGAAGATGCAGACTTATTCTTAAAATGATCTTTCTGATCTAGCATCTTATCAAGAGACGACATTGGATCCAGACTCATAGTTCGGACAAGGAATGACCAAGAAAAGAGAAGGATCTTTTTATAATTTTCATACTACCGAAAATATAATATTCCTAAAAATATGATTATCTCAAATATTTTCAATTACTAGATTTTATTTCCATAATCTACACACAAGTGCCTTGATCTTTCTTCTTCCTCTCTCAAAATTTGGCACACGAGGTGAGGAAAGAATGCTAATACCGATTAGGTGGTATTAGTATGAGATTTTCTCTCATTATGGAATTTTGAACAACCAGAGTGTCCTTGATCTAGTATCGTATGAGAAATTCTCCTTTCGTTACCTCGAACTAGCGAAGTATCTTGAGATTGACTTGGGTTGCCTATGCAACTTTTAGCAATTTTGTTTTCGAGACATTTTTTGCATCTTGTCTTATTTTTCCCTTTACCATTAGATGATTTAATAACATCGGAAGGTATGTCCATTTTTAAAATGGGTAAATCACTAATGGAGGAGGAAGAAATAAGATTGGCAACTAATGCAATATTAGATGTTATCTCTTCTTCAGAATCATATGAATCAGAGCTCTCATCTAGAGTTACAACCAGAGCCTTGCTTCCTGTGTATTTCTTAAGATTGGGACAGTCTTTAGCAATATGACCAAACTCTTTACACTTAAAGCACTGAGGCTGGTATTCATCATCTTCTTCCTGATCCTTTTTGACAGGGACTCGATCATGTAGACGAGAAGATCGATGAGTATCTTTTATGAATCTCTTATTTCTTTTCTTTAAGAGATATCGAAACTGTCTAGTAATCAATGATAATGATTGTTCAATTCATCATCAGAATTTTCTGCAATCTGTTCATCTGAATCATTCATCTGTCTATTCCTCTCCATTGGAGCTTTCGAAACTTTTGCAGCTTTAAAAGCGATTCCTTTTGTTTGAATAGACTGTGATTCATGATCAAATATCTTTAACTTTCTAACGAGTGTACTTCGTGAGAGTGTTGAAAGATCATTTGCTTCTATGATTGCATGCTTCTTAGAATCGTATCTAGATGGCAACGATCTGAGAATTTCGCATACTATATCCTTTTCAGAAATAGTCTTTCCAAGAGAGAAAGAAGCATTAATTATCTCAGAGAGTTTAATATGAAACTCTTCAAAAGTGTCATTGTCATCCATTCGAAGGTTTTCCCAATCAGACGTAATAGTTTGAAGTCTAGCTTTTTTTCCTGATGTGTTTCCTTCGAATACGATCTGAAGATTATCCCAAGCTTCTTTCGAAGTTTGACATGTTGATACATGATGTTGTAGATCACGACTTACAGCATGTATAATAGCATTCAAACCATCTGAATTCTGCTTAGCAAAAGCCTTTTCTTCGTTTGAAAACTCCACTAAGCGTTTGCACTCAGTTTCCGAATTTTTTACTTTTGGGCGATTATAACCATCGATGACTTATAGCCAAGTATTAAAGTCTCGTGATTGAAGAAAAGATATCATAGCATATTTCCACCATAGATAGTTTGTTCCGTCAAATCTTAGCGGTACGTTAATTGAAGTCGATTCATGAGAACTCGAATTTATTGCTTATAGGTTGGAACGCACCAAACACAGATTGTTAGATCTTTTCGTGTTTGCCTGCTCTGATACCAATCGAAAAGTTGAGGGTACCCAAATATACCTCAATCTAAAACTTTTCCACCTATAAGTCATTTCTTTGAAAGTGATTGTCTATGGACTGAGTCGAGACAATACAACTAATCGGTTCACACTTCGTGTGATCGTCTATGGATACGAGATCGACACAATACGACAACAAGATAACTTGTGTGATTGACTATGGATACAAGATCGAGACAATACAACAACAAAGTATGTTTACTTGATAATAGGTTCGGACTTAACCAAACACAATAGGATTGCTATCAAGTAAATAGGAATTAACGTTTATGTATTTTACTTCTAATTATAATAAAACAATTATAATTGCGGAAATAGAAAAGTAAAAGACACTGCAAGATTTTGTTAACGAGGAAACCGCAAATGCAGAAAAACCCCGGGACCTAGTCCAGAATTAAATACTCTCAGGATTAAGCCGCTATACAAAATCTAAACAGACTTCGTATAGTTGAGACCAAGCAACCAAACCTATAGTTCACCTATTTCCGTATGTATCCTTGCGCCTCCAACTTGCAATAAGTCACGCACTTGGAACAATTACTTTGGTTCGTATTCCAAACAGTAAAGGAACAACAAATTTGTTCGGTAACAACTCTTTTCAAACAAGTGATATGAGTTTGACAAAAGGCTCTTTCGTTTATCCCAATAAACTCATTTGTCAGGTCCTTAGATCTATCTTTTCAATAACTACCAAAGTAATTGTTAAGACTATGCAATCAATACTTCGAATCACAAAGAAACGTATTCATCCCGATCTACTCAACTAATCAATCAAATCTATCACAAAGATAAACCGATTATATTTGGATCCCCAGCCGATCAAGTTTTGTGCACACCAAAGATTATGAACCCAAATTAGAAATCCTCTCCGACTTCAAATCTTCTTAGATCTTCAATAAACACCTGCACACAATCAACTTGAATCTCTTGTGATCAATCACACACAGAACAAAGTCTGTTAACAATGGATTATCACAAGACGTCTTTAGATCTACAAACAATCCAAAGATCCTCGTCGAAACTTCGATCTAGTTTGAGTGAATCTTATATCAGAAGAGAAGGTTCTCAAGCATAAACAAACTAGGTGCAATCAAAGTTCAACAACCGTTAGTCAATCAAATCAATCGGAAACTAATAATAAACTGCAATTATCTAGTTTCCCACCAACGGTACTCGTAGATCTTCCCAATCCCAAAGAAGTCTTTAAAATGAGCGGCCGTAAGAGATTTCGCCTATTTAGGGTACTTTCCTCTCCGAATAGACGGCTCCACCAGTAACAACACAACTAGGTAGTTTTGCTGGCTCTGAGGATTAGTTTGCTCTAAATGCAAACTTCAATATTTATAGACCAAGGAAGTTTGGACACCAAGGAATTTCCAAAACCGAAAATATTCTCAAGATATGCAATATATTTCCAAATTCGGTTTCCATAATTCCTGGAAATGCTTTGTCCAAATATTGACCGAAATCTCAGTAGAAAATCTCCAATTAGTAAATGCACATTACCAATTTTTATTTTCTAATGATATGCATTTTAATTGCTGGAAATTAAAAGCATATAAAACTAAAAACCTTAATTAAAAGATTCTCAATTTATTTCGATCCGAGATTTTCCTTGTTTATTTAGGAATATCTTTGAACAATAAAAGATAAGCTTTACTGCACATGTTCAAAGTATGTCGACATCTTTACTTTGTAAATTCTTTTTCATATTTACAATCTTGGAACCGATTTGCCACACTTCCAAACAAGTTTAGAATTAGTTCATCTGACTTCCAAGAACTATTTGATTAATTATCCTATAAAATCACCAATCATGGGGTTCATGGTTCTTCCAAAACAAGTTTTGGTTCTACCTCCATGTGGGTACTAGGATCAGTCACACTAGCTTTCCAAAATTTGGTTGACTAGGTACTAGGATCGGTTACCACATATTTATGGTATCTAACTTGTATTCGGTTGTACAAGTCATAGGATCGGTTACCAATATCTAAGTCTTGTTGTACCTCTTACAAAGATCGATTCCCCTTTGCTTGTGATCGGTTGCACCTCTTACTAGGATCGGTTCCTCAATGTCTAGAGTTGGTCATACCAATTACAACAAATCGATCATACCATCTCAGGTGATTACTTAAGATCGATTTCACTAATGAAAGTCATACCAATACAAAAGTCAGGCCTTGTGTATAGTTTTACCAAGATACATAAACAAGTTATGAGCGGTTATACCAAACACACATATTGGTAATCCAAAGATTTGTAATGAATAACAATACAAATAAGCCTATCGATTTCCCTTTCGATTCACAAAACAAGTTTATGAATTGTACTTCCTTTAAACGAATGTAAAACATTGTTTCCTAGGACGAAATCTTCACCCATACCCATACATAATCACAATAGCATTCATATGATTATGTCGATGTCTTATATACGAAGTTCAAAAGATAGACGTTATATTTCATATTGTAATTCCTTAATACTATGTCTAACTAGAGTATAATCATTCACAGCTTTGCAGTTATGTTTTCAATATGCACGAATTGAAAGATACGTTAGGGAATGAAACAGTTCAAGTCAAATATTACTAACCTCAAGTGGAAGGATGATGTCGTTGTTGTAGCTCCTTACTTCTTCACATTCTTCAAGTCTTCACGTAATACTTGTAATGTCTCATATCCTAATACTTTGAAGCTAACCTATACGAAGTTGACTCTAGTAAATAATCAAGCGACTCTTTAAACGAGTTTTGGTTTACTAAAATATGACAACCAAACTTGACATACCAACGCTTGGTGGGTTCAACCGAGCTATGCTCTAAGAAAATGATTCATCCACATACCCAGTATTTAACCTAGACAAGTGATCAACAACCACATTTTCAGAACCTTTCTTATCTCGAATTTCGAGATCAAATTCATGTAACAACAGTATCCATCGGATAAGACGAGCTTTAGCATCCTTTTTAGAAAGAAGGAATTTCAGAGCAGCATGATCAGTGTATATGATGACCTTAGACCCTATCAAGTGTGACCTAAACTTGTCCAATAAAAAAACAACAGCAAGCAATTCCTTCTCAGTAGTTGAGTAGTTAAGTTGAGCATCATGAAGAGTCTTGATAGCATAGTATATCACATATGGAAGTCTATCGACGCGCTGTCCTAAAACAGCACCAACAGCAAAGTCAGACGCGTCACACATGATTTCAAATGGCAATTTCTAGTCAGGTGGTCGGACTATAGGGGCTGAAGTTAGAAGAGTTTTGAGTTCTTCCCATGCACGCACACAAGCATCATCAAATACAAAAGCAACATTTTTGCCAAGTAGATTACAAAGTGATCTAGAGATTTTACTAAAGTCTTTAATGAATCTACGATAGAACCCACCATGGCCTAAAAATGATCTAACCTCCCTCACAGAGCGAGGTTGTTGAAGGTGTTGGATAAGGTCGACTTTTGCTTTATCTACTTCTATGCCTTTTTCGGAGATGATATGTCCTAAAACTATGCCTGACTGAACCATGAAATGACATTTTTCCCAGTCAGAATTAAGTTTTTTTCTTTACACCTGATCAAGACAAGTGCAAGATGATGCAAACATTCATCAAAAGAAGAGCCAAAGATAGAAAAATCATCCATAAATATCTCAAGAAACTTATCAACCATGTCAAAAAAAATATTCATCATACAACGTTGAAATGTAGCGGGTGCATTACACAACCCAAAAGGCATACGACGATAATCAAATGTACCATAAGGACATGTAAATGTAGTCTTTTCCTGATCTTCAGGTGCTATGTGAATCTGGTTGTAACCAGAATAGTCGTCTAAGAAACAGTAATGACTATGTCCAGATAACTTTTCTTACATTTGATCTATGAAAGGGAGAGCGAAGTGATCTTTCCTTGTAACTGCGTTCAACTTCCTATAATCGATGCAAACTCGCCACCCTGTGGTTACTCGAGTAGGAACTAACTCATCTTTATCATTTTGAACTACAGTAATACCTAACTTTTTCGGCACAACCTGAATGGGACTAACCCATTTGCTATCTGAAATCGGGTATATGATACCCGCATCAAGAAGCTTAAGGATCTCACCCCTAACAACTTCTTTCATGTTAGGATTAACTCGCCTCTGCATTTCCCTAGATGTTTTAGCATTATCTTCAAGATTTATGTGATGCAAACAGACTGTAGGGCTTATTCCTTTAATATCTGAGATTGTCCATCCTAAGGTTACTCTCATGTTCTTTATGCTCTCTAAGTACTTCTAAAATCTTACTCTCCTGTTCTATATCGAAAGCAGATGAAATGATTACAGGCAAAGTATTAGAAGATTCCAAAAATGCATATTTAAGAGTATTAGGCAATGGTTTCAGTTCAAGCTTTGGTGGCTCAACAAGAGACGGGACAGACTTGGATTCCGAGAGTGGAAGTGCCTCCACTCTAGCTTTCCATTTAGTGGTGTCCATGAGAGGTGCAGATTCAAGCAAAGAATTCACTTCACTTATGTACTCATCATCAAACGGATCCAAGTTAAAATTATTCAAACAAGCATGCAAAGGATCAACAGACATGTTATTCGACAATGAGTCTTGAATTAAACTCTCAATCATGTTAATCTCATGCACATCATCATCATCATCATCATCATCATCAAGATCTAAATGTTGCTGGCTAGCATTGAAAACATTTAACTCCACGATCAAGTTTCCAAATGACAACTTTAGCACTCCATTACGACAATTAATAATTCCATCGGACGTCGCTAAGAAGGGACGTCCCAAAATGATAGGAATGTGACAGTCTGGGTTCTGCACAGGCTAAGTATCTAATACAATGAAGTCCACAGGAAAATAGAACTTATCAACCTTAATCAAAACATCTTCTACCACACCACGAGGAATTTTGACGGATTTGTCTGCCAATTGCAGAGTTATAGGTGTTGCTTTCAATTCTCCAAGACCTAACTGCACATATACCGAATATGGCAGTAGGTTCACACTTGCCCCTAAGTCTAATAATGCCTTATTGACCGTATGGTCACCTATCATGCATGAGATTGTTGTACAACCTGGGTCTCTAAACTTAGGTGGAGTCTTATTTTTAATGATGGAACTTACCTGTTCAGCGAGAAAGGCACGTTTATGCACATTAAGCTTTCGCTTTTGTGTGCACATATCTTTCAGGAACTTAGCGTAAGCAGGGATCTGCTTGATTGCTTCGAGAAATGGAATGTTGATGTTAACTCGTTTGAACAATTCCAATATCTCGTGATACTGCGATCCCTTCTTTTGCTGTTCTAATCTTTGAGGGAAAGGATCTACAGGTACATTTGATGGCACAGAAACATTATCAGCAGACTTTTCATATCTAGGGAGATGCTCAGAGTCATTTTCCACAACTGGTGTATCATGCGATGTTTTGTGCAATGATGACTTAGACAAACACTCACTCTTTCTAGGCATGTTTATATTGTTATCAATTATTTTACCACTACAGAGAGTAGTAACAACATTCACATGTGACGACTCATTGCAGGTAGAAGTACTTGCCTGAAATGCACCTTTTGGATTTTGTTGAGGTTGACTTGGGAACTTACCATTTTCCCTTTCATTAAGCGCATCACAGATATGATCCATCTTAAGTTCTAGACTAGTAAAACGTTGGTCAGTGGTCTTCTGAATTTGCAAAAGATTTTGGGTCAACAGACCGACACTTTCTTCAATGCTAGACAATTTTTTCTCATAAGGGTGTTGTGTGTACGATTGTACCTGGGGGTTTCTAGGATATGAATATCCTTGTGCATTTCCTGATGCACCCCCTTGTACAGGGCCCTTGGACCATGAAAAGTTAGGGTGGTTCCTCCACCCTGGGTTATATGTCTGAGAATAGGGGTTATTCTCATGCTTTTGGTACAAAACATTGGCCTCTTCCATTCTAGATTCCTGAAATGCATGCATTTGTGGACAACTTTCGACTAGATGGTCTGAAATATTACACACAAAACAAATAGAAACCTCAACTTGGTTACATGAAGTAAAAGCAACAGATTTTATATTTTTCTCCAGTTTTAAAGCCTCAACTCTCCTAGCCAGTGATGCTATTTTAGCATTACCCTCAAAGTCAGACTCTATCTTATGAACACTACCCCTGTTGGTCGACTTTCTAGGTTCTCTAACAGACTCCCATTTCTGAGTTTTCTCGGCAACTTCATGTAAAATGGCCCACGACTTGTCGGCACTTTTATATGTGAACTCACCATTGCACATTGCTTCAACTATGGATCGAGTGGAAAAATCCAACCCTTCATACAAAATTGTTGAGAGTCTCCATTGTTCGAAACTATGGTGAGGACATTGGAGTAACAAATCATTAAATCGCTCTAGATACTTGGACAATGTCTCACCATCTAGTTGAACAAAACTATTGATATCCTGACGAATGGTTGTTGTTTTATGATTTGGGAAGAACTTTTTGAAAAATTCTTTCTTAAGTTCATCCCAAGTTCTAATGGACTAAGGCCGCAAAGTATATAGCCAAGATTTGGCTTTTTCCTCCAAAGAAAAAGGAAATAAACACAATTTCAGGGACTCTTCTGGCAACTGATTGAATCGCAGAGTCCCACAAATCTCCTCAAAATCTCTCACGTGGTGGTAAGGGTTTTCAGCATCAACCCCTCGAAACACAGGGAGCATGTGTATTGTGCTCGCCTTTAACTCAAAATGACCAGCAGTTTCTGGTAGAACAATACAAGAGGGCTGGCTTGTCCTCGTTGGGTACATGTAATCTTTGAGACTACGGGGTTGATTTAACTCTTCGCCCATTGTCTCAGGTTGGTCAGTTCTTTCTTCGACAAACACAGGAATTTCAACTACGTCCTCTCGCTGAATTCTAACTAGACGATTTGTTTGGTCTCTAAAAGACACAATCATAGCCTAGATAGCACATCAATCATGTTATAACAACCATTCCAACAACACATGCACAAGTTAGAAACACAGGTGTTAGATCACTGCTCAGTTGAACCCACTAGCGTTGGTATGTCAACTTAGTTGTCAATTTTAGTTGCCAAAATGCATTCTTGATTTAGTATACTAAAGATAGTTTCGGACTAGATTAGGTCTAAGAAGAGCTATTCTTGAAGGATGAAGACTGAAGATTACAAGAAGACATCAACAAGGACTTTATCAACAAAGGTGTGTTGTGATTGATTTCATTTGGATTCTTGTTCAATTCTACCTTTCTAGTCTATCGAAACAAATGCTCACTCTATGGAACAATTCCTATGATGGTTAATGTACATTTATGTATATATATACTCGAGGTTATTTGAGCCACGACTCTTGTGTCAATAACCTTTATACCTGGAAAGTTTCTCATGTTATAGTGAATGAGCTTACGAATTCAACGAGCCAAGAATCACTCAATTCCGAGTTATAACGATGAAGTTATGAGAGATTTATTAAAGTAACAATTTTAAGTGTTGCTGAAACTGTTACAGTTCTTTAGTAGGAAACTATCCATGAACTGTTTGTAACGGTTCACGGACTTGAGCCCAATTACGTGACTAGAAGTCTTTTTTAGTCAAGTTGGTGATGTTTCCTTATCTAGGCAAGTTAGCTATTACTCAAAACATCTTTGATTACCATATTAAAGTGTTTGTGATTCCTTCATAATTTAATTTGTGATTTATTCACATAAGTACAATATTTGCTAAATTAATTATTTATTTAATTATTTCGTCAAGAGTTGTAACTTAGGAAAGACTCCCAAAATTAAGAAAGTCTTGAAAAAGGAAAATAACATTGCTTAGATTTCAAGCTACCTTCACTATAAATAAAGGGTTCGTGAGTGCTACACGTTTTTCATCCCCTTTGGAAAATTGATGTAAGCTCATAAGGTTGTTTTCCATGTCTTTTGTTCTTCGTGAACAAGAGTGAGATAAAAGTCTTTGTATTGGGGTTCACAAAGCCGAGTTGGATTTAATCTTCGTGATTGATCATACAACTTGTAATCTAGGTTTTTCACCTCTTGTCCATTCTAAGGTCTTCTCTTGTAATATAAGACCATTCAAGAGTTGTTGATCATAAACCCTAGGTTTTGATAGATTTCAGTTTCCGATTGTATACCAACACTTGTTAGTCGAAATCGGAATCTAGAAAGAAAAACTTCGATTAAGGTATCTCGTAAAAATCCTTAAGAAGTTTTAAACAAGCTATCTCTAGATTTATTCTAGTTGTTCTTGTGGTAGAATAATTAGGTTTCTATTCCTTTTTTGAAGAGTATAATGATCCCTAATCTACAAGTTCGTTTTGATATTACTTTTACTTAGTAATTGTTTTTCTCAAAACAAACACAAGATTTCCAAAACCTTGATTTACATATAAAGGGAAATCGTTTCATTGTTTTGTGAAAACAAAAGATCGAAAAATATCAACCGTGTTGTTGTATCTTTTGAAGAGAACTTTGTTCTGCCAGAAGATTTTCGGGAATAACTTCTAAAGAGAATTTTTTTTCTACTAGAAGTTATACAGAAGAATTCCTAAAGAGAATCGGTGTTTTGATAGGAGTTCTATTAGTGATGAATCAGGTATTACATCTAGTCCGAATAGGTAGTAGGAAATTGGTGTAACAACTTATAATCAGTGTGTGTTTATTCTGGACTAGGTCCCGGGGTTTTTCTGCATTTGCGGTTTCCTCGTTAACAAAATTTCTGGTGTCTGTGTTATTTCGTTTCCGCATTATATCTTATTTATACAATTGAAATAATACAGGTTGTATGTTAATCAATCATAGTTGTTAAATCCGACCTTGTTTGTCGGATAATACTTGATTGATCTTGAACAATTGATTTTGTTATTTTCACATTGTTAGACCAGTCTGGACTAACCCTGTTTCAAGTGGACACTGTGTTGAAATATTCCTTTAGTGATTGTATCTTAAAGAGGTTTATACACGGTGGATATTGAATAGGTTGTGATTAACACAAAATATTTTGGTTCAAGAGCTTCACACTAAAATCAGGTTTACGGACTTGTTTCAGTTTAACTCTGATCGTGTTGAAATAGAGATATCGCTCCTTGATATACTTTCCTATAAGATTGAGTCTGACTGTCTAGTTGATTCTCTTGAAAGCATATTGTTGTAATTCCTCTCAGATTGCCAAATGAATTGTTGGGTGTGGTTGTTAGACCCCCGCATTTTCAACAGGGCTTATGCGAATGATAGCAGATTTGCGGATGTATGCACAAAGACACGGTATTTTGTAGAGATTGAGATAAGCACAGTGAAATAATAATTCATCTAGCAAAATAAGTTACCCAAATGTCACAGGATCATACACAAAGATGTTATATGTCGCAGGGGTTTGACAGTGGATATCAGTAGTTCAGTTTGCATGCAAGGATGGTATATCATTCAAGACAAGAATATTAAATTGAGGAATGATACCGCCGGTATCAAACTGGTTTTAGGCGCGACAAACATGTTGGTTTGATCCTCCTTATCCTTGTCCTTGGCTCGTACTTCAGTATTGTAATTACCTGGCAGCTCAACAGAGAGTGTTAGTACCCAGAAATCTGCAGCTTAAAGCAAAGCAATATTGATACTAATACAAACAACTGATAGGAATCTACAGCTTGACATTGCTCTGGAATTATCCCCTCTGATTTGTTAACTAGGAAAGATTGAATTATCAGTAGTTAGACAGTCACACTGGAATATGATGAAGTTAACACAGAATACAATGGGATATGAATTAAGAAAATAAGAAACTAGAAATGTACAAGCTGAGCTACGGGATTCAATTAGCTACAGATTCAGATAACTCAGACACTAGCTATGATATAAAATGATGATGTAACTACCCTAACTGAAGCAAGATACAGTTTATGTGAATGGAACTGAAAATCAAAAACTAAGTTAAAACTGACACTGGGGTATGCAGATTATAAACAGATGGATTATAATTTTAAGATAATACTGAAAAAAAGTAAAAAGAAGGAAATTTTAAACAAAAAGAACAGTTATCTAACACCTACTACTACTCATGATTCAGCTAGCACAATGGAAAGTTCAGCAAGTTCAGGCTGGATGCTATAATGCAGCTGAGATAAGACAAATCAAACTTGGCAGGTTTGAGTTCAAATACAGGGGAATGAATTCTATAATTGGAGCCACACCCAACCCTGAGTAAGGCAGCAGGATTTAACAAAGAGACAAGACACGGCTAAACACTTAAAGATATTTACAGAAATCTATAGGACTGACTCACTGATGGAAAATTACAGATGGCAGACTACTATAAATTGAGAAAGTTACAAACCAAAGAGAATCAAATAGAGATCAAAACTACAGGATGCAGCTAGCTATGATGCAAACAGAACATAGTGGATTTGATACACACATCACTTAAAGACAATGGGGTGGCTACTGATGCATGACTGATTTTTTTTTTTTTAAGACTAATAGATGATTGTGATAATACTAAGTTATGCTGACAAAACAAAGGAAGAACTTTCAAACAAAAACTACAGCTTCGCAACGCCTAATACCACTCATGAATTTAGCTAGCACACAGGAGAAGTTCAGCAACCTCAGGATAGAACCCTACATGCCTTACAGATTCACGTTTAAATTTAAGTAACTGAAACTTAATGAGTGTGACTAAACCTAATACTGAGTAAGGTAACAGGCACTGATAAGGCTATAGTAAGCATCTAAAACAAATCAAAAAGACTTATAGAATCCTATATGATCAGATGCTAGCTAATGTACAACTACAGATTGTAATACAATACTAAATCAGAAAGCTAAAATAATAGAAATCTAACAAATACACAACCTAAGCTACAAAAGCTACAACTAATAATCAATGCAGAGACAAAAAGTTAAGTGGAACAAGATACAAACTTTATAAACAAATGGATGGAACAACTAAGTTACACTCATCAGGAAGACATAGAATTGTTTCTCGTGAAGGAAACGGGATTTGGGAAAGATAACTGATTATGTGTAAAGCATGAGTACCTTGTTTTGGTATTCAAGAATGGACCTTGGGCTTGCTTCAGCGTATTTCAGTTCTGAACTTCAGCCCATTGATATATTTCAAGATCAGAGATTTCTTCTTCTTGAATTTCTTGTTCACTATTGGTTCCATTCACTCCATAAATCTGCTCGCACCCCGACTGCCTTCTCAATTACACGTATCTGCTTAAAGCCAAATTGACATCTAACTCGACAAGGCATAGCAGCTCCACTTTGTGCATATCTCATCTTCAGATCATTCTTTTCATTCCCCTAGCATTACAAAACAAAAATCAGGGACAATTACAACAAAATTTACTCGCAACCGAACAAGTGATACAAAATAAATGAATTGGCACAAATATAAGCAATTAGTGCAACAAGATACTGTAAAAACCTACAAAATGATAAGAATACATACAATATTAAGTGCCTATCACCACCCACTTGACAAATCAATCCAAATGTATCTCAAGTGGGGAAACAATCTGACTTCATCAATAACAGATGGAAGGGGCTGTAACTTACAAGCTTTGAGATTTTAAAACCCCATGGTTAAGAATTGCCCAAATTATTAAGTCTGTCTTCAAGCTTCAAGGGTCTGTCTGTTTATCTCCAATTTCTAGCGCAAAGCCGGTAATTGTGTTCTTTGTTGACTCAATTCAAAAGAAGAATGAATGGACAACAAATGATGTCAAACTTCAATTTTCTGATTAGACCCCAAAAGACAATAGTCTCATCAATTAAGAAGTCATTTTCATCCTGTTTGGTTAGCAATTCACAGACTACAAATGATTTAACCATTAGGAAAGAAGTGGGGTAGGTTAATTTCAGCTCATGATAATTCTTTAAATGGTAAAGATTATTCTGCCATTTTTCTTCAAGTTGCATGATCTATATCTTCTCCGATGGTATACAGAATAATGCACATTGATGGTATTTCCTTTTCAATAGCTGGAGAACTTATCGAAGAACCCCAAAAAAGGAGATCAGTTTCAAATGGTTGAATAAGGAGATCGGTTTCTACAAAGAACCCAAAAAAAAGGCAAGAACAACTTTTTCCTCATAATAGATCGGTTGGTAATAAACATGAATCTAACAGGACATAAGAGTAAATGTTTTTGTTTCCATCGAGAGAAGTAAAGGAGAGGGGGTTAAGGGTTTTTATAAAGTACCCTAGTGTCGAAAAGTACATAAGAAAAATACCATGCTTTTTGAAACTTTTCAAAACTACCCCGTTTTATTCAAAAAGCAGATTCCATCCAGTTAAGTGCTAGGTGGCAGTTATCTTCATATTAAAAGTCACATTTACCCCTAAATTACATCTCCTTGGTGGGAAGGGGAAATGATTCGACGATCCTGAAAGTGGAGTAATGATGCTGAACCGGGATCATCGAACTTGAAAACGATGTAATGATCCTTAACTGGGCTCGAATAACCTGAAAAATGTTGTAGAAGGTTGATTTTCGTATGATAAGTTCATTAAGTGCAATACTTAAAGTTGCAATTCTTTCTTTCGTATACTTTTGTTCAGTTTCAATTAATTGATTGGGCTTATTATTCAAAGAATCAAACGAAAAAATAATAAAGGCGTCATGAATTTGTGCAATTTCAATGAAACGTCGGAGACGATCTTTCAAATTTTCCAGTGAAGATGTAGAACTCATATTTGGTCATTAAAGTGGTGCTCATTTACATGTTCGTATGACTGGTGTACGTGCGAATAGTAATTGTGATCTCTTGGTATGAGCCATAAGCTTCAGAAGGTCGGTAGTGGTCCCAAATACTATCTACACAATGGTCATAGTACATATAATTTACATTTTGAAATTTTTGTCGGATAATCATTATATTAATCCTTATAATACCAGTTCGATATTTTTTTTCTTTGGGTGCACGTGCAAATGCAGGGTCGACTAGATTGGGTAAGCTCATGTAACCTTAGTTTAATATGCCTACAATCAAAGACTGGTCGAAGTTACTAGGCTAAGGCTTGTAGAATTTCGACTGATACCGCCCAGAGGGTTCAGCGTACTATTCCACGTGTTTTCCTGAAATTCGGTTGCAGACGATGCAAAATGCCGTGCAAAGTGTTGTTTTTCCTTTAAAAAAGAAAGAAAAAAATAAAAATCTAACTAAATATAGAAGAAAAAAAATCTAAATCTGAATATTTACAATAAAAATAATATCTAAAGATAACCATTTGTCTAGGTTTGATGTTACTGCTAAGAAAGTTAATTTATTTTTCCACAGATTAGGGGTTGTTATTCAGAAAGGAGTTGGAGCCCACCTTGTCGCTAGGATTCCGTTTAGTTTTCTAAAATAATTTTTGTAGCGTTATTCTTTGTCAATAAACATCTAAAGAATCAAAATATCAAGAGTACATAACACAGTTTGGCTAAGTTTGCCTATGTAAGTGGTGGTCCAGATTTGTCTAGACATAAGATAAATCTACGGTCATGGTTAGTTCAACTTAAATATTAATTAGTATAAGTTTTTTATTAATTGGTGTCTCATTAATTTCTCATTATAAGTAATATATTAATTTTACATCATAAATGTCCCTTAATTAATGTATTAATACATATATCCATCAATAAATAATTTTGACAAAAAAAAAATTCAATAGATATTAGTGGTGGTGGTAGTAGAAGAAGTAGTATGTGGTGGAAGCCGTGGCGGGTGTTATTAAGTGGTGGAGGCGGTAACATTAGTTTTGATGGAAGAAATAGTGGCGTTGGATGGTTTTAATGGTGGTGGTATTGGTTTTTTCTTTTTGAATCAAAAATAATAGAAGAAACATTTTTACATGACGGGTAACATTGTACAGTAGAACCTTCGTATTAATACTCTTGGGCACACATAAAATTATTAATATATGGAGGTTGATAAATGTAAGATTTTACAAATCGTGTCTATGATTTGTATCAATATATAGAGGTTATTAATATATGGAGGTTCTACTGTATTGTGAAAAATATAGTTGGTTGTTTTTGACATGATTAATAAAGGCGGGTAACAAATATTTAGTGGATGATACCAAATCATATAAGATAAAATGATCATGATCGTTGGATCAAATGGTACCATTGCTATATTTGGTCATCGTTCGTACGCATGGTTTTCAGTATTAACAAAAAACATATAGTTGAATAAAGTAATTGACGACTTAAGTTTGCTCAACCTAAACTTCATATATGACGTCTGGGATTAAAAGTTATAAGTGCGCCCAATATTCTACGAGGGATAGGCAGTGGTGGTGGTGGAGAAAGAAGTGATATCTAGTGGTTTTGTGGTGCTGGAAGGTATTGATAAGTAGTAATTGACTATGTTAATTATGTGCCGCTACAAAAGAGTAACACTATGAAGTAGAAATGTGGTTAATCGTCTTAATGCTAAAATAAAATCGGTTAAAGTACATGACATCTTAAAAAAAAACACTTGGATGTCACGTTAAATAATAAATACTAAAAATTACATATTTAGTATCAAGATTTCTCCCTCCAATAGATAAATCTACAGTTGTATTAAGATCTCGTAAGCAGAGCGCGAGTTGGCTCTTAGATTTCTGAATGATAATGAATATAATGAAACGCTCCCTCTCGGTTTCTCCAATGCAAATCGAAACCTTATAAAAAAAATCAAGCAAACAACACTTAGATGGAGCGCATCACCATCAGTGTAAACTTCTCTGAATTGCTACATATCTAGTAAAATTTCTACAGATTAATTTGGTGATTTCGTCCTACCGTAATCTTTGACGAGGCATGCAATTTAATCTCTAATAGTGATTTTTAAAGGAACCCACAATTGGGGGATATGAAAACTAATTGGGGGATATGAATTACTTCCCCCAACCCATGATTTCGGCTAAGGGGTGACCATTGGTTATGAAAATACTAAAATACCCTTCCCACAAAATAAAAATCAAAAACTTAAAATCAAAAAACAAAATCATATCCCCCATTTCCATCTCCACTTCTTATTAATCTTATTTAGGGGTGGAGCTTTGAAACCCAAATATTTCCCATTCCCTTTCAAATTCTAAACTCTCCCCACTCTATATCAAATTCTCTTCTCCTCACTTTGGAAACCAATTTTTTTTTTATTCGGAAGTGATGAAGATCATGCCAGAAGTGATGATGACCATGCCGGAATTGATGAAGACCATGCCGGTATCATGATACCGGCATAGTCTTCATATCAACTGACCATGCCGGCAGTGGACTGATTAATACCAGAAAAAATTCAAAACGGAAGTGATGAAGACCATGATACCGGCATAGTCTTCATATCAACTGACCATGCCGGCAGTAGACTGATTAATACCAGAAAAAATTCAAAACGGAAGTGATGAAGACCATGCCGGAATTGATGAAGACCATATGCCGGAACATGATACCAGCATGCTCGAGAATTTCCTATCAATGCCGGTAGTCAAGTGAAAAAAAAATCAACATTCTGGATACTTTTCATCCTGTTTCAGCATAGAAATTTAAGCAAAATACTATGCCGGAACATGTACCGGCATGCTCGAATCCATGATTACCATGCCGGTACCTGTTCAAAACCAAAAAAAAATCAACATTCACCTGTTCAAAACCAGAAAAAAATCGTGGCAAACAATTTATGAACCCCCCCCGGATAGTGGCAAACAATTTATGAACATTTCCAACAATTGCCCGCATGGGTTTTTGGTTGAATACCATGCCGGCACCAAGCTTTTTCAGCTGCAACAATGGTGGATTCAAAGAAAAAAAAAATCAAATTTTCAACCTCTTATTAGCGGTAATTCTCTCATCACAATCATCTTCCATTTTCAAAAAAAAAAATTCCACTCAAAATTTTTTTTTCTCTCTTCTACTCCTCACTCACACAAATTAAAATAAAAACACACACTAATCTATCCCCAAAATACTTAAGTTTTTTACTAATTATTATTAACCACTAAACATGATTAGTGAGGGGTATATTAGGATTTAAAAAAATACTTAGATAAGGGGTGACCCAGCTTTGCTATTTGGATCCCTATTTTGTCTTGTAGCTATATCCCCCAATTAGTTTTCATATCCCCCAATTAATCATTCTTTTAAAGGTATTTAATAATTACGAAATTCTCTTATAAGTTTTGTTCGTGCTAGTATTGACTTAGCTTGGGTTGTTTTATATTTTTGTGTTAAGTTAGATGAATTTTTAATTTGAATACATGTTTGGTTAACAGAATTTGATACATATAGGGTATTATATTTGTAACACTAATGTTAGTCTCTCATTTTTGTTCCGTTAGAACTCTGTTTCGATCCCAGATTTGCAGACATTATTTGACTAATGATGGGGTATTTGTTTAATCTCAAGGCCGATTAAACTCAGTGTGTGTTCGACGAATTGCAGGCGACAGAAGTTTGTGTCGGCTCTACCTTGAAACTAATAATTTTTCTTCAGAAGGTTAGTTGAATTTATGTAGATACAAATATCAATATGACTATTTTCTTTATTGCTCCAAATTACTTGAGTAACACTAGATGTGAGAACGCCACTCATGCACTACTTAGCATAGTTGGTAGTGAAATTTTTTTATCCACAAATTTCTTCAATTTTATGTTATCAATATGATACACATGTTTTGATTTACTTTTATGAGTTTTTGGGCTAACACATGTATATCTCAATCTTCCAATAGCCAAGAGTTCTTCATTTTTATAACTCTCACATTTGCAAAAAAGTAATAGTTTTTGTCTATAATAGGGAAAATATTATGGGTTTTCGCTTCACTCAGTAGAACCTTAGTTATCAATAATTTAGGAACCCATGTATTCATAAACGTCATGGAGTTGGATTGGTGGTTTGGGCGTATTTGTACTATTAGATGAAATATTCTTTTTGAAATTTAAAATTCCAGTGGGATGGAATTTTAAATGGGGAAAATACCTAAAAAAATTTCATGTTGGGACAACATTATTACTCCATCCAGATAATAACATGCTTAAGTAGAATGAAAAGATCAGGTAACCCATTATTTTTCTGCTCAAAAGCTATTTGAATATCAAAATAGTTACCCACCAAAAAATGAAGCAAGACGAGTGTGAACAATATCGTATTAGAGACAAAACATCCCGTGCCGTTATGGGACGGGTTAAGCCCTAGTTATTTACAAAATAAATATAAAAACTTTGATTATCTTACTTACCTTTTAGCAAAAAAAAATTATTTTTCACTTTTAATGTCAAATTAAACCTGCACACATAAAATAAAAAGATATCCAAAGTAAACTCTATAAACAAAATAAGATAAAATAAATACACATTTAATGGAGACTAAAAATAATTTTTTTAATAGTTCCCGGCAGCAGCGTCAAAAACTTGGTGTGATAATGTTGGGATATATGTTTTAAAATAATTCTTTTGTACAGTTATATCAACAATTCGAGCTTGGCCCAGTGGTTAAGCATTTTGGGGCTGGAGGGTTAGGTCTCAGGATCGAATCCCTCCCCCTACTGATTGTGCATATATATATATATATATATATATAACATTAGTCCGGGAGCGGGGCCTTTGGGGCTTGGGAGGTCTCTTGAATTTGGAAAGTAATTTTTGTTGTTTTTAAAAAGATTTTTTCAAATCGTTTTTACTGCACTTAATTATGTTTTAATTGCGCTAATTATGGCATGATTTATTTGCTCGTTTTTTGACTGTTTTGAATGGAATTTTAACTGCAGCAATTAATCCAATTTATTCTCCATTAATTTGCATTGACTGCCTAGTTATAAAAACAGTTTTGAGAACAGAAAGAAAACATAAGTTTTACACCATTGTTTTCTAAGAATCAAGAGACCAAAAATACTGAGCAAGAATAGAGAGAGTAGAAGTGATCGATTTCTCATTGTGTGCGTGAGAGATCGAAAGAGAGTTTTTCTCGGCTGTTTTATCCTGGGGCGTCGTGACGGAGAAAGAACTGCTTGCACAAAACTTAAGGCAAAGCCACGAAACGTCCTAAAGAGAGCGACCTAGTCGTGACTCAGCCGTCACTTTGTTTTGTGTTCTAATCCTTGTTTTGCAGGTGTGAAATCGACAATTGTTCCAACAGATAAAATACAGATCGCTAGTATACGACTATCGATTAGAAAAAATATAAGCAAGAGTCGTCCTCGAAAACTAATTGGGCCGACCGAGCAAAGCGAAGAAGGACCTTTATATGGCCATTTTATTGTAAATTGTAAGTGATCAATTGACACAAAAAGATTGGATTTGATATCTCAAACCTCTTTCAATCAACAATGAAATGTCAATAGAGCCCCTCCGTATTTCCATTTCTCACCGAAACTACTGTAAATACAACACAAAATAAAGGGTAATCGCGTAAATTTATCGGACAAAAAAAGGACACGGAAGTCGGAAATCTTTTAATTGTTGAGGGTATTTTAGTAAACGAGGCGAAAGTATCACTTTTTCTGAAACATAGCGAAAGTATTGCTTTTTTTGAAACGGGCGAAAGTATCGCTTTTTCTGAAACATGGCTAAAGTATCACTTTTTCTGAAACGTGGCTAAAATATCACTTTTTCTGAAACATGGCTAACGTATCAATTTTTCTGAAACGGGGCGAAAGCATCACTTTTTCTGAAACATGGCGAAAGCATCACTTTTACTGAAACGGAGCGAAAGTATCACTTTTACTGAAACGGGGTGAAAGTATCACTTTTTCTGAAAACGGTGCGAAAGTATCACTTTTCTGAAAACGGGGCGAAAGTATCACTTTTACTGAAACAGAGCGAAAGTATCATTTTTTCTGAAACGGGGGAAAAGTATCACTTTTTCTGAAACAGAGGGAAAGTATCACTTTTACTGAAACGGGGTGAAAGTATCACTTTTTCTGAAACAGAGCGAAAGTATCACTTTTTCAGAAACGAGGCGAAAGTATCACTTTTTCTGAAACGAGGCGAAAGTATCACTTTTCTAAAACGGAGCGAAAGTATCACTTTTTCTGAAACGGAGCGAAAGCACCATTTTTTCTGAAACGGAGCGAAAGTATCACTTTTTCTGGAACAAGGCGAAAGTATCACTTTTTCTGAAACGGAGCGAAAGTATCACTTTTTCTGAAACGGGTGAAAGTATCACTTTTTCTGAAACGGGGCTAAAGTATCACTTTTTCTGAAACGGAGCGAAAGTATCACTTTTTCTGAAACGGAGCTAAAGTATTACTTTTAATGAAACGGAGCGAAAGTATCACTTATTCTGAAACAGAGCAAAAGCATCACTTTTTCTGAAACGGAGCGAAAGTATCACTTTTTCTGAAACAGGGGAAAATATCACTTTTTTTTTAAGCAGGGAAAGTATCACTTTTTCTGAAACAGAGAAAAAGTATCACTTTTTATGAAACGAGGCGAAAATATCACTTTTTCTGAAACGGAGCAAAAGCATCACTTTTTCTAAAACGGATTGAAAGCGTCATTTTTTCTTAAAAACTGAGCGAAAGTATCATTTTTTATGAAACGAGGCGAAAATATCACTTTTTCTGAAACAAAGCGAAATTATTCGCAGACAAACCCCATCTTCATATTTTTCTTCGGTCGACCCTCCCACCCTAGCAACAATTGTACTAGTATATTGTTATCTCTGATTTACGATTAAATTCTAAACAAAATAATAAAAAGAAGTGAATTATAAGAAAATAGTAAAAACTACTAAATAAACTATTAAGAGAAAAACAAATACAAGGTTTTCAAATTCAAGTACTTTTTAGTGTCGACTGAACATGTAGGATTACATTGTTTGCAAGAAGGAAAAAGTAGTTCGCGAACTTCAAACAAAATTGGATGTCAATAGAAAAAATTCAGTTTGCGTAGTTCGCGAACTTCAGGCAAAATTGGATGTCGACAGAAAAAGCTTCAAATGTCTCAGCCGGCGAATTTCCAAAGTGGTTAGCAAATACTAACGCAATTTGCAAGTTTAAAGAACTTTATGCGCAAACACAATTTATTGAACAAACGAGGTGTTCCCAACCTCAAACCTGATAAGCCCTTTGAACATCTATTGCTTGAATTTGAGTTTCAAGATTAGTCAAGTACAAGCTTAAACTCTAAACTTCTTTTTTTGTATCTAATCATATACTAAAGCCAGCGGCATTGTCTTAGAAGATATATAGGTAAAAAACAATGAGTTAAACATGATAGTAAGTCATCACATTGCTTTGTTGTTGAAGTTTTTATTGACGTCTTCGTGTGATCTTCAATGTTCGATCTGCATGGGTACTCGGTAATTTCTTAAACCCAACTATCTTAATATGAGACTGACTTTAGTATGCAATAAATCAAGAAATAGATTTGGTAATCTAATATAGATAACAAGCTTGACATACCAACACTTGTTGGTTCACCGAGCAATGCTTTAACCTGAGGCAAACAGAGGATAATAAATACCGGTCTCCAAACTAACTCCAAGTTTCCGCGTCGTCTTATAAAGACTCTCGAGGAAAGATGCTATCCCTCGCATCAAAACGAATATCATCAAGAAAACTTATCATTTAAAGGATTATGAATCTTAGCAGAAGAATATGAATTCATCCGAAGAAAAAAAAAAGAAACATAAAACTGAAGAAAGACATAAGTAGAAATTTATGCCGGAAGTGAAGTAAATGCGCGTATGTTCAAACCAAAAGTGACAAAGGAGATAAAACGATCGAAGAAACTTAATGCTATGTAACATCCTCCCTAAGCGTAGTATCCATATCCGATTACTCTTTAGGGGTAACGAAAAAATACAGAATACGGATATGTCCTCCTAAGCCCAAAGGGATAGTATAGTTGTAGGTGTCAAGTCCAAGTCTAGGAATACACTAGAATGTATGTAACTTAGCTAATATACTCCCTTAAGGAGCATCGAATCGCTGAAACCAAACGAGCTTAAGGATTTTTTAATAAAAGGCCATCCGGCTATATCAAATGGTTTTGAAAGATCCATCTTTAAGGCTAAATAACATTTTTTGACTTTAGATGTTTTCAAAAAGTGGAAGAATTCAAGAGTGATGATAATATTGTCTGTAATTTGTCTTCCTAGAATAAAAACAAGGTGGGAGATACGTTCCTATTTAAAAATGTTCTACCTAAATACCACCCACACTTTTCCTAAATACCATCAACAATTAAAAATTCTACTCAAATTAAAGTGGGTAATAAAATTTCGCGTTCTTTTCTAATGATTACCTTATAGCACGTTTGGATACCAGAAGCAGAAGTACTTCAGCTTCTGAACTTCTAGAAATTGCTTCTGAGAAGTTGAGAAGTTGTAAAGTTAGTGTGGCAACTGTAACCACCATCCAACCGAAGCCGCCACCACCATATCCATTTATTGTACATATAACATAACGATGTATGACATGTAGATCTTAATAATCTATCTATTATTAAGATTGAAGTTTAATTATGTTTATCTTAATCTTAATTTTAATTTTTTGATTAAAGTTAGGCCTCGTTCTTATATTATATTTGATCGATTGGGTTTTAAGTTTTTGACAGAGACTAATCTAGTCACGATCACAAATTATGTCTACAAAGTTACTCGATTCCGATATACAAAGGGATTTCCCAATTATATATAACTTGGAAATTTTGTAATAAGATTCATCAATACGATCTTTCCGCCAAGAAGAAAAATACATAAAAGGCGAAAATCCATGGATATGTATATACATTATTATGAAGAGGACTGCGATGGTGGTCAGATAGCTGTAGAAATAGGTGAGTCTTCGTTACTCACTGGTAGGCTATGAAAAGAAGCTTCGCCTACGTTAAAACTGCAAGTGCACAGCGCCTGTTGGAGGCGTGGCAAGTACAGGTCGATCCACAGGGAAATGGAGTGTGCTAAGTTGAACTAAAGCTTTGCTAGACTGATTTCAAGGAAGGTAACACAACTGTGGTTTGGTTGTCGAAACGACTGAATTGTTGTGACTCTAAACTAAGGTGCAAATAGATTGTAAAGCACTAGGATGGTTGATTCCACCACCTGATCTTATGCTAAGGCAACTCAACTAAGATTGTGTTCTTGTGCCTTCACTTGAAGGTCTAAGGTTGATGTTCATTAACTGATTCTACTAACTCCCCCTAGTATGAGTTGTCTTCTTACAGTACAACTCATCACAGGCTCATAAGCTTCATCACTTAATTACTAATCCTAACATATTATAACACAGCAAGAATAAAACCCAAAATAGATATGCTTGTCATGAAAATCAGGGGTTTCATCAACACCCCAGTAAATCAAATTAGAACATCATAAAGACAATTACAACACAAACTAAACTAGAGTTGGTGCACTGGCTAGTCCAGGCATGAGTTCTAACATCCTCACCTCCACTCTATTTATACATGCAAAAATAAAAACCCTAATTCACTTCAAAACAGAAATTAAATGAATACCCTTTCGCCCACACCCTCTGAATTTGCTGTCGGCTCTGTGAATTCAGCGCTGAAACTCTATTACTCTGATTTTCTCTCCCACCGTGAAGAACCCTAACCCTAACTCTTCCTATCTCTCACTTAGCCTCTAGGGAAGAAGCTATGGAAGAGATATAGGGAGATTAGGAGGCGGAGATGGCGGCGCTGTTGCTGTGGTGGCTCTGATGGTGCTAGTGTCAGTGGAAGAAGATGGTGGAGGCGGCTGCTCTGCCATGGTATGTTCGGGGAAGAAGAAGGGGATGGCTTTCTCTGGTGTTGTCGGGAGAGAAAGAAAGAGAAAATGAAATGAGAAATGGGTTTGGTCGAATGGGTATAGGTATTGATGGTTTCGTTGTGGAGCGGGAGCATCGAGTGATGATGTGAGGGACGTAGCGAGCGTTGGATCTCGGAGGAGCAAATCTGACGGCTCAGAGTAAAACGGGTCTTGGATTTGGATTATGGACCGGTTCTTGGACTGCTCAAGCCCATGTCTTGTAAATGGGTTGCAAGTGACGCGCGCGGGCTTTGGCTTTTTGCTCATAGACGCTCGTCTCCAATTTTCTGCTCTTTTGGCTCCTCAATTTCTCCGAGCTTTATTTACTACCTAAAAACACAAAATTAATTAGTACAAATATTTATTCTTGAAAACAGGGAAAATACAGAATTTGGGATAATATCTGATTTCTAAGCACAAAAGATGAGTTAAATGCCAATAAAAAGGTGTAGAAATATGCAATATTTGGCACTCATCAAATACCCCCAAACCTGAATTTTACTTGTCCTCAAGTGAAACAGAAATTAGGAAATCCTAACTATACCACTGTCGCGGGTCTCTCGAAAGCATTTAGCGTATGCACTAAGCCTTTAAACCCCTAGGTGTTCCTAGTGGACGAGTTGTAGTCTCGTGAGGGTTTACCAGAGGTGTACCCACAAATCCTTCTCCAACTTCAGAGTGTAAAAGAGTCTCAAGCATCCAAGGAGCTATGAGGACATAGAGTTTCTGCATGCTAGTAACAAGAGGTTAGAACTACCAAAGAACGCATTCTCATCCTTAAGTGCTGAGCGAGAAATAACCATACCATATGAAAGAATTCGGATTCGATTGTGATCATAAGCCTCGACTTCTTCCTCACCATTAGGGTTTTATGATAATTGCACTCAAAAAGATCGTTTTTTTTTAGTCTCTCATGTGTGCAGGCAGGAATAAAGAGAGAAATCCTGCACACGTTGAAGGTAAGAAGGATAACCTTCCGAAATAATTTCTGGAGACTCCACAGAGTTGTGGACAAAAAGAATCTTTTTCTGATGATCTCTAAGAAAGGAAATCAACCATTAGCAAGGATGGGAGTACTCACTTACCTTCTCACCCGATCGGCAATTAATATCACTCTCTCCTAGCATTCATAGAAACGTCTTCAATCTTCGGTCTTCAATAGCTAATGATGAACTTCTGAACTTCACAAAAACTTGACAAACATTTTTTTTTTTTTTTTGAAGTACATGAAACAATAAAACTCAATTTTCCACACTTGTATTGTCTTGATTTCACAAACTTCATTAATTCTCATCCTATTTTCTTTTCTCTTCTTTGTTGAATGTAAACCTTGGACTATTTTTCTTCAAATATTCTGGTGATGCTCCGCTTGCTGACGATGATGTGTTTCTATGAATGTGTTGATGTTGTTGAGAGGGAGAGAGTGATGCTAACTGCAAATCGATATTTAGAAGGAGTTTTCATCTTTAAACGTCACCCTCATGATTGACAAAATTAGCACTCAAGAGATCAAAAATAGTCTTTGAAAGTGGTGAGAAGTTGGGTAGCTCACCATTCCTACCCGGAATTGACGTGCGGTGACACACACTCTAACAGCTTTTCTAGAAAGTCACAAAGAGTGAAGGTCGGTACCTCGCTTGATGTAAAATGGGTAGTCTCCACTATGGGTGATCACAATTCTACTACCGAATATCTAAACAACACCTAATTCGCCCTCCGGTATGGTTAAATCCAACTTTAACGCTCTAATCAACTAAGAAACCCGATTGTGTTCTCCAGTATTTCCAATTTCAGTTATTTCGGTCAGACTCTCTATGTAAACATAGCTAGAAGCATGCTAGTGACTCTAAGATCTCTAAAAGTTGGAGGTTTTTATGCAAGTATTTACAAAGAGTTTTTAAATTTTTGAATTTTTTTGATTTTTTTGATTTTTTTTTTTTTTTTTAACATGGAATTAGACTAAAAACTCTATATGCAAATGCACCCCCAAACCTAAATCAAACATTGTCCTCAATGTGTCAACAGATAATAAGAATTCAAACAGTCACATACCAAGAGAACTATGTTGAGTAGAGCAAAGGGAAGAGATTACCGGTATGTTGGCAGAGCAAGGTTAGAGCTTCATTAGTCAAGGCTAGAATCCAACATTCTCAGCGGAGATCATATCGGATTAGCACAATAAAAAGAAGACTCAACCGAATCAAGATAGAAAATTTTAACAAGTCCTACTGGATTATATACAATGAAAATTCACCATACACCAACAATCTAAAGAGTTGAGGATCAACCCAAAAGAAGATATGCAGAGACATCAACAGCCTTACACAAATATAACATGAGAGTGCAGGTAAGATTGCAAATGTGAACGATTTTCCCCCAAACCTAAACTTGTCAATAGATGTGTTTTTGAGCACAAAATCTTGCAAATTTAAAGGTACATCGTGCACAAGGTCTAACTCAAAATGAGTTTTGCTAAGAACAGGCAGACATACATATTCCAACTGTGGCTCCTTAAAGGTGTTATACTTTGATGCAAAATAGTCCAAGAGGACTTGGGAAGCACAAAGCTCTAGGCCTAAATTAGGAATTCTCAGAAAAGTTGGTTTTGCAATTTTGTTACAAGCCAAACCTAGGTTGGGTGGAAATCTAACAGACTGTGACATGGGCATGATGTTGGGCATGTCTAAGTTGTTCACATGTGTGAGCTCAAGAGTAACAATATCACTCAAAACAATATCTCCCAAATCATCTACAAGTGTTGTGACATGCTCATGTTCATAAAACATTTCTACAAGCCCTAGTCCATAATTATCATCTTCAGTTTCATGCATAGGGAGATCACAAGAAACTTCACATTGTGACCTAGGCTGAGAATTAGACAAATCATGTTCATTTGCATAAAACAGTTCATCAATATCCATTTCATAATCATCATTACTCAAAATTTCATTCTCATGCATAAGATAATTGGTGCCAAAACTCTCAGCATTCCCCAAGTCACAACCAGGTGGTATAGCATGCTCATTTTTAGTGAACAATTGCACAGACTCCAATTCAGCAGCACAAGTATGAATATTAGAAGAAGCATCATTCATAGGGTTCACAGAAGAGAAACTTAATGTCTCTGAACCTAAAGATTCCACTACATTTTCAAAGTACACATGCTCTTCATATTCATCATCATCATCATCATCATCATCATAACACTGCATTTCCCTATTCAAAATTGTAGCATTTTTAGTGCACTCATCTACCTCTAGATTAGGTTCATATTCAGTGTCATGTGTATGAGTAGGAATAGAAACATACATCCTATCATGAACTTCCTTCCATTCTTCATTTTGTAACTGAGTCAGATTCATTTGAAGCATCATAGTGAGCTGTTCAATTGAAGGGGAGCCTTCACTAGTGGGTATGCATGCTTCATATGGATACTCAGTACATGTATGTGCACAAGGGTCACTAGAGAAGGGAAACTCAGACATTGTGCTATATGGATGATCATGCATTGCATTCAATTCAAACCTAGCATTGTTTTGCTCCATGATTTTGAGGTTCTCCATTATAGACGGTATGCAAGGGTTCACTGGCGGATAGCATTGTTCAACCTCCCATGATGGTTGATGATACATGTGCTCATAATGATTAGGGTATGAATATTCAAGGTCAGGGCCCTGAGAAGGTTCATAGTATTCCATAAAATCACTATGGTCTATGGGGGTTTCATATGGTGAAGCATGCCCATAAGCAAACTCTCTAAATGACCTATGTGAAGATTTTTCATCCCTAGTGTCATCCCAAAATCCCATCATGTCAGGCAAAAATTTTGGTTACAAAAGCAAAACAACATACATGCATACATCCAATTAATTTTCAACACAGAGAAGCAAAAATGTCACACCAATACAAGCACACAGGAGTGCTGGATGTTGCACAACACAGTTATGTGGGCTTCAGTTTATGCAGGTCACAGCACTGTTGTTGGCAGGTGCACAAAGCAAGACAAAGAGTGTGTAAGGTGTAATGGATTATGCTTACTCACAGAAATTCACAGATATAGTACCTATCAGCTAGGATGCAATTGTGCAATTCAGGGAATTAATGCTTATGGAAATGAAACTTAGTTGCAGGCAATAGTGCTCAATGGAAAGGCTGTCCCTAGGATTTGTGCATACAACTCTGTGATGCTATACTTTCGACAAGCACTAATGCGCAAACCAGAAGAGGTGATGCTTTTACGAATGACACAAAAATTTAGGGATTCACAGATGCACAGATCAACAATAGGCTATTCAAACATGAAAATTTCAGCATTCTTACACTAGATTTGACATGCCACAATGTTAACAGACTCAATTAACTTTAATTTTCAGAGATTATGCACAAAAATTACAGGGCAGGTGAAGTCAATATGATCAGTTGATGTTCTAGCTTTCACAGGTTATGCTCAGGGGTGACAGAATCAACAGGCTGGGTTGATGTCAACAGGTTATGCACAAGTGAGGATGACAGCAAGGTTGGTAGATTATAGCTTACACAAGGTTTCAAACAAAGTCAAGCATGCACAAGGGTACATGGTATGTGGCATCAACTCACTCAGTTGATGTCAACAGCCTGAGTTGATATCAACTAATTCAGTTGACTTCAACTGGGGTTTGCAGGTGGCTTGGTTATCTAAGTTTAAGCTCAACTCACTCAGCTACAAGGGCTGGAGCTGAGCACAGGTGCTGTTAAAGCCACGAATTTAATGCACACATTACACAAGAACAAAAGATTTCAGCTAACACAGTTTTGTTTCAAAAGTCACAGGGCCATGCACAAATTTCAGAGTTTCCAGGGGTTGGATGATCTAGCACTGGTTCAGGGTCAAGCACTACTGGCAATTAGCCAAGCAGAGCAATATTCAACAAATTTGGGCTAGAGGAGCATACAAAGAGATGTAAATTTAAGCATGTAGAAATCATCACTCAGATGTCACAGGATTATGCTTGTGGATATCAGGGTTCAGTGAGCATACATGGCATTCAACTATCACAGCATCATGTTCATGAGAATCAAAAGCTAGTTGTTTATCATTATGCACACAGATTCAAAAATACTGCACTAATCAGTTGAGATGCACTTGCACACGGGTTCCTGTGGTATATCATTCATACAAATATGAAGTACAATGAAGTTCTAGGATAACCAACCAGTTTTAGCTCCAATGGTTGTATTGTTCTGCTCCTTGTCTTCCCTTCCTTTGGCTTTTGTAGCACATGCACTCTTTGTCTCAACAAAGAAATCTCAGTTCCCAATATTGCACAGCTTTAAGACACGATAAGGTGCAGATGCACGATTACAATGGAGCAGTCTAAGCTAGACAAAAATTGCTAAGGTGCTTGTGTTGATGTGTCACGGGGAGGATAAAAAGGTTTTGAGTATCGTAAAACCACTACTCAAGATTCAGCTAGCATAGGAATAAAGGTCTAGCAATTAATGTCACAATGCAGCTGAAATGAAACAAATGTGACAGACTAAGCCAGGCAAGCTTGAGCTCAGTTTAGGCCAGATGCTGACTGAGATGGTAAGTGCAATGCACTATGATCTTACAGCTTCTTTTACTTTCAATGGATGTGCACAAATGACAAAAATATACACCTGATGCTACAAATGTAAATTGTTATGAGATGCAAGCTAATATTATGAGAATGCAGATATGCAGTTAAGATGAACTAACTAAAATGCAATGAACAGGATGCAATATGCAATAGAAGATGCAAGTGACAGAAAAATTACCACTAAGTTACACTAATACAGGGCTAAAAGTAATAATACAAAGCATATATACAGGAGTGAAATGAAAATTAGTGAAGCAAGCCAATAATCGACACAGCACACTACCAGTTCCCCGGCAGCGGCGCCAAAAACTTGGTAGGCTATGAAAAGAAGCTTCGCCTACGTTAAAACTGCAAGTGCACAGCGCCTGTTGGAGGCGTGGCAAGTACAGGTCGATCCACATGGAAATGGAGTGTGCTAAGTTGAACTAAAGCTTTGCTAGACTGATTTCAAGGAAGGTAACACAACTGTGGTTTGGTTGTCGAAACGACTGAATTGTTGTGACTCTAAACTAAGGTGCAAATAGATTGTAAAGCACTAGGATGGTTGATTCCACCACCTGATCTTATGCTAAGGCAACTCAACTAAGATTGTGTTCTTGTGCCTTCACTTGAAGGTCTAAGGTTGATGTTCATTAACTGATTCTACTAACTCCCCCCTAGTATGAGTTGTCTTCTTACAGTACAACTCATCACAGGCTCATAAGCTTCATCACTTAATTACTAATCCTAACATATTATAACACAGCAAGAATAAAACCCAAAATAGATATGCTTGTCATGAAAATCGGGGTTTCATCAACACCCCCGTAAATCAAATTAGAACATCATAAAGACAATTACAACACAAACTAAACTAGAGTTGGTGCACTGGCTAGTCCAGGCATGAGTTCTAACATCCTCACCTCCACTCTATTTATACATGCAAAAATAAAAACCCTAATTCACTTCAAAACAGAAATTAAATGAATACCCTATTGCCCACACCCTCTGAATTTGCTGTCGGCTCTGTGAATTCGGCGCTGAAACTCTATTACTCTGATTTTCTCTCCCACTGTGAAGAACCCTAACCCTAACTCTTCCTATCTCTCACTTAGCCTCTAGGGAAGAAGCTATGGAAGAGATAGAGGGAGATTAGGAGGCGGAGATGGCGGCGCTGTTGCTGTGGTGGCTCTGATGGTGCTGGTGTCAGTGGAAGAAGATGGTGGAGGTGGCTGCTCTGCCATGGTATGGTCGGGGAAGAAGAAGGGGATGGCTTTCTCTGGTGTTGTCGGGAGAGAAAGAAAGAGAAAAGGAAATGAGAAATGGGTTTGGTCGAATGGATATAGGTATTGATGGTTTCGTTGTGGAGCGGGAGCATCGAGTGATGATGTGAGGGACGTAGCGAGCGTTGGATCTCGGAGGAGCAAATCTGACGGCTCAGAGTAAAACGGGTCTTGGATTTGGATTATGGACCGGTTCTTGGACTGCTCAAGCCCATGCCTTGTAAATGGGTTGCAAGTGACGCGCGCGGGCTTTGGCTTTTTGCTCATAGACGCTTGTCTCCAATTTTCTGCTCTTTTGGCTCCTCAATTTCTCCGAGCTTTATTTACTACCTAAAAACACAAAATTAATTAGTACAAATATTTATTCTTGAAAACAGGGAAAATACAGAATTTGGGATAATATATGATTTCTAAGCACAAAATATGAGTTAAATGCCAATAAAAAGGTGTAGAAATATGCAATATTTGGCACTCATCACTCACCTTAGATTTTACATGTATTGTGTTTCTAAACTGTGGGTGGTATTTAGGAAAAGTATGGATGGTATATAGGTAAAATCGTTAGGCCTATTCCTATGCATATGCCAAACACTGATATTTGGCATATATGCACCCACTATGGGTATGCCAAACTGCCAAACTCATATGCCTATATGCCAGGAATAACATATATGCATACACGACAGAGTTTCCAGCGAGCGATAGAGTGTCCATCGCTCGACGGTCAAGCCAGCGCTCGCTGGTCTTTAAAGCGCCAGCGCTAGTCAAGCTATCGCTCGGCTCTCTGATCATCGCTTATCAGATCGTCATCCAACGACTACTACTTCCCCCCTCTATAAATACCTAATTTCAATCACATTTCAACTCACACCAAAATTTCTAAACCTCTCTAGAATTTCTCAATCTCCAATTCTTTTCATCACTCTTTCAATTCCTCAGAGAGCATGGCTGATAATATGAACATTGCTGAGTTCACTGAGTTCGTAGCAAACCAACGTGCTGCTGGAATCGAAGAGCTATTGATCGTGCCAATGTGGAAAGGAGAAGTCAAATCAGGAGACGTCAATTTATGAGGCGAAAACCAAAATTCACTATTGCGGAAGATGGATATATTTGCAGGAATTATATTTATTTGGGGTTTTTGAGTTTACCCCCTTAAATGAATTAGTGATTGAACTCCCCCCCCCCCACCCCCCCTAAATTGTTTATATTAGCAACTTTTCCCCACTAAAATAATATTTTTGACAAAAATACCCTTGTAAACTCATCAATCACCACCACCCCCATCTCTTAGCACCACCATCAATAATAAAAACCACCAAAAGTAAAATAAAATTTTCTTACGGTTCTCTAGTTTGAAGTATTAGGATTTTGAGTAAAATAAGTTACCATCGAAGTGGAACAACAACTACATATTGAAAATGAAATGCAAGATGATACGAATAAACCTCTTCCTTGTCATGGTGATGATGAACTATTTGATTAGAGAAAACTCGAATACTTATTCTTCAAATGGATTTAGTGTATCTTAGTTTTGGCTATATTTGAGTGTCAAACTTTGATATGACTGCCAGTTTGCAACGCATACTTCAATGTGGTTTGTTAACAAGGTAGTTTTTAAATGTAAATTACTTTTCTTTTGTACTTTTCAGTCTTTCTGTTTTGGTTCAATTTCATTTTGTGTGGGAAGCTTTTTACTGATCATAACCACTTGCTGGTTGTTAAACATCTTTTAATTACGTAGTGTCTTTGCTAGATTTGGCCCGTTTCTACTTGTTGGTTTGAGAACTGGCGTAGTAGTGTGTCCTTTGAGGTCTTAGATGGCTGCATTAGATTCCAGTGTGAGGTAGTAAACATGAACAGTTTATGCATCAAGTAGGTCACTGGATCAATGCGCAATGATACCCGCAAGCCTGTATATAGTCTTGTTTTCAACACAACATTTTCGAATTTGGACAATTGTTGAAAAAGAATCACATTTTCTTAGATTTCTCACTGAGTTGCGTATCATGTGCTTCCAGTTTTGATGGGAACAGAACTTAGTAGTGGTTTCTGGTGGTTTTTATTGGCTGATAATATGAACATATATGGGTCATGAATGACAAGGGTATTTTTGGCAGAAATATTATTTTAGGGGGGAAAGTTGCAGATATTAACTATCTAGGGGGTAAAGTTCAATCACTAATTCGTTTAGGGGGTAAACTCAAAAACTACTGAGGATGAATTTCATCCCCAACCATTGTGGCAAAGGATTTTGGGAAATTTCAAGAACAAGCAATGAACCATAAAAATCGTGATGTTTCAGAGTTGATTTAGCGCTTCACTACAATTAAGCAGGAAGTTACTAGATATGTTGTTTTACTTCAGCAAGAAGGTCCAAACTTGAGAAGTGGTGAAACCATGATGGAACTTCAACAACGGTGTGGTGCGGAATATCGTCGCATCTATGGGAAAAAATTCCATTTTGAAAGTTGTTTCGAGATTTTAAAATATTTGCCCAGATATTGTCCAACATTTATGTTGTAATTTCTCAATTGTCCACTTAAGTTCTTATGTTTTAATTTTTTAATTGTCTAAGTATTAAGTTTTAATATTTGTTTAATTTCTTAATTGTAAGATTGGATTAAGAATGTAATTTAATATTAGTTTTCAACAATATTCGTCAAATTTTTTCAAATTCGTTAAACTTCGATATAATCATTAATAGTCATTTTCACAAGATATGAAACTAGACAATAATTGGAAAGTTTTCAAAAATAAAAATTTGGGACAATGTTCTTCATCTTGTTAATCTTCTTCATTTCACCAAATTTCCAATCAATGCGCTCATGAACAGAGTCTCCTTTGTTTATCTTCTTCTTTGGCTTCAAATTTGTTTTGTTTTGATTTTCCTTGCCTTGAACTTTTCTTTGCATTTTCTTAGTTGCGGTTTTGACTTGGTTAATATCCAAAACTTAAAGACTTCTTTGCTTCGTACCTATTTCTTTATACTTATCATATATCTTCTTAACGGCACCTTCAAGCACTACTCCAGAAAAATCAAGTTGTGTTGCCGAATCAAGTTGGGTTTGAAATTGTGTCATTTGGGAAATTTCAAAAAAAAAAAATTAGATTGAGAAAGAGAGAAATAGAGAAATTTAGATTAAGAAAGAGAAAATTTTTACGTAAAAAATTTTGAGGTAACCTCTGAGTTTGAAAATTACCTATTTATAGCGATAAAGAACTAGCCGTTGGCGTTAGAGTTAACATCTAGCGATATTAAGAATATCGTTGGAGATAAAGACTTTATCGCTGGTGTTACTGAAAATATCGACCGCTAGGAACTCTGTCGCTCAGTGGTTTTCCCATAGTGGCGCAACTCGTTTTCCATGCCACCTGGTATGCCAAACAACATTTTTTTGCCATACCCATAGGAATAGGCCTTAAAATAGGTTTTAGTCTATCGGGAAGAATGAGAAAAGCTCATGTATGGTGCTGCTTAACATTAATGAGTCTAAAACCGGTGTCCGAGGCAGGAACCGCTCACCAATCACAGACTCTAACCAAAGTGGCATATGAACGAGGTGTAAATAAAGTGGAACCGCCATGACATGACATGATATTCCCCCAAAAGAATGGGGGTAGAGTGGGAAGAATAAGATTAGGGTTACAAGGATGAGTATAAATCGAAGAGAGAATGAGATCCTCAAACAAATTCCAGTGCCTTAGGCCGAGCGCTACCACCTTAAGTAATGGCGGAGCGTGGTATTCCACGGGAGAGTTTAAATCGTGGCGTACGATCTTAAAACATCGTGCGATAGGCATGCAAAAATTTGGGGTTTCTTTGATTGCTTTTCTGCTCTAATTTGCATTATCAGCACCAAAGATATGCCCTACATTCTTACACTGATTTCGATTTTATACATTTTTTTTCGTCTTTGATTTTGTTGAAGAACTCGAATGACAGCCCTTCATTATCTAAATTAGTAAATACGCACGTGCGATGCACATGCCGAGTTGTTGTTCTGTTACAAAATTTACGGGATAACAAACTATAATACTAAGGCGGAAAATCCGCCTTCAAAATAAAAATTACTGTTTCACAATTTTATCTCTTGTAATCAATTAGAATAAGTGCGACTTACATTTCATCGAGTGAAAAATTCACACACAATATACACCAAAATGTAAGATAAAACCAAAACTAAAATAATAAAGGAAAAGAAAAAAACATTAAGTAAAAAACAAATACAACGTCTAAGAACTTTACGAACGACATTAATTCGTAAGATGTTTACCTAAGCTAGGACGACGTAAGAACTTCCTTGTACACAACGTTCTTGGTGAACGTCCCAACTTTATCAGCAACGCTTCCCTTCTTGATTAACACCTTAGTGTTGTTGCTGGAAACACCCCTTGAAAGCCCAACATACAATTGTCCATGACTGAAGACATGCTAGGGAAGATAAATACCGGTGTTTTCAATTGTTTTTCCTTGTGCTTTGTTGATTGTGAATGCAAAGCACATAGTACTAGGAATTGCTTGCGAATCATCTTGAGCGGCATCTCCAGATTCTCTGACGGTCTCATTGGCATCCTATGGAGGAATACTCTTTTACCTGCTGAATTTCTACTAAGGATCACTGCATCGATACAATTTGGAAAGAACTTATTTATGATAAGCCTAGTACCATTGCATAATCCGTTATTGGCACTAACATTCCTCAGTAACATAATGGGTGCTCCTAGCTTCAGTTTCAACTCATGAGGAGGTAAACCACCAGGGGCTATTCCGTTCAACTGTTCTTGAAGATAGAGGTTTTGGAAATCATCTTCCACGGAATCAAATGAATAATATGTATGCTCTTGCCAGGGAAACATGCTAACCACTCGATCATTTAACTTATCGACATGCTCATTTAGTGGTGTGATAAGTGCCCGGTTAAGCAACTAATCTTGATCCTCAGAATTATCTGCCAAGTCGGGAAAGGTAGCATCTATCAGTCGGGACACTGAATCTTCACCAGTCCAGGGTATCACCATATCATTTGGCATCTTTATCATGTCATTTGCCGCAGAAGGTTCATTTCCGTCACCAACTTGCATCAAGAAATCAGAATAAGACGTATCGCCCACTGCACGCATATTCTTCTTCAGACGAAGAACCTATACATGTCTCCACATAGCCGACCGGTTAAGACACTAATCAACCATTCGCCCCCTTGAAGCTTTTGGTACAAGTGGAAGAAACTGGCGGAAATCACCTCCCATAATAATAATCTTACCACCAAACGGCTTCTTGTTACCCGTAATATCTCTCACAATCATATCAAACGCCTCGACAGAATACCGATGTGCCATGGTAGCTTCATCCCACATAATCACAGTAGCTTGACGAAGAAGATCAGCCAACTTGTCATTTTTAGCGATGTCACATGTAGAAGTTGTTGCTGGGGTAAATGGAAGCTTGAATCTCGAGTGTGCAGTTCTTCCACCAGGTAACATAGTAGCTGCAACTCCAGACGTAGATGTTGCTATGGCAATACCACCACTTCTTCTAACGGTCGCCAAAATATCACGGTAGAGAAAAGTCTTCCCGGTACCTCCTGGACCATCAACAAAGAAGACTCTGCTTTCTTTTCTTCGGACGACACCCATAATTGTATCATAAGTCTTGGACTGATCTTCATTCAACTTGTCCATATTCATCATATCTTCTTCGGAAACCGGAATGGATACCTCCTCTTCGATCAAATCAGATACCTGTAAATTATCGTCTAATATGCCGATAATTGCCGGAAGATGATAATCTTTTAAACGCTTGCCATGTTGATGAAGCATTTGACCCAACTCTCTAAGAAGACGGTCTGATAAGTATGCCGAGCTTGTATCACTTGAACTTGAATAATCTTCAACCATGTCGTTGAAGAACTCCTCCCACAACTTTCTAGTGTCCACTGAGTTGCAAAAAACCAATATGCTACCAAAAAGAGTTCTCAAAGCAGATGGCATCGTGTTTGTTGCTGCTTCGGCCATACATACTCTCAAACTGTTATCATTCTCCAACAATCCTCGTGCCTCAGCTGCACTTTTAAATGTCTGACATCTTCTGCCGTCAACTGTCAACAAATCTTCGTATGAAGTGGCACCCCTAACATGCATAAGTATGAGCCTCAGAAAAAACCTTTCAGCTACAATAGGGGGTACAGAATATACCCTACCAATGACCCACTGTTTTGTTCTTCTTCTCTGCCATTTCATAATTGCTTTATCCCATTTGTAGTGTTTAGGAAACTCCCGATACAACCATCGCCTAGCCATAGGATCACATGCATTAGTAACAAAATACTCGGTCAACATCATTTTGGAATTCCTTTTATTTGCCAAGACCTCATCGACAGTTTGATGCTCGTATAACATGACACTATTTTGTTTGGGAAGATGGAACTGTAATCGTTGAACTGACGGACACATCTTATTCATCGCAAACCTGTATATTCTCCACATTGCCTCTTAAGCACACACCCATCTTGCAGTGATATAACGTGTAACCTCGTTATTCTTAGATTCTGGATGCACTGGTTGCACTCGAAAGGAAATACTATCTGGGCCCTTGTAGACGTACTTGTAAAGATACTTCACACTTTGGACAGTGGAATAAACTTCTACATTGATGTGGCAATCGTATTTCTGAAGAAGCCTAGGATTGTAAGGCACCACAAATCTATTATCCGATATGAAGTTCTTACTCATTAGTATAGTATTTCCATCATCTCTCCTCTGGTAGACTGGGTAAGCATTCTTGCCTTGCACGGTACATTCAGAAAACTGTTTCAGAAACCCTCTCTTGCACTTACCTTCCGTCATGCACTTGCTGCCACACGGACCATGAATCATCCATTTTTTCACACACTTATACAACTCGAGCTCTTTCTTTTTATCAGGGATTTCTGCTCTAACTATGCGATCATAATCATCGGGACCTTGTAACTTGTCTTCTTTTTCCAAAATGATCAACATATGGACATGAGGTAGACCTCTTTTCTGAAACTCAATCACGTGAACATGAGCAACTACTCTTCCTAGTACATTCTTGTTAAATATATCTTCTTTCAACTTTTCAAATTTAGCCTAGTTGTTAAATCAGGTCTATCTGATGCAGATTGACCGGGACGTAAATTAGTGTTGATGGTGGATTTTCATTTAAGGTTAAAATTGTAAAAACTAGAAAATAATGCGCTGACATCTTGTAAAAGATAAAGCCATTAATAAGTGTTGGATACTCCCTCACTTAATTCACCAAGAATGGAGCATGTGGCAACAATCCCATTCTATGGATACACCAAATTCATCCAGGTTGGAGCATGTAGCAACAATCCCATATACCCTGTGAATTTCTAGCATTATTAATTAATGCGCAATCATCCTTGTATTTCCTATACTCATTATCAGTGCGGCATGACGACCGAGTGTTACTCTTACGAGCAACACGAACCTCCAAGCATTATAATGAAACCATGTACGAAATACCCGTACAGGCTGACTCTCGGTGTGTTATACTAGCCCGATTGAGCCCCTCTCGGTGTGTTATACTAGCCCGATTGAGCATCCAGACCGACCAGTATCATCCGGATATGATCGCAGTCATCCAACTCCACAAGCATGATTAGATGACCCAGATCAATTCCATCACCCCCAAGCAGGTATGGAATACCCACTGCCGACCCCGCATGGCCGGCCATTGGCCTAGCTTGCCAAAAGACGTTCATACCAAGCAGTATGGATGGAAAACCCTAAATTAGGGTTTGCGGTATATTACATGTGTCGCAAAACAGTCTCAACCATCCATCTTCGCAGGTATAGATGGAGGGTGTAGATGTAAACTCAAAGGGCCCAGAGCATGTCAACACAATCACCGAGGGCCCGCCTACACACTTGACCAATCGGTCAAGACCAACCATGCTTGGTCGTAACAAATTCGTGCGCCCAAACAAGGGGTGACGCACGGCTTTAAAATCCAGAATTAGGGTTTTGAGCATCACGAGCGTCCATCTTTTCCGGCACGAATGGAGGGTCCAAGATTAGATTAAGCAGGTCCGGTCGTACCAGCATGACCACCGTGGACCCATCTATTCCCTCACCCGATCGGCCAAGGCATATCATGCCTGGCTAATTCAAAACGCACGCCCAAACTAGCGTGGTCACACCTCCCAAAACCACAACCGATCTCGACCGCTCAACTTCGCCGGACGATTTGGATGGCTCGAGATCACGTTTTTATGGGATATTCGGTATAGGCGTAAACACCAGCCTACCACCTTCACACCAGGCCAATCGGCCAAGACCGACCAAGATTGGTCGTCCTGGAACGTGTGCCTGAAATGGGCGTGACGTGCGGCTCTTGCGGCACTGGTTTCCAGTTGCAAATCGATCTCGACCACTCAACTTCACCGGATGTATTGAGCGACCCAGATCATACTTTCATGAGGTAATGGGGTATAGGTGCCTACACCATCATGCCGTCTACACGCATGCATGGTCGGCCTTGCCAAAGTTGTATCCCATGCTTGGTTTCGACCAAGCTGAAGAGTGATGCCTACGCACCTCTTCAAAAGCCTAATTTCATTAACGATCGCAGATGAGTGTCTCAAAGATCATCTCATCCGTCCAACTTCACCAGCTTGGTTATACAACCCTGGTCGGGGAGTTAGTTGGTCGGTGAGGCGTCATTACCCATCACTTTACCATACCATGATGCAAACATGCATAAAATACACACGATACTTCACAAGTATCAACTTCCGAATAACGCAGTTATTCAAATTAGCATTACATGCTACCTATCGTGGATCCACGATCCACACGTTCCCGGACATCAATCATGTCACAAAATGGGGGATACATACTTGGGGTATTGGTCCGGCGGTTTACGGCGTGCGGCGTGCAACGCGCCATCACAAGAACGTGTTAGGAAGTCATGGACGGTAAGAGATGAACAGGAGAAGTGGGCAAGACTGGTCGTGTGGCACCGATGCACAACTCCACTACTCCATCACTCCACTTCCTCCACTTCCCACGAGAGACGTGAATAAGGCTCAATGACTTGTATAAATAGGTTCTCCGCCCTATTTCAAAAACAGGAGAAAAAGGAAAAAACAACAGAGGCAAGTGTTAATACAAAACGTATTCCAACACCCAGAGCATGCTTGCATCAATCGTAAGCCTGCTCATCTTTTTGTTACAAGTCATTCATAACCAACACCTTCACAATATCAACACCTTCTTCGCTTCCCTCCCTAAGATCAACCCCATCTCCTTCACTTTGTGACCGAAACAAGTCTGGAACGGCCATTTCTTGGTTTAGGCCGGATTTGCACAGATTGACTTCCGAATCTACAAGCACTCACCGCGCAGTGCATTTGTTTAGGGTTTAGATTCATTCCTCATCCACACACCCCAAATTACCAAATTCAACAGGAGTAGTTTTCACCCATAAACAATTGGCGACCACGGTGGGAGGTTAATCTCTCGGTTGTAAGGTCAATTTCTTCAAATTCGATTCAATTTCATCAATTTCAAAAATGGTAGATCTTAGAATCAATTCAATCAACAATTAATTTCAAGATGGTGGAATTAAGGTCTGGGTCAGCAATCAATTCTGATGGAGCTGGTGTGGATAACAATCCTGGTGTCGAAGTACCTGTCAGTGGAGCTACCATGGTCAATACATCTCGTGGAGCCGTCACTTCTACCATCAGCACCTACGTAGTAGGAAGTGTTCCAGTAAGTGTAACGCCTCCCATCACCAGAGCCAGAGCAGCCGCAAATCCCGGCATCACCTCAAGTGTAACACCTCTGGTAGTCACCAGAGCAACAACTTTCACTCCTTCATCGGACGAGGAGCCGGAGGCACAAGAGGAGGGACACCGTCTATTACCATTGCAGACTTGATTGAGAAACAGGAAGTTCTTGCTAAGACTCAAACGGATATGGCCGCAACTCAGAAAGAGGTACTCACTTTCCTTAAAATTTTGACCGAACGATTGCCGCAAGATTCACGACAACCCTTGGAGTCGACAAGAGATGCATTTAATACACCCGGAGCAGGCGTTTCCACTCGGACCCACACGAATGAAGAAACTCGTGTTGCTCCCGAGCGCCAAAGGGAGAGGACCAACCTTCCAACTTCATTACACGTGAGGATGCGGAACGACTTCTCCAAAATCGAGGAAAAGGGGACCGAACGGATGTACACCAATATTAGCCACCGTACCCTCAAGATGTACAACGAATTCCTCTTCCAAGAGGTTACACCTCTCCCCATTCTCCCTCTCGACGAGATCGGTAATGCTCGTGAACACGTCTCTCGATTCTTGGAATCCCTGGGGGAACATGAATACAATCATGTTCTGCGCCTGAAAGAATTCTCGAAATCACTTACGGGGAGGGCGTAAACCTGGTACAACAATATCGCGCCTAACAACATATCCAATTGGAGCGAGATGGTCAGTGATTTCTACAGAAAGTATTTCTTCGTGTCCGAACAAATCACCTTTTCGATCTAGGAAGAATTCTTCTTCAGCGGAACAACGAGCATCCTAACGACTTCGTCACTTGAGTATCATCTTCTCTCCTCGGACCCACACGAATGAAGAAACTCGTGTTGCTCCTGAGCGCCAAAGGGAGAGGGACCAACCTTCCAACTTCATTACACGTGAGGATCTGGAACGACTTCTCCAAAATCGAGGAAAAGGGGACCGAACGGATGTACACCAATATTAGCCACCGTACCCTCAAGATGTACAACGAATTCCTCTTCCAAGAGGTTACACCTCTCCCAGTTCTCCCTCTACGACTGCAGTCTAATTCTCTTGGTAATGCTCGTGAACACGTCTCTCGATTCTTGGAATCCCTGGGGAACATGAATACAATCATGTTCGCGCCTGAAAGAATTCTCGAAATCACTTACGGGAGGGCGTAAACTGGTACAACAATCGATCGCGCCTAACAACATATCCAATTGGAGCGAGATGGTCGGTGCTTTCTACGAAAGTATTTCTTCGTGTCCGAACAAATCACCTTTTCGGATCTAGGAAGAATTCTTCGGCGGAACAACGAGCATCCTAACGAGATGGACTTCGTCAAAAGTTTCGAACCCAAGCGCTGGATTGTCACGACCCGAACGTCACCGAACGACAATTGGTGGAGTTGTGCATCAACGGGATGATACCCATATACCGCGCTCTGTTAGAGAATCTGGGCTTTCAAACGTTCTCTGAACTCCATGAAGCTGCCAAGCGTTCAGCAATAACTGCACCAGCGTTGCTAGAAAGAACCAGAGTCGTTCGAAGTGAAGATTCACGTGAAAGTCGAGGGAGCAGGCGCCTCACGAACAAGCAATACAACACTGGTCCTTCCGTGAGTGTAGTGGGCGGAGGAGAGAAAAGGAAAGCTCCAATGACGGAACAACAAACCAAGCGGATATCCCCGGCACACAAGACTTCGTCTCGGAAAGGAGCGGACAAATCTCCTGCACAAGACACCGAAGATACAGGTTTTCCTTTCCCCATGAATGAAGTGATAGAACTCTTGGAAGCATGGATCCAAGACGATGCCGTCAAGCTGCCTCCTATCAGGCGTCCTCCAACTGAGAAAGACATGGCAGATCCCAAATACTGTTGCTACCACAGATTTGTACATCATCCAACCAAAGATTGTGATAGGTTGAAACAAATATTCAGGGAAAAGATAGAGACATGGGAACTCCAACTTGGAAACGAAGGTGTTCGTAGAGACCCTCTACCTATGAGGAACTGCATGATTTCTGGGGATTCTATTCGCAAGACTGTACAATCTATGATAGAACACTTGTGTGAAATCTTGTACTTCTCCAAAGGGCAGCGTCAAGACATATTTACGACCCTCAACCACGTTGTGTCAGGCAGGCGTTTGTATCCAGAAGCAGTCCAAGAACCCCAGTCTTTCCTGAAGGACGAGAGCAAAGGAAACTGGGGACTCCTAACTGGCACTCGTTTAAGAGATGCTGAGTTCGATAGCGCGTTGATTGATACGGCTTCCGAATTTAACATCATTACTGTCAAGACCTTGCGAGCGGCAAAGATTTCAAAGCAGGAAGCTACTCGTTACCTAATTGTGGTTAAATATTCAGAAGGATAGCTCAGAGATGCATACGGATATATTGATCTGGAAGTCAAATTGGGTGATGCCTCGACACAAACAAAGTTCTACATAGTCAAAGATCACCCCAACTACGACATGATCCTGGGACGCCCTTGGATGCACGAAAACAAAGAAATACTAGAAAGCTGTCCTCTACCGGTTTCGATACCTGAAAGAATCTCCAACACGCCCGGGGACCCGATGGCTATGCAGTACCGCACCGATAACTTTCCAACGTGACACGACTTCCGGAGAGAGCACCGTCAAAGCATATATTGAAAGGTTCCGATCTCAAGTAAGTCTCATCGCGCAACTCTCTTTGCAACCTACCGCCCCTCATTCTGACAAGTCCTGGGGACTGGCTCCAACCAACAAACCAACCCCGGCTAGGAGATGTGAATGGGAAGCCGGCCCTTTCAAACGTTTTATCAAGAGCGTAGAGGCTGTCTTGGTCAAAGACGATAAGGCCAAGGTCCAAGTATCTGCACGCCCAAACCCATTTGGAATTGGAGACCTGGTGACGAAGACGACTACATTCAAGGTTGGGAGCATGACGGTGAAAATGATCACTCCACCTGACTCACCCATCGAAAGAGAAGAGGAACCTTACCTGGTAGCATATGTTATCCTAGGCGGTTACTGCAAGCTCATCAACGCTGATAAACTAGAAGGCGTAACAATTCACTCACAATGGCTCAAACCCTATCGAACTTAAGACGTTGTGCTACCACTTTCCAGCGTCCTCCACCCTTTAAAACGCTTTGCTATTTTTTCAAGCGTGTTTCCTTTTATAATTTCATGTCATACTTGTAATTCCCCAGAAAATGATTGCAATACTTGCATTCATAGTTAGGACTTTCAATTTTCAATTTTCAATTTAATTGAAGCATTATTTCCACCTGAGAACCTCTCTACCCCTAAAAACAAAAGGTCCTGAGTCAGTCTAAATCAACCCATTAGAGCAAGGAAGGAAACCTTAGGCAAACATCTCATGAGAAGAAGGAAACAGAACGTGTGCACAAAAGGAAAACAATATGAGCCATCTGCCCCAGCAAAGACAGGAAGATCTTGCATCAGGAACACAGGTCCGTGGATATTTCATTATGGCATTATTTATTTTATCACAAAGAGTTATGTGTAAAGGCGCACCCTTGCGCCTGAGAAAGTTCAATTGCAGTCTTGACAAAAGGTTATAAAAAAAAAAAAAACCTTTATTCAAACAATCAAATAGAAGAAAACCTTGAACTCAGCTGCCACTGAATACAAGGAAGATGTTCAAATGTACAGAATATACTTGGAAAGCGAAAAAAAAAAAAAAAAAGAGGTTTTAGTCTTCAAGAGGATCGACATCGCTCGCACCACTTGTCGGGTTACGCCGAGCGCCATCACCTGTTGATGCTCCTCCCTTCGAATCTACCTCAACTTCTCGCATCAGGCATCTCCGCAAAGACACACTCCATCCCAACATCCATGGAGCATTAAAGAGCGCATCAACATTAGGAGTCGTACCAATTGCTTTCAGATGTTCAGGTTCCTCTGTGTCGGAGTCAAGAATTATCACGCCGTCCTGGATCGGGTAATCACACTTATCTTCAGTCATAGGATGTTTATGCTCAACTCTCCGCCTCTTCAACCGCGCTGCATATCTCTCTGCCCTTGCGCTTACCAGTACTTGCAACGCTTCCTCGCGCCTCCACCGCTCCTCCATGTCAATCGCAGCTGAAAGCGCACAGATGCGTCCCCTGGCAATACGCAGGTGCAGGATAGACATCCCCTGTATAGCACGGCCGACTTCACGAAGTGGAAGATCAATCTTAGCCATTACTTCTTCATGCGCATGGGTTTCGGGCTTGTCAACTTCGAAGCTTCTTTCTGGAGAAGCGATAGAATGATCGTCCACCGCTTCCATGATAAACTGCAAAGGAGAAGAGGTTATGAGCACAAAAAGAAAAATCATCAATCAATCAATCGATCAGTTAATCAGGAGATCAAATAAGTGCGGAGCAGTACCTGAGATATAGAATAAATGACTGCGTGAGATGATTCTTTATAATCCCGCAAGTCGAAAGAATCCCAAGAGAAAAGAAGTCTTTACTTACCACCTATAAAGGCTACCAATTCGGGATAACAATCAACGATGCTTATCAGATACATCTGAGGAAAGCTGTGTGGGAGTACACCTAACCCAAGGAAGGGACCAAGCTCGGATATACACAAGGGGAACCAAAGCGACTCACCAGATCAAGTCCTACTTCCTTCACAACTTCGATCAGGACCAACCAGTTCCAGGGCAACGCCTGCCGATGTTGGCCTATCCGGTAAATATACATTCACCTTAGCTTGGTCATTTCAATGTACAAAATTTGTCACCATCTCATGCCTACCCCACAATAGTGTAACCATTATGTGCTAGGCAGGGGACTTAATGTTGATGGTGGATTTTCATTTAAGGTTAAAATTGTAAAAACCAGAAAATAATGCGCTGACATCTTGTAAAAGATAAAGCCATTAATAAGTGTTGGATACTCCCTCACTTAATTCACCAAGAATGGAGCATGTGGCAACAATCCCATTCTATGGATACACGAAATTCATCCAGGTTGGAGCATGTAGCAACAATCCCATATACCCTGTGAATTTCTAGCATTATTAATTAATGCGCAATCAGCCTTGTATTTCCTGTACTCATTATCAGTGCGGCATGACGACTGAGTGTTACTCTTACAGAGCAACACGAACCTCCAAGCATTATAATGAAACCATGTACGAAATACCCGTACAGGCTGACTCTCGGTGTGTTATACTAGCCCGATTGAGCCCCTCTCGGTGTGTTATACTAGCCCGATTGAGCATCCAGACTGACCGTATCAATCCGGATATGATCGCAGTCATCCAACTCCACAAGCATGATTGGATGACCCAGATCAATTCCATCACCCCCAAGCAGGTATGGAATACCCACTGCCGACCCCGCATGGCCGGCCATTGGCCTAGCTTGCCAAAAGACGTTCATACCAAGCAGTATGGACGGAAAACCCTAAATTAGGGTTTGCGGCATATTACATGTGTCGCAAAACAGTCTCAACCATCCATCTTCGCAGGTATAGATGGAGGGTGTAGATGTAAACTCAAAGGGCCCAGAGCATGTCAACACAATCACCGAGGGCCCGCCTACACACTTGACCAATTGGTCAAGACCAACCATGCTTGGTCGTAACAAATTCGTGCGCCCAAACAAGGGGTGACGCACGACTTTAAAATCTAGAATTAGGGTTTTGAGCATCACGAGCGTCCATCTTCTCCGGCACGAATGGAGGGTCCAAGATTAGATTAAGCAGGTCCGGTCATACCAGCATGACCACCGTGGACCCATCTATTCCCTCACTCGATCGGCCAAGGCATATCATGCCTGGCTAATTCAAAACGGATGCCCAAACTAGCGTGGTCACACCTCCCAAAACCACAAACTGATCTCGACCGCTCAACTTCGCCGGACGATTTGGATGGCTCAGATCACGTTTTTATGGGATATTCGGGTATAGGCGTAAACACCAGCCTACCACCTTCACACCAGGCCAATCGGCCAAGACCGACCAAGATTGGTCGTCCCGGAACGTGTGCCCGAAGTGGGCGTGACGTTCGGTTCTTGCGGCCTTTGGTTTCTGTCGCAAATCGATCTCGACCACTCAACTTCACCGGATGAATTGAGTGACCCGAGATCATACTTTCGTGAGGTAATGGGGTATAGGTGCCTACACCATCATGCCATCTACACGCACGTATGGTCGCTTAGGCCAAAGTTGTATCCCATGCTTGGTTTCGACCAAGCTGAAGAGTGATGCCTACGCACCTCTTCAAAACCCTGATTTCATTAACGGTCATGAGATGAGTTTCTCAAAGATCATATCATCCGTCCAACTTCACCAGACTTGGTTATACAACCCCGGTCGGGAGTTAGTTGGTCGGTGAGGCGTCATTACCCATCACTTTACCACACCATGATGTGCACTCCGCATAAAATACACACGATACTTCACAAGTATCAACTTCCCGAATAACGCGAGTTATTCAAATTAGCATTACATGCTACCTATCGTGGATCCACGATCCACACGTTCAGGACATCAATCATGTCACAAATTGGGGGATACATATCTTTGGGGTATTGGTGCGGCGGTTTACGGCGTGCGGCGTGCAACGCGCCATCACAAGAACGTGTTAGGAAGTCATGGACGGTAAGAGATGAACGGGGGAGAAGTGGGCAAGACTGGTCGTGTGGCACCGACGCACAACTCCACTACTCCATCACTCCACTTCCTCCACTTCCTCCCTACGAGAGACGTGAATAAGGCTCAATGACTTGTATAAATAGGTTCTCCGCCCTATTTCAAAAACAGGAGAAAAGGGAAAAAACAACAGAGGCAAGTGTTAATACAAAACGTATTCCAACACCCAGAGCCTACTTTCATCAATCTCAAGCCTGCTCATCTTTCTGTTACAAGTCATTCATAGCCAACACCTTCACAATCTCAACACCTTCTTCGCTTCCCTCCCTAAGATCAACCCAATTTCCTTCACTTTGTGACCGAAACAAGTCTGGAACGGCCATTTCTTGGTTTAGGCCGGATTTGCACAGATTGACTTCCGAATCTACAAGCACTCACCGCGCAGTGCATTTGTTTAGGGTTTAGATTCATTCCTCATCCACACACCCCAAATTACCAAATTCAATAGGAGTAGTTTTCACCCATAAACAATTAGCTACAATCTCGGGCCAGAGTGGATTGCAAGTCATTGTAACAAATATATCAGGCTTCCCATATTTATGTACCAATTATGGTACATATCACGCGGCCCACCAATGTATGAAGAAGGTAGTTGTAATGACCCGTCCCTCCACCGATACTATCCCCACTTATCCACTGCGATTATCCACCAGTGTAGGGTTTTCAACGGGCATCGCTGCGGTAATCCAGCAGAAACTTCCTGGATGGTCACCCATCACTGGATTACTCCCGCCCAAGCACGCTTAACTGTAGAGTTTTCTGCCAACTCTGGAGTCAATTGTGCTGAAAAGGCATCGGTGTTAGGAAATGACAAATCATTACTTATATTCCATTCGGTCAACCAGTGCCAAAATCGGGGTATTACAATACCACCCCCTTAAATTGGAGCCGTCCTCGGATCCAGAATTAATATATTCGCAGAGCCAGAGCTCCGATGTTCCCTGCCCTTCATGAGAAGCACCTTGACCAATCCCGTCCAGCGTACCTTCCCATCCTCGGGAGGTGAACCGTCGTCGGCTCTGATACCATTTGTAATGACCCGTCCCTCCACCGATACTGTCCCCACTTAGCCACTGAGGTCATCCGGCAGTGTTGTGTTTTCAACGGGCATCGTTGCGTCAATCCAGTAGAAACTTCCCGGATGGTCACCCATCCCTGGTTTACTCCCGCCCGAGCACGCTTAACTGCAGAGTTTTCTGCTAACTCTGGAGCCAATTGTGTTGAAAAGGCCTCGGTGTTAGGAAAGGACAAATCATTACTTATATTCCATTCGGTCAACCACTGCTGAAATCGGGGTATTACAGTAGTACTATCTTCTTGCCTAGTTCGTCTATTAAGATAAAAAAACGTATCAAGAATTCATGCATGTTTGATGTACTTAGGATATAAAATTAAAAACATACCAATTGTATTGCTTTCTTTTAAAACTAAAGTGGATTATGAAGCTTTCAGTTTGAATTTGATTTAAGGAAGAAGAAAAAATGCGCATATGTATTCAATATGTAACTTACCTACACTGGTTTCGCCAGCTCTTTGTGCGTCTTGTAGTCCTTCATAGATTTCCGCCCTTATTTCCTTCTGATGACCTGTAATCCATCTGAGTCTGGCGGAGTCAATTTTAACCGAATTATCCACAATGTATTGTTGCAACAATCGTCCACCTCGAAGAAAAAGTGAATCATGATTGTTTCGGATCTGTCCAACAATTAAAAGACATACAAACACCCAAAAAATTGATCAAAAATGTGAGTTCAGGACTTTGGATTTATAGGATGTATTACTTAATAGTTGCGGAAGTAATATTCGGAAACACATTATAGAAGATATGATACAGGATATAGTGAACGATATGTCATAATTCAGGAAAAACACGAATTCAAAAGCTTTCTTAATTAAAGACTGTATTAATACCTGCATAATGTACGAATAGTATCCACTACATGACATCTTTCTTCCATTTGTATCTTTGCTATTTATGTCCTACCCGTAGCTTCCATAATGGAGTAAAAGTGGATATTGCATAGGATCGTAATTTTCACCTGTCTCAAAGACCTGTAAGAGATTCCACCCGTTGTCTGCACTACTATTTTATGTTCGGTATGTTTGTAACTTTCATCGCCTATTGGAATAATAACAACAACTTGGGAAGCACTTGGAAGAGTGTACTGCAACTGATCTTTAGTTTGCTCTTTAATAATCAACTGGCAATCCAAAAGATCTTCTCGTTCTGAACCTTGAAAAATATTCACAGCGTTACCGGTACCAGCGCCCGCGGGCATTATAATCTCCTTATCTTCCAGTGAGGAGATATGGCTAATGAGAATGTAGTTGTTTTGATAGACTCAATTTGAGCACTATCTGTAGCCTCTTATAAAATGCTATGAATTTTATAAATGTGACTGGATTTTCCTTACCAAGAGGCATAAGCTTATTAAAAGAAAAATGAAATATTTATGCGCCTATTTGAGATGGAAGCCTTTTCCAATTTGATCATGATGGGAGAGAAACGTATAGCGTGTAGTCTCCCTCTGATTATGGCAGAAATATTATAATCTCATATACGAAAATGAGTTTCGTAGAGTATTATCCGATTAAATCAATGACATATACTCATAAAATATTATGGATCTTAAGAATAATACCAGTTGGACTGTAGATAATGACTTCAAAATCCATAAAAAAAACGTCCTTAAAATTTTTAGTATACTTGACGTACAATTTTAATATCAACCAAGAATTTTAATGTTTACTGTTAGAGCATAGCTCGGTTGAACCTACCAAGCGTTGGTATGTCAAGTTTGGTTGTCATATTTTAGTGAACCAAAACTCATTTAAAGAGTCGCTTGATTATTTACTATAGTCAACTTCGTATAGGTTAGCTAGAAAGTTACTAGGATATGAGACTTACAAGTATTACGTGAAGACTTGAAGAATGTGAAGAAGTAAATAGATACAACTACGACATCCTCCTTCCTCTTAAGGTTAGTAATATTTGACTTGAACTGTTTCATTCCTAACGTATCTTTCAAGTCGTGCATATTGAAAACATAACTGCGAAGATGTGAATGATTATACTCTAGTTAGACATAGTATTAAGGAATTACAATACGAAGTATAACGTCTATCTTTTGAACTTCGTATATAAGACATCGACATAATCGTATGAATGCTATTGTGATTATGTATGGGTATGGGTGAAGATTTCGTCCTAGGAAACAATGCTTTACATTCGTTTATAGAAAGTACAATTCATAAACTTGTTTTGTGAATCGAAAGGGAAATCGCTAGGCTTATTGGTATTATTATTCATTGCAAACCTTTGGATTACCAATATGTGTGTTTAGCATAACCGCTCATAGCTTGTTTATGTATCTTGGTAAAACTATTCACAAGGCCTGACTTTTGTATTGGTATGACTTTTATTAGTGAAACCGATCTTAAGTAATCACTTAAGATGGTATGATCGATATGTTGTAATTGGTATGACCAACTCTATACATTGGGGAACCGATCCTAGTAAGCGGTGAAACCGATCACAAGTGTGTGGAATCGATCCTTTTAGGAGGTGCAACAAGTCTTAGTAGTTGGTAACTGATCCTATGACTTGTGCAACCGATTGCAAGTTAAATACCATAATTATTTGGTAACCGATCCTAGTACCTAGTCAACCAATTTTTGGAAAGCTAGTGTGACCGATCCTAGTACCCACATGGAGGTAGAACCGAAACTTGTTTTGGTAGAACCGTGAAACCATTAATGGTGATTTGATAGGATAATCAATCACATAGTTCTCGGAAGTCATATGAACCAATTCTAAACTCATTTGGAAGTGTGGCAAATCGGTTCCAAGATTGTAAATATGAAAAAGGATTTACAAAGTAAAGATGTCGACATACTTTGAACATGTGCATTAACTCTTATCTTTTATTGTTCAAAGATATTCCTTAATAGCTAAAGGAGAATCCCGAATCGAAATAAATTGAGAATCTTTTAATTAAGGTTTTTAGTTTTATATGCTTTTAATAAGACAAGATGCAAAAACTGTCTCAAAAACAGAATTGCTAAAATTTGCATATGCAACCCCAGTCAATCTCAAGATACTTCGTTAGTTCGAGGTAACAAAAAGAGACTTTCTCATACGATACTAGATCAAGGACACTCTGGTTGTTCAAAATTCCATAATGAGAGAAAATCTCATACTAATACCCCCTGATTGGTATTAGAATTCTTTCCTCACCACGTGTGCCAAATTTTGTGTGAGGAAGAAGAAATATCAAGGCACTTATGTGTAGATTATGGAAATAAAATCTAGTAATTGAAAATATTTGAGATATTCGCGTGTTTAGGAATTTTATATTTTCGGTAGTATGAAAATTATAAAAAGATCCTTCTCTTTTCTTGGTCATTCCTTGTACGAACTATGAGTCTGGATCCAATGTCGTCTCTTGATAAGATGCTAGATCAGAAAGATCACTTTAAGAATAAGTCTGCATCTTCTCTTGATATAGAGAAATCAAAGAGCAAAATCAAAAAGAGAAATTGGCTTAGGAAGAAGGAAAGAGAGAATATGCTGAAGAAAGATCAGTGTTGTTGGAGCACTGCTCAGTCGAACTCGCATGCGTTGCTATCTCAAGCATGTTTGTCAATGTTAGTGATCAAAACTATAAGTCTTGATTTCTAGTCTACTTATAGCTAAGTCTCGGACTAGGATAGAAAGTGTAGTTGAGCTCTAGACTCCATGGAGATCATCATACAAAGACGAAGAACTACTCAAGGAACTGGTGGAACTTCATCGACTAAAAGGTATGTGGAGACTTGAACTTATCTATCACTCAAAAGTCTATCTACTCTATCTCCTATCTTGAGACAAAATTCGTATTGCTATATAGACTTCGATTATACACATTTGCTATTTCGAGCCGAGTTTATCTCGCTTATCTATTTCTCGAAATATGTGTTGGTAAGCTTTCGCTTTGGCCAAGTTTATCTTTACTAGTGACGAAAGTCATATTAAGTTTCAATTACTTGAAAATTGCTTTGACGAAAAATGGTTTGTGAACAACAACTATATAACGTCCTCTAAGAATGTTTCAATTATTGAAATGAGAGTTTAGAATATATAACCATTGTTGGATATAAACATTGTGTGATAAATCATACGTGTGTAAGTCCTTATTCCTTGAACCAAAGTATGCGTACTTTGCTGCTCAGGAAAACCGGAACTAAAGTCCGCGTCAAGACGCGCGCACCATCGGAAGTTCACGTCCCGTGAAAATCTGTTGGAGTTTGTGAACTGAAAACAAACTTATTCCGGGTACTTAAGTCCGCGTACCAGTATGCGTACTTAAGTTGGTTATTTTCTAAAAACGATTATTCGTGAACTTAAACTTATATAAACTAAGGAATGCATAATTTCAAACCGTGGCTATAAAGTTCAAGAATCGATTCGAGTGAAACAAATCGTTTTTGCTTCGATTGTGTCTTGTATACTTCTATAAGATCTAAGCAATTGAACAACTCTCTAACTAGTTCATTTGAGTCATTTGAACTAGTTATGGTAAAGAAGAACATGGTTGATATGAAAGTGCTCATATGGCTAACCATTTGGTTAACTACTGTTGAACCAACTAAGTGTACATGTTTGGGTATGGTTACACAAACCTAAATAAACGTGCATTTCATTTGTGTGTAACAAGCTAAGTTTCGATCTAACGGTTGAAAGATATTAGCTTGAATCTATTAAGGTTTTTATCTAACGGTGAATATTGAATGCTTTGTTACCAAGGTAACTTAGATTGCAAACCCTGATTTGAAAGACTATATAAAGGAGAACTCTATCAAATGGGAAACCTAATCCCCACACCTCCTGTGTGATACTAGTTGTATAAGCTAGAGTCGATTCTCCTTTAACCTTAGGTTTCTACCGAGACCCTGTAGGTTAACGACTTGAAGACTTCATTAAGATTGTGAAGCCAGACCCAACTATTTTCTTTGTAGTTGCGTGATCTGATCTTGTTGTTTCTATCGTACTAAGTACAATCGTAAGACTGGCTTGAGATTGATTTCTCCGATAAGAAAGATTAAAAGAAGTCACAAACATCTTTGTCTCATCTTTTGTGATTCCGCAATATCTTCTTTCGCTAGTCGATTAAGATTATTGTGAGGTGATTGATAATTCTAGGATGTTCTTCGGGAATATAAGTCCGGGTTATCAATTGGTTCCTGTTCACCTTGATTTATCAAAATACGGAACAAAAACTCGTAGGTAATTCTGTGGGAGACAGATTTATCTATTACCGTTGACTTTTTTGTGTGATACAGATTTGTTTATTAAAGTCTTCGACTTTGGGTCGTAGCAACTCTTTGTTGTGGGTGAGATCAGCTAAGGGAATCAAGTGCGTAGTATCCTGCTGGGATCAGAAACGTAAGGAGCGCAACTGTACCTTGGATCAGTGTGAGATTGATTGGGGTTCAACTACAGTCCAGATCGAAGTTAGTTTGTAGTAGGGTAGTGTCTGTAGCGGCTTAATACAGTGTGTGTTCAATCTGGACTAGGTCCCGGGGTTTTTCTGTATTTGCGGTTTCCTCGTTAACAAAACTTCTGGTGTCTGTGTTATTTCTTTTCCACATTATATTTTGTTATATAATTGAAATATCACAGGTTGTGCGTTGAATCGATCAATTGGGAAATCTAACCTTTGGTTGTTGATTGAAATTGATTCATCCTTGAACATTGGTCTTTGGTACCGTTCAAGTGTTTTCTCTTGTATTCAATTAGACTCGCAGATTTCTATTTGCTTGAGTAAGTATTGAATCGAGAAAGTGAGATATAACTCTTTGATATAGTTTTATTAAGATTGAGTCTGACTGTCTAGTTGATTCTCTTAAAAGTATATTGGAGTTAGTCCATACAGATTGCTAAGCGAAATATTGGGTGTGGTTGTTGTACCCCCGCTTTTTCAAGTGTATTGAAGCATTGACACACTTCTGTGTTCAATCAAAGATAGAATTACATGTTCTTGCAGAATCCTTCACGAAAATTTCTCAACTGCAACAAATTCTGGTCAAACAACAAGGTTATCTACTTGAAGAATTTCACAAGCTGAAGACTGAAAGTAATAATCTACCTTCCTCTAGCATTGATATGAAGGATTAATTCAGAAAAATAGACATCAGTTTTTGATTTCCTTCAATAATTTGTATAAGGTCTATTTTGAATAAAACTATCTAGTATTTATGAATAAAATTATTAGTTTATAATTTTTCTTGTGATAGTTTTTCGTTTACATAGCATGTGCTTGAATGCTTTATCTTATTGCTATGTATGTTTATAGGATGTTTGATTTCGGTTTTCTTAACCTTAATATTCGATCTCATATGGTGTGAACCCTTATGGTTTGGGTGACTTTTTGGTTTAGCATGATTAAGTTCTAGCCCATGTTGGTAGGCTTTATCAAATGATCATAAGGGGTTCCGATTGAAACTAATATGTCAAAAAGTCACAATATGTTGAATCGTTTGGTTTAGCATAAAAGCATATGTGTTTCGGGGTTTCAAATTTTTCATTGCATTAGTTAAAACCGGTTTTCAACCTTTCTCTGGTAAAGGTTGGTTTTTGTTGTTGTTCTTTTGTCTTGTGAGAGGATGACAACACAACGGGGGAGAGTTCTAACTTGAACTTGCGCTTAATGATATATCTTTCTGGGGTGAAGAGGATGCGGAACTTGAGGTAACGAATTTGTTAGTTAATCGTTTTCCTGTTTAAGAAAAGCCTGATTTTATTGCATATATTTATTGTTTTTTCTTAACAAAATTTCGGTACAATTGATGTTTATTCCATTATTTGTGTATGGATGTGTGCGTGATTCAATTGTTTCCGGTTAAGAAAAACTATTGTTATATTGCTTTATTTTTTGGTATCAATTGTTTAGGCTTACAAAATTACGGTGCAATTGCGGTACTATAATGTCTATGTTGTTTCAATTGCTTCCGGTTGAGGTAAATAATTATGCAAGTTGATTTATTTGGTTTGTATGAATTGTTTATGGCTTAACATAAAAAGGTTTTCGGGATGAATTGTTTAGTCCAATTCGATTCCGGATAAGAGAAACTAAGTTAATTCTGATCTTAGTTAGACTTATCAAAGTGGAGGTTTCGGTTATTCAAGTCTAATCGAATGCCTTAACAAGAAATGCTAGTTAACTAACCTAGTACTTGTCTTGTTTAAAAGTGAAAGGTCTAAGTTATTATTTGAATAATTATAACTTGATGAGAAAAATAGAGTTAATTCTGATCTTTATTTTGGTCTTATCGAACAAGCGATTGTATTTGTACAATCGGTTTAGCAAAAGAACTAAGGTGATTAGTCAATTTTTGATTTGCTAAACTATTAGGGAAAATTGCTTCGGGCAATTATTTCCTTGGTAACATATCAAAACAAAATTACTTTGTAGTTTCGGTTTTGATATTGGTTATCTAAAATGGTGTGTGGAACCCTTATAGGTTTTGCAAGTCTTTTGAGATTTGTAATATCCTTTCGGTTTGTCCTTTATTTGCTCGTACCTTTGTCATTTTGTGACAAAAATGGGGAGAAATATATGGAGTAAACAAGTGATTTGGTATCACTAAGGAAAGGACATTGGTGCTTAAACGTTATATCTAACGAAAGAGTAAAGCATAGACTAAGGGGGAGTAACATATCATATTGATACTTGTAGTTACATGGACTACAAAGGGAATAACAAAGACGTACGGATTGAAAATCTACCTATCTTACCTTTAGGGGGGAGTATTAGCTTTATTATTATAATGTCAACAACGGCATTTATGGATTGAATGTATACAGGTTATTGTGTTGTTGAAACTTGGAATAAAGCGTATGTGTAATGAATTCTTGTAATTTGTTTATCCATATGATGTAAGAGTTTTGTCACTAAAATTGACAAAGGGGAGATTGTTAGAGCATAGCTCGATTGAACCCACCAAGCGTTGGTATGTCAAGTTTGGTTGTCAAATTTTAGTGAACCAAAACTCATTTAAATAGTCGCTTGATTATTTACTAGAGTCAACTTTGTATAGGTTGGCTAGAAAGTTACTAGGATATGAGACTTACAAGTATTACGTGAAGACTTGAAGAATGTGAAGAAGTAAATAGATACAACGACGACATCATCCTTCCTCTTGAGGTTAGTAATATTTGACTTGAACTATTTCATTCCTAAGGTATCTTTCAAGTCGTGCATAAACATAACTGTGAAGCTATGAATGATTATACTCTAGTTAGACATAGTATTAAGGGATTACAATACGAAGTATAACGTCTATCTTTTGAACTTCGTATATAAGACATCGACATAATCGTATGAATGCTATTGTGATTATGTATGGGTATGGGTGAATATTTCGTCCTATGAAACAATGTTTTACATTCGTTTAAAGGAAGTACAATTCATAAACTTGTTTTGTGAATCGAAAGGGAAATCGATAGGCTTATTGGTATTGTTATTCATTGCAAATATTTGGATTACCAATATGTGTGTTTAGTATAACCGCTCATAACTTGTTTATGTATCTTGGTAAAACACTTTTGTATTGGTATGACTTTTATTAGTGAAACCGATATTAAGTAATCACCTGAGATGGTATGATCGATATGTTGTAATTGGTATGACCAACTCTGGATATTGGGGAACCGATCCTAGTAAGAGTTGCAACCGATCACAAGTGTGTGGAATCGATCCTTGTAAGAGGTGCAACAAGTCTTAGTAATTGGTAACCGATCCTAGGACCTAGTCAACCAATTTTTGGAAAGCTAGTGTGACCGATCCTAGTACCCACATGGAGGTAGAACCGAAACTTGTTTTGGTAGAACCGTGAAACCCATTAATGGTGATTTGATAGGATAATCAATCACATAGTTCTCGGAAGTCAGATGAACCAATTCTAAACTCATTTGGAAGTGTGGCAAATCGGTTCCAAGATTGTAAATATGAAAAAGGATTTACAAAGTAAAGATGTCGACATACTTTGAACATGTGCATTAACTCTTATCTTTTATCTTTCAAAGATATTCCTTAATAGCTAAAGGAGGATCTCGGATCGAAATAATTTGAGAATCTTTTAATTAAGTTTTTTAGTTATATATGCTTTTAATTTCCTGCAATTAAAATGCGTATCTTTAGAAAATAAAAATTGGTAATGTGCATTTACTAATTGGAGATTTTCGACTGAGATTTTGGTCAATATTTGGACAGAGCATTTCCAGGAATTATGGAAACCGAATTTGGAAATATATTGCATACCTTGAGAATATTTTCGGTTTTGGAAATTCCTTGGTATCCAAACTTCCTTGGTCTATAAATATTGAAGTTTGCATTTCGATAAAACTAATCCTCGGAGCCAGCAAAACTACCTAGTTGTGTTGTTGCTGGTGGAGCCGTCTATTCGGAGAGGAAAGTACCCTAATTAGGAGAAATCTCTTATGACCGCTCGTTTTAAAGACTTCTTTGGGATTGGGAAGCTCTACGAGTAGCGTTGGTGGGAAACTAGAAAATTGCAGTTTATTATTAGTTTTCGATTGATTTGATTGACTAACGGTTGTTGAACTTTGATTGCACCTAGTTTGTTTATGCTTGAGAATCTTCTCTTCTGATATAAGATTCACTCAAACTAGATCGAAGTTTCGACGGGTATCTTTAGACTGTTTGTAGATCTAAAGTCGTCTTGTGATAATCCATTGTTAACAGACTCCGTTCTATGTGTAATTGATCACAAGAGATTCAAGTTGATTGTGTGCAGGTGTTTATTGAAGATCTAAGAAGATTTGAAGACAAAGAAGATTTCTTATTTGAGTTCATAATCTTTGGTGTGCACAAAACTTGATCGTCTGGGGATCCAACTATAATCGGTTTATCTTTGTGATAACCTTGATTGATTAGTTGAGTAGATCGGCATCAATACGTTTCTTTGTGATTAAGAGTATTGATTGCATAGTCTATACAATTACTTTGGTAGTTGTTGAGAGATTGATCTAAGAACCTGACAAAGGAGTGTATTGGGATAAATGAAAGATCCTTTTGTCAAACTCATATCACGTTGTTTGAAAAGAGTTGTTACCGAATAGATTTTTTGTTCCTTTACTGTTTGGAATACGAACCAAAGGAATTGTTCCAAGTGCGTGACTTATTGCAAGTTGGAGGCGCAGCGATACATACGGAACTAGGTGAAATATAGGTTTGGTTGCTTGGTCTCAACTATACGAAGTTGTTTTAGATTTTGTATAGCGGCTTAATCCTGAGAGTATTCAATTCTGGACTAGGTCCCGGGGTTTTTCTGCATTTGCGGTTTCCTCGTTAAAAAAATCTTGATGTGCCTTTTACTTTTCTATTTCCGAAATTATAATTGTTTTTATTATAATTAGAATTAAAATACACAAACTTTAATTCCTATTTACTTGATAGCAATCATATTGTGTTTGGTTAAGTCCGAACCTATTATCAAGTAATCATACTTCGTTGTTGTATTGTCTCGATCTTGTATCCATAGTCAATCACACAAGTTATCTTGTTGTCGTATTGTCTCGATCTCATATCCATAGACGATCACACAAAGTGTGAACCGATTAGTTGTATTGTCTCGACCCAGTCCATAGACAATCACTTTCGAAGAAAGGACTTATAGGTGGAAAAGTTTTAGATTGAGGTATGTTGGGTACCCTCGTCTTTTCAGTTACAACCAAAAGCATATAAAATATGTAAATAAATCTCCAATGACCTATAGTGTCGACGAGATATTCATTCAATTAAGAATGAAATTATAGGCACTTTCTTTCATCAAAACAAATTAATTTTAAGATCAATATATATATATATATATATATATATATATATAGTTACTACAAGGACTAATGATTGAGGCTAACAAGCCGGGTGCGCACCCTTTGATCTTTATTGTCAACCATATTCCAACTACAAGTGGAACGGTTTCAAATTTTGGAGATTAACCATACGAAAAAAAAAATGTTCAATATCCCTCAAGGATGCAACAATTCCTCTTTTAATTGGTGTTTACAATTGTTAATATCATACTAACGATGCTTTGAACCATTAGAATATATAAGGAAAAACCAAATTTATTGGCTTGCATGATTCTTTTTCAAAAAAATCCATGGTTTCCGGTAAGAAATAAAAACGAACGGTATTAGTAGAAAACACCAAACTATATTGGCATCTCATATAAGCGATAGAGAAAACCAATACCGTTTCTTTTGTATGATTCATGAAAATTGTATCGACAAAATATATATATATATATAGTCTTTTTAGTTATCACAAAGGATAATCCACTTTGTTATTAGACTGATGGTTTCTTGTGAATGAACAGAAACCGGATACAAAAAATAACAAGATCTTCCTTCAATTGACGAAGATACTAAATATAATTGATTGTAGGTTTTTCAACTATGCATGTAATTTATTATCGTAAAGGTAATCAAAGCGGAAATAATAACACCAATTTTGGTGATTATAGTTTCATTAAGTAGGATAGAAACTATATATCGTTAATGTATTATTCTGATTTATTAACTGCTTTAAAATAATTTGAAACAAACTACATTGAAGTAGTAGGCAAGCGAGCAACAAGCTGCGCCGCTAACCCTTTTTGAATTGCAAATCCTATCCTCTTAAAAACAAACTCTCTCGAACCGGGAGTCATGACATTACTGTGCAAAACTTTTTGTACTCTTTTGAGGAGTCCAACCGCCTCTGGAGCCAAGAAACCAAATGTATCAAAGGCGAAGGTGATAAAGACATGTCCATTATCAAGACACGCTTTCTCATGTTTTGCTATCTTACCTGAGGCAGCTCTCAGTGCTGCTTGTCCGACAGAAAACGTACCATGTCCTATGCCTACTCAAGGAGAAAGCCTAATGAGGTCAACACATGCGTGTTTTCCGTTTTCCCACCCAAAAATAAGGACATCCGCTGGCCGGAGTGTTGATCTCCCCTCAAGTGGATCTGTCAAAAAGTTGACAGCCGCTTCTTTCTTTGCTGAAATGCCGGCCCTCCAAAGTACATCATATAAAGTATCCCTCACATGATCATGTCTATGTTTAAACCCAGGGTTTACCTTACAATGGACTGCATGTTCCCCATAGGCGTCTAAGCACCCTGTAAAACAAGCAGGACACCGTGTATCTGATGGGTATAACGGGATCATCAACATGTATTTGAGAATGGCACGGTACTCCAAGGATGACATCTTCTGTCCAAGACCCTCAATCGGAATAGCAAGGAGAAAGTCCTGGGCATGTGCTTCCTGTAGACACCTGAAAACTTCTTTTTGTCTATCCGACAACTCATAAACTCTGTCCATATCTTTAACTACACCTGAAACTATATACCATTTTTTTTTCTGTACAAAAAAAAGAATTTTAGAGAAGAAAAGAATATCATACTCAAATTACCAAAGAGGCAATCAAATCTGGAGTAATACCATTACGGTTTTATTAGGGAAATAAAAACCGTAAACCATCTTTCAATGGGTTTTAATTTTTTATTTTTCTATGAAAAAAAAAAGAAGATAAGGGAAATCAAATTATTTAGCAAAATTGATCACCAACTTGTCTTTCTAGAATAGACCAACAGACTTAAATGGCGCAAAAAAAAACAAACATATGTAACCATATTATCTCAGTCGGGTCCTCGGGATTACCAAAAGATATATAAATCCATTAAATCCATTACAGAGGGAGATGGATGTAGAAAAAGAAAGAAACCAATCAACGTTAGTTAATATTAATCAAGTAATCAATTAAGTTGTAAAAGAAACAAAGATGAAAAATAAATAAATTAAATAATAAACAAAATCGAAACCAAGTTGCAACAGTGTAAGCACATGTTGGCTTTGTGAGTTCCTTCATTGAAAGTAATCAAATACTTTCAACCTTTAAGTTTTTATTTTTGCCCCTTGTGCGCCGCATGTACCATTGTATTAATCCAGTTAACCATCCAATTGGCAAAGACAAAATAAGCCACGAGTATCATAATGTTAAATAAATAAGGAAACTAAAATCTTATGAAAAGTTAATTAACCAGAAGATCATATAAGATAATGCAACACCGTATCCATATGTTAATATCAAACCAAGATAAGGAGAAAAAAAAAGATATCGACGTAGCTAATCTTTCATGCATATATTGTTAGAGAAAACATGCGTGATAACATATCGTGATATAGAAGGCATAGAACAAGAGACACAAACTAGAAAGAAAGAAGGAGAGAAAAATATTATTCATGTGTGTGAAATACAAATGTTTAGGACTATATTTATAGAGTTTACATACTTGGTTCCGAAGTAATAGGGTTCCACTAAAGTGGGCATCTATATAATAAACTGTCGTTTATAATAACTTTATACTAGTAAATGTAATAGAACAACCATGCATGCATGATTGCATGTACCTATTAACTATGGATAGTTAATTGGATGTAGGTTTTTCAACTATGCATCTAATTTATTATCGTGAAGGTAATCAAAGCCGAAGTAATGACACCAATTTTGGTGATTATAGTTTCATTAAGTAGGATAGAAACTATATACCATCTTTAGATTATTTTTTTCCCTGTACATGAAAAGAATTTTAGAGAAAAAAGAATATCATACTCAAATTACCAAAGAGGCAATCAAATCTGGAGTAATACCATTACAGTTTTATTAGGGAAATAAAAACCGTAAACCATCTTTCAATGGGTTTTAATTTTTTATTTCTCTATGAAAAAAGATAAGAAAAAGAAAAGAAAACAAATCAAATTATTTAACAAAATTGATCACCAACTTTTCTTTTAGAATAGACCCAACAGATTTAAATGGCACAAAAGAAAAATAACCATACGTAACCATGTTGTCTCAGTCGGGTCCTCAGAATTACCAAAATATATATAAAATCCAATAAATCCATTACATAGAGAGATGGATGTAGAAAAAGAAAGATACCAATCAACTTTAGTCAATATTAATCAAGTATTCAATTATGCTGTAAAAGAAACAGAGATCAAAAAAATAATAAAATAATAAATTATTGCACATGAATTGATTACTGAGACCAAGTTGCAACAGTGTAAGCACATGTTGGCTTTCTAAGTTCCTTTGTTGAAAGTAATCAAATACTTCCAACCTTTAAGTTTTTCTTTTCGCCTCTTGTGAGCCGCATGCACCATTGTATTAATCCAGCTAACCATCCAATTGGCAAAGAAAAAATAAGCCACGAGTATCATAATGTTAAATAAATAAGGAAACTAAAATCTTATGAAAAGTTAATTAACCAGAAGATCATTGGAGATAATGCAACATCGTATTCATATGTTAATATCAAACAAAGATAAGGAGAAAAAGAAGATATTGACGTAGCTAATCTTTCATGCATATACTGTCAGAGAAAACATGCGTGATAAGGTTTTATGATATAGAAGACAGAGAACAAGAGACACAAAGTAGAGAGGAAGAAGGAGAGAGAAATCTTATTCATGCGTGTGAAATACAAAAGTTTAGGACTATATTTATAAAGTTTACATATTTGCTTCCCAAGTAATAGGATTCCACTAAAGTGGGCATCTATATAATAAACTGCCGTTTATAACAATTTTATACTAGTAAATGTAATAGAACAACCATGCATGCATGATTGCATGTACCTATTAACTAAGGATAGTTAATTCTTGCACGAGCATAAAGCTATATAATGCCATGTATTGTTTAAGAGGGGATAAACTCAAATTTTGAGTAAATATTATTTAAACTTTATATTTTAATTAAAGAAATATTTTCTTTAATACCTGGGACAACAATTTGGCTGATGCTAGTGGCGGAAGCATCAAACATCGATAGCAAATAATCAACGCCCTATCTTAGGATGTTTTTCAGCATCATGCTTCCTGATGGTCTCATGGAAGCCACCAACTGCTGGATCCTTCAGATCAGAATCCTTGTCCAAGAGAATTTCGTATCTTGGTCCTTTTACAGTTAATTGGTGAAGCTACATCCGAACTCGTAAGATACTAGCAAAAGAAAATAAAAAAACACGATTAACAACACTAACTAATTAAGATTAATTTGACAATCTTCAGAAAGAAATCTTGATGAACACGGAATATTTTTTAGGTCTTGTAGATTGTAGTAGTATTAGTAAATGTACCAATAATTGTAGATCCTACTCTAAAAACAAATGGTGCTTACCCAATTTCCGAGTCTGCATGTACCAACGATGATTATACAAAAACCCATCTTTTTTTCTTTTTCTTTTTTTTTGATTTTCTCTTCTCCCAATATACCCCAAGCTCCTCTCTCTTTCTCTATTAAGCTTTTTGCGTTCTCTGTGCACAGGGTTCCACTTGCGTTCTCTATTAAGCTATAGTTGCACTTCTGAGCACTATCTGTTGCCTCTTATAAAATGCTACAAATTTTATAAATGTGACTGGATTTGCCTTACCAATAGGCATAAGCTTATTTAAAAAAATGAAATATATCTGCGCCTATTTGAGATGGCAGCCTTTTCCAATTTGATCATGATGGGAGAGAAACGTATAGCGTATAGTCTCCCCCTTATTATGGCGGAAATATTATCATCTCATATACGAAAATGAATTTCGTAGAGCGTTATCCAATTAAATCAAGGACATATACTCATACTATATTCTGGATTTTAAGAATAATATACCAGTTGGACTGTAGATAATGACTTCAAAAGCCATAAAAAATGTCCTTAAAAATTTTAGTATCCTTGACGTACAATTTTAACATCAACCATGAATTTTAATGGTTACAACTAAAAGCATATAAAATATGTAAATAAATCTCCAATGACCTATAGTGCCGACGAGATATTCATTCAATTATGAATGAAATTATAGACACTTTCTTTCATCAAAACAAATTAATTTTAAGATCAATATATATAGTCACTACAATGACTAATGATTTAGGCTAACAAGCCCGGTGCGCACCCTTTGGTCTTTAGTGTCGACCGTATTCCAACTACAAGTGGAACGGTTTCAAATTTAGAGATTTAACATGCGGAAAAAAAATGTTCAATATCCCTCAAGGATGCAACAATTCCTCTTTTAGTTGGTGTTTACAATTGTTTATATCACACTAACGATACTTTATCCCAATAGGATCTATAAGGAAAAACCAAATTTATTGGCTTACATGATTCTTTTAAAAAAAAATCCATGGTTTCCGGTAAAAAATAAAAACCTACGGTATTAGTAGAAGGGGAAATTAGGCTAAGGCCCCACCCATGGATAACCCATAATATGAGGCCCCTAGTTAAAAGAGTTTTAAAACCAGGCCCCTAATTAAAAATAAATTTTAATAGAGGTCGAAATGACCAGAATAACCTTCACTATATAACTATCTAACCTAGGCTTTCTCTCAAACATACACATTCATTTTCATTTTAGGAGAGAGAAACCGGATCTCACCTGAGAAACTCTCGAAGAATTGCAGAGATTTTTTTTTTGCAGATCGAACAAACGAAAACCAAAAACAGGTAGGTTTTCGATCAATCTTCTTCTTCCTGTTTAATCTTTTCTTCTTCCTCCTGTTTACTAATTTTCGATGAAATTGTTGATTGGGATTTAATGTTTTCTTATTCTTGTTGTTGTTTAAATCTTCCAGCCAAAAAAACAGAACCATAAAACCTAGGAAGATACAGTAGTTTATCGATTTGTTTGCTGAGAAGAAAGAAGGAAGAAAGGTCAGTTTTCTCTCTTCTCCTTTTACTCTCTGGTTTTAGGTTTCGATTTCTGCTTTCACATGTTTCGATTCATCATGATTGATGTTTTGATTTCAATTATCTCTTGATTTTGTGATTATTTTTGAAAATTAGGGTTTCACAACTAAGTTTGACTGATTTAGGTTTCATGATTTGAAATCAACTGATTTATATTCTTACAATTTGCACTGTAGATTCAGATTCAGGCGATAATCAACTAATTTATATCCAAATGACGAGAGGAAGAAGGAATGCCCCTGAAGAAGATCATGCATTAACGGGATTATGATTCTTTCCCTTTAAGATGCCATTTACTATTGGGGTATATGTTTTGTGATGATATAATGTTAGTGAAAACATTCTTTTGTGATATAGCATGTGTAACTATAGAAATAGAGCCTGTGTAACTTTAAGTTACACATTCAAAATCTCACCACTGACTGTATTGTGGTGTGTGTATTGAGTGTGTAACTTGGAGTTACACATACAAATGAGCCTATATAACTATAAGTTAGAAATTCAAAATCCCACAACTGGCTTGCCAAGGGGCTGTGCCTGTGAATGTGTAACTTTACAAAAAGGTGCATGTGTAACTATAAGTTACACATTCAAAATCTCACCACTAACTTGCCATTTGACCGTGTAACTAGAAGTTACACATGCAAAATCTCACCACTGATTTTCCAATTGCCTATGTAACTAAAAGTTACACATGCAAAAATATCACCTGTGACTATATTGTGTTTAAATAATAGTTACACATCAAAAATGACGTCTGTAAACCTTCATATGCATGTGTAAGTTAAGGTTACACATGATAGTGGAATGTGAAAACGTTGGGTTTGCAAATTGTGTAACCTGAGGTTACATATGCATTTATAATGTGTAATCTGAGGTTACACATGCATATTTTTCGAGTTTAAAACCCAAGACTGTGTGAATATAAGAAATTCATTGTTGCATTTGTAGCTTTTGATTTTCAAATTAAAATGTGTGGTTGATATTCCAAATGGTTTGTGCAGCAATCTTTATGCAGAAGGATGGTGATTTCAAGAAATTCTGGATTCCCAAGCTGCATAAGGACTTCAATGAGTGTCGTAACCCAATCAGAATTTTCGCACCAATGTGTAACGGAAACACACAATACACACTGTTGGAGTTTGACTTGAGGCAAGGTCAATCTTGGTCCCACATGAACTCATCAAACAATAAGGTCAACAGGAAAAATCACTTGAAGCAAGCCAAGGCATATGCAACTGCAATAACTACAACACTGAAATACCTCATTCATGTTGGGTTGAAACCAGCTGCAAAAAATGTCAATACGCCCAAACAAGGTTCATTTCCCGAATGTATTCTATTTGTATGCTATTACATGAAGACAAGGATGAAGAATTGGACACTTGAAACAAAAGTAGCTACACCAATGGTGGATATAATGATTAACAAGGTGAACATCATGAGAGCAAGCATGCTTTACAAGATTATTTCATATCCTTTCAGAGTTGTGTAAAGCAGTTCTTTGGATTAAAAAAACTTCTATACTTTTCTTAGACTTGCAGATATGTTTTTAGATATGTAGTTAAAACTTCTAAACTTCGTCAGTTACTAGATTTAAGCAGTTCTTGGATTTGCAGACTTCTATACTTTTGCTAAATACAAGCTGTTATTAGACTTGCAAAAAAATATCTTGTTAGAACTTCTTTGCTGTTTGCAAAGGTTCAGTAATTCTTGCTATAAGTAGGTTCTGAATTTTATAGTGGAATGTGTAAGATAAAGTTTCAGAAGTATCCAAAAGGTTTCAAGTAACCTGATGTAACTTGAAGTTACACATCAAGTTAAGATGTGTAACTTCAAGTTACATATGCTATAAAATATAATAGTTTCAGGTCAACAGGTAAGACAGGATAGTGGAATGTGTAACAGTGTAAAATGCTGAAAAAAATAAGTTAAGTAAATCATGTGTAAATCATAGTTACACATGCTAAATTAAAAAACTGTAAAAATAACAATGTGTAAGTAATAGTTACACATCCATATTTTATAAGTGTAAACCAGAGTTACACATGCATTTCCCCTGTGTTGAGAATATGCACACCTGTGTACTCAAAAAAATATAAAAATGACAATTCGAATAAATGATCCTTGCACATGATCAGCGTTGCAGAAAAAAAAAATTGGTTGATGCAAACCTACATGAAAAAAACTAAAAAAATAAATAAACTACACATAAACCAATACTCCCGGAAATGGACTTTGATAGCTTCAAGCTAGGGGGCATGTACTTCGGAGGATTCTTACAACCTGCCATGTTGTGACCAGCTTCCTTGCAATTGCTACAATGAACTTTCCTCTTTACTTTCTTTTCACCTTTACTTATAATCCTTTTCCCTTGGGGTCTACCTGGTTGTCTCTTTATGATAGGCGAGTTGATGGTGTTGTCTTTATCAATATCAACAGGCCTGTTGTAGTTGGGAATTGGCTGGATAGCATGCAAATAAGTCTTCCTAAAATAGTCGCTCGTAAAGTACGGTGAAATGAAATAAATAGCTTCACGTTTAATCTTTCGTATGGCTGCAAGAAAATTAGCACAAGGGAAACCGTATACACGCCACCTTCAAAAAAAAAAACAAAAAAAAGAATATAAACATTCAAAAAAATAACATTGCATATACAGGATGTGTATCTTTCAGTTACACATGCATATACAGAATGTGTAACTGGTAGTTACATATGCTTATACCTAGTGTAACTAGAAGTTACACACCCTGTAAACTTTCAAAAAATTAACATACAAAGAGAAAAAACATAAGAAAGAAAACCTTTGACAGGTGCAGGTCCAGTGTTCTAGATCCACTATGTGAGTTCTTTCGCTTAAAACTGCAAACACGGTAGGACTAGCAACCAATACTTGCCAAGCCAAACCTCCATCTTGTAGAGCCTCAAGCCTTTTCTCATACTCTGGAGTTAATGGAGTCATCATACTATCACCAACAGCATGATGTTTTGCCATTTTTTTCGTAACTTTCATCCTAATCTGAAAAGTAAAAGAAATAGAAGACGTACTAGAACCATTAGAAATAGAAGAAACTGCCTTAGAGCTAGATGAGGAGGCTACATGAGTAACATTTTGCAAGAATATATTAAAACTGGTCTTGTTTTTATTATTTGTGAGGGAAGCAAGAGCTTGAAGCGAATAATCACAGTCAACCGGAAGATCTTTCCCACCTTCTCGGAAGAAGAAACAAATACCAAGTGGAGTAAATTGCTTCCATTGCCTGCAAACTTCGGCTTTAAACTCATCAAGTGTGGTTTCAATACTAACACGAGTGGTAATTAATGAAATTAGAAAAGTATCGAACAACAGCAATGGAACTAGCAACAGCCAAGACAACCTGAAAAATACAAACATACAAATAAAAATATCAAAAAAAAAAAAAAAAAACGAACACAATTCACTCGGGGGCGTTGCCCCCTCGTGAGAAGTATATCCTAAGCGGCAAGCTAAAGGAAAAAAAGAGAAAATATGAGTAAAAGATACAAATGCTACAACTGTTTACAAATACACATGCAACGGGATATATATGTGTAACTTCAAGTTACACATGCTAAAAACAACAACATGATATATATGTGTAACCTCAAGTTACACATTTCATAAAAAACAACATCTCTACCTAAATTTCTAGTGGTTGTTCTGAAACAGTATTGTTTCTTCAGCATCTTCTCAATATCAACAAAAAATAACCAACAAATTCTGAATAAAATCTCATATCGTACATGCAAGAAAAAAGAACAACAAAAAATTGAAAAAAAATTGAAAATAAAATTGAAATCAAACCTAATAGAATTCGTACCTAGATTTGTTGTTTTCTTCAGCTGAAACAATGTTATTTCTTCTTCCTGTTCTCAGCATCAACAAAATCGAAATACAAAAAGTGAAAACTAATGTACACAAATCAAATCAATAAGATCCAAATCATAAAAATCAAAATCAAAAGCATTCATAAATAAGAACGAACACAAACCTATATTGATTACTGTATTTTCAAACCTGCCTTCTTCCTCTTCTAAGACTCAACAAAATCCAGCTAAAAAAAAAATCAGTACAGATCGAAATAAAAAAAAAACGAAGCAAAACACAAACAACAATAACACAACAGATAAATTAAAACATACCTATTAGTTGTTCTTCAATACGTATACCTATTAGTTGTTCTTCAATGCAGCATCTCCTCCCGTCAGATCTGGAAATTACTGAATCACTTGAACGAACTAAAAATAATTGTTGTTCTTCCTCTCGTCTTCAATACAACGAACAAATCCACCTGTGTGAAGAATTTTACTTTCGAATTTAGAAGAATTTTACTGAATCATGAAGACGAAAATCGCCGGAGAGCAGAGAGATGAGAGAGTTCTGATTTGATTTGCGAAAAATACTGATTTGATTTACTGTACAAAACAATTATAAATAGTGGAGGTTAGTTTTGGTATTTTAGGATTTATTTAAAAAGGTTGCTGACGTCAGCAATCCGGAAAATTTTAAAACCTGGCCCAAAAATAAAAGTTCTGGGCCTAGAAATATCAAAAAATGAAAGTATGGAGTTGATAGTGAAGGATCCATTTAGTGGGGCTTCTATATATTTAACCCATATAGTAGGGGGTTCTAGTATTTTCAGTTAGTAGAAAACACCAAACTATATTAACATCTCATATAAGCGATAGAGAAAAAACCAATACCGTTTCGTTTGTATGATTCATGAAAATTGTATCGACAAAATAAATAAATATTGTCTTTTTAGTTACCACAAAGGAGAATCCACTTTGTGATTAAACTAATGGTTGGTTTCTTGTGAATGAACAGAAACCGGATACAAAAATAACATGATCCTTCAATTGACGAAAATACCAAATTTAATTGGATGTAGGTTTTTCAACTATGCATCTAATTTATTATCGTGAAGGTAATCAAAGCCGAAGTAATGACACCAATTTTGGTGATTATAGTTTCATTAAGTAGGATAGAAACTATATACCATCTTTAGATTATTTTTTTCCTGTACAAGAAAGGAATTTTAGAGAAGAAAAGAATATCATACTCAAATTACTAAAGAGGCAATCAAATCTGTAGTAATACCATTACGGTTTTATTAGGGAAATAAAAACCGTAAACCATCTTTCAATGGGTTTTACTTTTTTATTTCTCTATGAAAAAAAATAAGAAAAGAAAGGAAATCAAATTATTTATCTAAATTGATCACCAACTTGTCTTTCTAGAATAGACCAACAAATTTAAATAGCATAAAAAAAAACTATCCATATTGTCTCTGTCGGGTCTTCGGGATTACCAAAAGATATATAAAATCCATTAAATCCATTACAAAGGGAGATGGATGTAGAAAAAGAAAGATACCAATCAATATTAGTTAATATTAATCAAGTAATCAATTAAGCTGTAAAAGAAATAGAGATGAAAAAAATAAATTAAATAATAAACAAATACAAATTGTTGCACATGAATTGATTACCGAGACCAAGTTGCAACAGTGTAAGCACATGTCGGCTTTCTGAGTTCCTTCGTTGAAAGTAATCTAATACTTTCAACCTTTAAGTTTTTCTTTTCGCCCCTTGTGAGCCGCATGTACCATTGTATTAATCTAGTTAACCATCCAATTGGCAAAGAAAAAATAAGCCACGAGTATCATAATGTTAAATACATAAGGAAACTAAAATCTTATGAAATGTTAATTAACCAGAAGATCATGGAAGATAATGCAACACCGTATTCATATGTTAATATCAAACCAAGATAAGGAGAAAAATAAGATATTGACGTTCTAATCTTTCATGCATATATTGTTAGAGAAAACATGCGTGATAAGGTTTTGTGATATAGAAGACAGAGAACAAGAGACACAAAGTAGAGAGGAAGAAAGAGAGAGAAATCATATTCATGTGTGTGAAATACAAAAGTTTAGGACTATATTTATAGAGTTTACATACTTGGTTCCAAAGTAATAGGGTTCCACTAAAGTGGGCATCTATATAATAAACTGCTCTTTATAACAATTTTATACTAGTAAATGTAATAGAACAACCATGGATGCATGATTGCATGTACCTATTAACTAAGGATATTTAATTCTTGCATGAGCATAAAGCTATATAAAGCCATGTATTGTTCAAGAGGAGATAAACTCAAATTTGGAATAAATATAATTTAAACTTTATATTTTAATTAAAGAAATGTTTTCTTTAATAATTGTTACTCTTAGGTGGATTCTAGGAAATGACGAGTGGATTCGTTTTGAGTTGGAATTTATGATTTTCTTTGCTAGATTTTCTTTATCCATTGTCAAAATTAATATAGAGGTTGTCAAGAGACGAGCTGTCTTCTCAAATATCTCTCCTTACGATTTTGGGAAACTAAATATCCTAAGAGACATCATGGTTACCAGAGGAAATAAAAAAAAAATTCACTCATTTGCCATTCCTAAGAATCCACCTAAGAGATAAGAACTATTAGGAATTAACCTTTTGTTAGAGCACGACTCGGTTAAACCCACCAAGCGTTGGTATGTCAAGTATGGTTGTCAGATTTAGTACCAAAACTCGAGTCACTTAATAAGTGAACTAGAGTCAACTTCGTTAGGTTAGGCTAGAAAAATAGAAATAGTTGTGCTCCAGTTGCTCACGAATATCTGAAGATGGTTGAAGACAACGAAGACATTATCCTTCATCTTGAGGTTAGTAACTAATGGCTTGACTTGTTCAATTTCTATCTTGTTTCTTTCAAGTATTTTAGATTGTAAACATAACATGCGAAGTTATATTCATGACACTCTATTGATTAGACTTGTTCATAGCATTATGATCAAAGTATCAAGGAATTATATTGAATTACGAAGTATAATGCTTATCTTTTGAACTTCGTAAATACAACATCCACATAATCTATGTATTTAGTTACTTGATTATGTGTGGGATATAGGTATGATTTCATCCTAGGAAACTATGTATTATTACATTGGTTTAAGGAAGTATATGTATGAACTTGTCTCATATTCGAAAGGGAAATCATAAGTGTGTTGGTATGGGTTCTTCATTGAATAATATTTGGATGACCAATGCAAGATGACAAGGTATAACCGATCTTAACTTATGTTGAGTATCAAGGTATAACCGGTCATAGCCTACATTGTGTGACAAGGTATAACCGATCCTAACTAGCTTTGGGAAGTAAGGTGTAACCGATCACAACCTACATTGGGAAGAAAGGTATAACCGATCACAACCTACTTTGGGTGGCAAGGTGTAACCGGTCACAACCTACACTGGGAAGCATGGTATAACCGGTCACAACCTATATTGTGAGTCATGGTATAACCGATCCCAAGAGAAAAACCGAGTTTCCAATATTCACACATTTCTTTATGTTTTGTGTGATTTTTGAATTAAGGTTGCTAAGATAGAAAACTTCTAGATGTTGACATTATTTGAACATGTGCATAACTCTTATCATTAATTATTCAAAGATATTCCTTGATGCTCAAGGTGATCCCAAACCGAAATTTTGAAAATCATTTAATTATGATTTTCAAATACATATGTTTTAATTACCAGCAATTAAAGCATATCCTCTGGAAAAGATTTATCAGTTAATGTGCTAAACTAATAATAGAAATTTTCTAAGAGAGGTTTCGGAAATATTGTTTGACATTTAATTAGAAATAGGAAAACCGAAATTAGGTACTTTAACGCATGTCTTGAGAATATTTCCGGTTTTGGAATTTCCTTATTGTCCAAACAACCTTGGTCTATAAATACTTGAGTTTGCATTTCTTGCAAACTATCCTAAGAGCCATGCAAACTTCATTCTTGTTGTTTCTGGTGAAGCCGTCTATTTGGAGAGGAAAGTACCCTAATTAGGCGAAATTACGACCGCTCGTTTAAATACTTATGTGGGATCAAGAAGCTCTACGAGTACCTTTAGTGGGAAACTAGATAGTTGCATTGTTATTTTAGTTTTCAATTATTGATTTGATTGACTAACGGTTGTTGAAACTTTGATTGCACCTAGTTTGTTTATTCTAAGATCCTTCTCTTCTGACATAAGGACACTCAAATTAGATCAATGATTTAACATTTCTACAGATCTAAGTAAGTCTAGATCTGTAAGATAGATTCATTAATTTGCCATTGTTAACAGACTCCATTATGTGCGACAAATCAATAGAGGAATCAAGTTTCTTTTTGCAGGTTCTTACTTTGAAGATTAAATCGAAGATTGAAGACTTTGAGGATTTGAAGACTTTGTTCTTATGTTTTGATCTTGGTGTGACTTTTGTGACTTGATTTTCCGGGATTAAAAGGTTGTTTATTTTCGATAAACTCAAGCCTTTTGAGATCAACAAGTTGTTTGTGATTTTATCATAAACCTTGTAATCAAGATTGATTATTTTGGTAGTCATTGTCTTATTTGATCTTGTAACCTAGGAGCTTCGGATCTGGAGACAGATCTTAAAAACAGAAGATTCGTAACTGTGCTTTTATCAAATATTTCGGTATTGTGATTAGAAAGTGAGTTTGGTTACCAAAAAGTTTTGATCCTTTACTATTTGGAATACGATCCAAAGGAATCTTTTATTTTTAATTGAAAGATTGGTAACAAAAGTTATTGTGAACCGTTAAGAAGATCTACTAGATTTAGTCCTAAAGAGAACGTCTGTTCTGTTAGGATATCTTGTATCAAACGTCTATTGAGAACTTTGGTTCTGTTATATGTTACCAAAACAAGAATACTGCTGAAGCTGAGTAACTAGGATTTTATATTGCTTGGTCTCGTCTACACGAAGTTGCAGGTTTACTTTTTGTAGCGTCTTAATTCATTGAGTATTTAAAACTGGACTAGGTCCCGGGATTTTTCTACAAGATTTTAGTTGTCCTCGTTAACAAAATTCTGGTGTGTGCTTTAATTTATTTCCGCATTATAATTGTGTTTATATTACAATTAAAGTAAATACACTTGTACGTTAACTAGGCACTTGATATTGATCCTTATAATGTTTCGGTCTTGTACCGTAACTATTATCAAGTGAACATCTTGTTGTTGTATTGTCTCGATCTTGTATCCATAAAGGATCACATAAGGTGTATTGTGATTCGCCATTTGGCTTTGATTTCTCGAATTGTTAGGCAAGTCTGGACTAACCCTGTTCCAAGTGGACAATGTGTTGAAATATTCCTTCAGTGATTGTTGCTTAAAGAGGTTTATACACGGTGGGTCTTGAATAGGTTGTGATCAAAGGAAAATATCATGGTGTATTTGGGTACCCTCATCATTTTACCTTTAATAAAACATGTATCTTCAAAAAAATAATTAAATAAATTCAAGTGTCTCTTCTCTCGAATGATACATGGATTTTGTTGTATCCCTATGCTCATCCAAGAATTAACTTTTCATAGTGTGTAGGTACATGAATGCATGGTTGATTTATTAGTATTAAATAACTTAATTTATTTAAATATATTAATATCCTAAATTAACCGACACTTATTATAATGCATGCACTAAAAGTCTGCGTCGTACGCTGATGCTGGGTTGGAACTCGTCTCTAAGTTTTATTCGTTTTCACTACAATAAGGGGAGAGAAATGTTATGTTGAAGATTGTTGAAACACCATAATTACTTGGAAGCTCGATTTTGTATGTGTTGTTCCCACCCGCTTGAGTACTTTGAAAGGCACAAGGTTTTAACATTTCATGTTTGCCACGCGAAACTCATTTTTTTCGAAGATGAATCCAGGCCAGATCACCTTCCATGAATAACTCGTCTTTCTTTGTTACTAACAACCTTCGACATAGCAGATCAATATAATTGGTACCATAGTGGAGAAAGAGTCATCATGCTTCGTGTAGGTGGTTGTCGTGGTGGTCATCACATAGCAACAAAATAGGTATCAAATAGGAGTGATTACTACGAATTTGTGGATCAAGATGAGTCTCATCATGAGTGAGAGAATGATGTTAACGAAAATAATGATGTTAATCCTTTTGGGCCATTAAAATGGTCACAGCCTTTAACATAGCATATCTTTCTCCTTATTATAGTGAAAACAAAAAGAACTTAGAGACGAGTTCCAGCACGACATAAGCGTATGAACCGGATTTTTAGTGCATGTATTTTAATAAGTATCACTTAACTTATGCATAACACAAGGTAACACGCGTATAAGAAAGGGTGGTCATAGTGCGATAATGTTTTAATTTCTTAATTGTCTAAGTATTAAGTTTTAATTTTTTTTCTTTTCTTTTTTCTCTCTCTTGTTTCACCCCTTCTCAAAAGCCTAGAGAAAACCCATCATCTTCTTCATTCTTTGCTCATATCTAGTCCTTTTGGGGCTAGGTCTGAGCAAAGATTGTTTGTTTTTAAGAGCTATTTAGTTACATTGAATAAATTTCTTCGCTATAGAGCGATTTTTTTCTTCGCTATTAGGGAAATTATTCTCTTCGCTATTAGGGCGATTTTATCTGCACTTTTGATAGTGTTTCATTATGTAGATTTGTTCGTGATTTGGTTTGTTGGATACAAGTAAATCGGCGATTTGACGTAGGAAAGATCAAATTATTCTTCAACAGAATAATATATCTAGGGTTTCTGGGCTTCTCGCTACGCATGAGTTTTTGGGAAATCACTCCTCTCTCATAGGAGTATCTCTTTTCAAGAAGAAAATCAATCAAAATGGTCGAACGATGATTTCGAATACCATTCCTTCTCCAATATCTACATACAAGATTTGGGTGCTACCGTTGTGGATAACTCTTTCTCTTCGCGATTTGTTGATACTTGAAAAATAATACCCCTTAACGAGTTGGAGATGCCCCTAAGAATAGAGGTGAACTTGGGTTAAGATGTAGGACTTGGGGACTAAACCCAAGCCCAAATAGAAGATACCCATGAAAGATGGGAGGATAAAGGAGGAATTAATGAAGAAGGAAGGGGTTATGTTAAAGAATGGCATTAAGGGTAATTAAGAGGTATTAGGACATGTGTCATGAAGTAGTAAAAGAGGGGCTTTTAGGAAAGCCTATAAAAGAAAGGACAAGGTACAATGGAAAGACAACTCTCTCTCTTACTATTATTGGAATCGTGAGGTCATGTGTAGTAGCTAGGACGGGTAGAACCTAAACTGAAATTCACCCCTCAACATTTGGCGACCACACCCGGAGGCTCGTGCCTAGCTTACAATGACACACACAGAAGGCGCTAGCTCAGGCGCGGCAGGAAACCTAAACACACCCCCAATTAACCCAGAAGGAGAGAGAGTAGGTATAGTATCAGACCCAATCACGCAGGCGAGAAAATCAAACATCACGCGCGAAAAAGATAAACAGCACGAGGGCGAGGAAGCGCCGCTCACTCAGCTTTCCCTTGAGGAGATGCAAAAAGAACTAGAAGAGCACGTACGTAAAGAACGAGAGTTGAGAAAGATCATGAAGGCGGCCACTGTAGGGAAAAATGTTAAAGAAATAGCAGAAGATGTGGAGGAAGTGGAAAACGAGCCTGCGGCTATGACACAAGAGGCGATTGCAAAATACCTAGAATTGAATTACAGAATCGTTAGACAAGACAATTATAACTTCATGGCGAGTCCTTACTCCTCTGAAATCATAGAATATCAGTACCCTGAAGATTATACTTCACCAAAATTCAAGGTCTACAATGGCCAAGGCAACGCGAGAGAGCACCTCAGTCGATTCCTGTCTACAATGAATGATCGCGCGGCGGATGGGAAGCTATGTCTGAGAGAGTTTCCGAAATCGCTGACTGATACATCGTTCACCTGGTACGACAACCTCAATCCAGGGAGCGTCCATTCATGGTCAGCCATGTCAATGTTTTTTCTCAGAAAGTTCTATTCAGCAAAAAGGAAGGTCACAACCATAGACCTGAGCAAATGCAATCAGCGCATAGGCGAGGAGATAGAAAAATACATCGCTAGATTCCGCCTTCTCACTCTCAATTGCCATGAAAACGTTAAAGAAAAAGCGTTAGTGGAAATTTGCGTCCAGGGGATGACTCCATCTTTCAAAAAGAATCTAGTAAACTTTCGCTTCCCCACATTTGTAGAACTGGAGGAGGCAGCCGCAAGGATCGCCGATTGCATTGAAGAACCAAGCTCGGATTATGTTTGGCGAAACTCGGTTAACACTATATCGACCATGCCGAGAAATACCCGTGTGTTTATGGGTGAAAACTATTTCTGTCGGTTCTGGTAATTTAGGGTGTGCGGATGATAAATGAATCTAAACCCTAAACAAATGCACTGCACGGGAGTGCTTGTGATTCGAGAAGTCAATCTGTACAACTCTGGCCTAAACCAAGAAATGGTCGTTCCATACTTGCTTCGGTCACAAAGTGAAGGAGATGGGGTTGATCTTAGGGAGGGAAGCGAAGAAGGTGTTGAGATTTTGAAGGTGTTGGCTGTGTACGACTTGTATCAGAAAGATGAATTGGCTTGCAGAATGTAAGCTATCAGTTCTGGTGTTGGGATACGATTGTATCAACACTTGGTTTTCTGTCTTGTCTTGTGTCTTCTTGTTCTGTGGAAATAGGGAGGAGAACCTATTTATACAAGTCATTAAGCCTAACCCACGTCTCTCATGGGAAGTGGAGGAAGTGGAGTGATGGAGTAGTGGAGTTGTGTGTTAGTGTCATATGACCAGTCTTGCCCACTTCTCCCGTCATCACTAACCGTCCATGACTTCCTGACACGTTCTTGTGATGGCGCGTTGTGCGCTGCACGCTGTAAAACGCCAGACCAATATCCCAGTAAGTATCCCCCGGTTTGTGACATGATTGATGTCTCGATCGTGTGGATCGTGGGACCTACAGTAAGTAGCATGTAATGCTGGATTGAATAACTAAGTTATTTAGGAAGTCGATATTTATGAGATATCGTGTGTATTCTATGCAGGTAACGCATCACATATATTCAGCATGTGTGAAGCATCGTTGTTTTAAGGCTTAACGGAGTAAATCACGAATTTAAGCGTCTTAAAATAGCATCATGTCCAGCCATATTCGAGTGATCATTTGGAGGTTATATAGGCAAGCCCTGATTTGGCCGATCACCTCATGTGGAAGAGTGGTGGACGGTGATCGTGGTGATGCCTTGCTGGTCGCTTAACTCCTAACCAGGGCTGCTTAACCAAGCTGGTAGAGTTGGACGGACGAGATGATTTGTGGCGCTCATCTGCGACCGTTGATGAAGTTTTAGGGTTTTGAAGAGGTGCGCAAGCATCACTCTTCAACTTGGTCGAAACCAAGCATGGGAGGTGTATTAGGCAGGACCGACCGGGCATGCGTGTAGATAGCTTGCCGGTGTACACGTCCATACCTCATTACCCCATGAAGATATAATCTAGGCCACTCAATTTTTCTGGCAAAGTTGAGTGGTTGAGATCGATTTGCGGCAGAAATCCGTTGCCGCAAAGGAATCGGGACATCGCGACCATGCCTAGTTTGCACAAATCGAGGCGTCTAGCCATGGTCGGTCTTGGCCGATTGGTCAGGCGTGTAGACGGGCTCATGGTGATCGTGTTGACATTCTCAGGACCTGTTAAGTACACATCTACACCTTTCATCTATGCTTGCGAAGATGGACGCTCGTGATCGATTAGTGACACATGTAATATGCCGCAAACCCTAATTAGGGTTTTGGATCGGTCGTGTGTACACGACTTTAGCCTAACGGTTTGGCAGGCTATGCTCCTCCTTTGGGGAGGCCGATCATGTGGGGCCCACATTGGGTCGGTGGTGAACATGGTGATACCTAACTGACGGTCCTAGGCCTGATCTAATCCATCCAAACATGCTGGTGAAGTTGGATGGTCGTGATCAATTTGAGACCTTAGTGGAATTTCCTGCGACCCTTTAAGCATTACGTCGGCCATACTTTGGGCAAACGCACGTTGATCTACAGCTAGGTCAGGAGATGGTCGACCGGGCAGGTAGAGAGGGGGCCCGCCGGTGTGCAGGAAGCTTGTCCGACCGGTCATGGGATAATCCACGCCGTCCAATCATGCCGGTGAAGTTGGAAGACCGTGGCTGGTTTTGAGACTGCCGTTGGCGGTCTTGTGCGCACAAGCTTTTCCAAGCTGCTCCACACCAGTCCAACCATCCTACTTTAGGCTGGTGTTCGGTGGTCGTTTGGGAGGCGTGGTATGTATTCGACCGACTAGCGCATAAACGGGCCCGCTGGTGGTCATTAAGGTGGTAGCCTGCTCCTGCTGAGGATCGTCTAGGCTGGTTAAATCATGCGGCCAACTTGCGTGGTCGTGATTATTTCTGAGACTGACATGGACAGTCCAGATGCTCGATCGGGCTAGTATAACACACCGAGAGATGTATGCTCAATCCGGCTAGTATAACACACCGAGAGATGTATGCTCAATCGAGCTAGTATAACACGCCGAGAGTTGTAGCCTGTTGTTGATGGTGGATTTTCATTTAAGGTTAAAATTGTAAAAAAACCAGAAAATTATGCGCTAACATCTTGTAAAAGATAAAACCATTAATAAGTGTTGAATACTTCTTCACTTTACTAATTCACCTAGAATGGAGCATGTGACAACAATCCCATTCTGTGAATTAAATACACGAAATTCATCCAGGTTGGAGCATGTAGCAACAATCCCATATACCCTGTGAATTTATAGCATTATTAATTAATGCGTGATCAGCCTTGTATTTCCTGTACTCATTATCAGTGCGGCATGACGACTGAGTGTTGCTCTCAGCAGAGCAACACGAACCTCAAAGCATTATAATGAAAGCATGTACGAAATACCCGTACAGGCTACAACTCTCGGTGTGTTATACTAGCCCGATTGAGCATCCGGACTGTCCGTATCAGTCTGGATATGATCTCGATCATCCAACTTCACCGGCATGATTGGATGGCCCAGATCAATTCCATAACCCCCAAGCAGGTATGGAATATTCGCTGCGAACCAACGCGGACCCCGCATGGTCGGCCTCCAGATTGGCATAGCTTGCCAAAACGTCCAAACCAGAGCGGTATGGGCAGAAAACCCTAAATTAGGGTTTGCGACACATTACATGTGTCACAAAACAGTCTCAACCATCCATCTTCGCAGGTATAGATGGAGGGTGTAGATGTAGATTCAAAAGGCCCACAGCATGTCAACACAATCACCATGGGCCCGCCTACATACCTAACCAAACGGTCCGGACCAACCATGGTTAGTCATCCCAATTCGTACGCCCGAATAAAGCATGGTTACACGGCCGTGAAAGCCAAAATTAGGGTTTTGAGCATCACGAGCGTCCATCTTCTCCGGCACGAATGGAGGGCCCAAGATTAGATTAAGCAGGTCCGGTCATACCAACATGACCACCGTGGACCCATCAATCTCCTCACCTGGTCGGCCAAGGCATACCATGCCTGGTTATCCCAAATCGTCCGCCCAAACTAGCGTGGATACACTTCCCAATTGCAAACTAATATCGACCGCTCAACTTCGCCGGAAGATTTGAGTGGCTCAGATCACGTTTTCATGGGACAGTCAGGTATAGGCATGAACACCAGCCTACCATCTACACGACAGATCGATCGGCCAAGACCGACCAAGATTGGTCATCTTGGAACGCGCGCCCGAAGTGGGCATGATGCGCGGATTTTGCGGCACCAGATTTATGTTGCAAAATCGATCTCAACCACTCCTCTTTACTGGTCAAATTGAGTGGCCTAGATCGCACCTTCATGAGGCAGTGAGGTACGGACGTGTACACCGGCATGCTGTCTACACGCATGCCCGATCGGTCCTTTCCAAAATACTTCCCATGCTTGGTTTCGACCAAGCTGAAGAGTGATGCCTGCGTACCTCTTCAAAACCCTAATTCCATCAACGGTCGCAGATGAGTGTCTCAAAGATCATCTCGTCCGTCCAACTTCACCGGCTTGGTTATAAAACCCTGTTCAGGAGTTAATTGGTCAGTGAGGCGTCATGGTAATCACCACCCGTCACTCTACCACACCATGATGCAGTACCTGTATAGAATACACATGATACTTCACAAGTATCGACTTCCTAAATAACTTAGTTATTTAATCTAGCATTACATGCAACTTTCTGTGGGTCCCACGATCCACACACTCGAGACATCAATCATATCACAAACCGGGGATACATACCGGGGTATTGGTCTCGGCGGTTTACAAGCGTGCGGCGTGCAGCAACGCGCCATCACAAGAACGTGTCAAGAAGTCATGGACGGTTAGAGATGACAGGAGAAGTGGGCAAGACTGGTCGTGTAACACCAACACACAACTCCACTACTCCATCACTCCACTTCCTCCACTTCCCACGAGATACGTGAATAAGTCTCAAATGACTTGTATAAATAGGTTCTCCTCCCTATTTCCAACAACAAGAACAAGTCCAGACAACAGAGGCAAGTGTTGATACAATCGTATTCAAACACCGGAACTGATAGCTTACACCCTGCAAGCCAGTTCAGCTTTCTGATACAAGTCATTCATAGCCAACACCTTCACATTCTCAACACCTTCTTTGCTTCCCTCCCTAAGATCAACCCCATCTCCTTCACTTTTTGACCGAAACAAGTCTGGAACGACCATTTCTTGGTTTTGGCCGGACTTGCACAGATTGATCTCTCGAATCTACAAGCACTCACCGCGCAGTGCATTTATTTAAGGTTTAGACTCATTTCTCATCCACACATCCCAAATTACCAAAACCGGCAGAAATAGTTTTCACCCATAAATAATTGGCGACCACAGTGGGAGGTTGATCTCTCGATTGCAAAAAATTGAATTCTCAATTTTTCGGTTTTCATCTCGCGATGTATCCTCACCAGGAAACCACAGGTGGTTCAGATATCATGGGAAGTATAGCTAGAATGCTGGAAGATGTCTTGGCAAATCAAGCTGGTATCGCTAGAAGACAGAGCGAAACATTCCGCCTTTTGAATGATATAACAAAGACAATTACAAGGAGGGTCGACAGATATCTACTCAGACATTACGAGAAACGCTGGATCCTTAGCCAGGGGTCACACCTTTACCGGTGGAGAAGCAAAAAGAGCGCGTAATCGCAGGAGACTCAGGAAAGATGAACAACATGGTCCTGCCAACAATGAAGATTCGAGGCTCCACAGGGAAAGGACTTGTCCGGAGTACTACAACGTCTGCCAGATAAAGAAAGGGAGCCTGCAGCCTACGGAGCCCTGCTAGAAGATTTATATCTCAAGACTCTTGTTGAAGCCTGGACTGTCCAATCCGCATCGACCTGTCAAACAAGCGAAGAAATGGTTGAGGAAGGAGAGATCAATCAAGGAATACATGAATACAGAGGATGGGAGCGTTCAATTCGATCACTCAGCAGTGATATTACGACACCTTCCACATCCCTTTACCCAGGAAAGCGATCCGCAGATATGATGGCACTCACAAGTCTTCCAACTTCATCTCCGAAACGTGCTCCACATCAAAACCATGTAGAGACACCACAACGCCAACGAACGCATGAAGAGCTAGACTCGAAGTACCTACACTTTCCGTTCCCAATGGAAAAGATTTTGGAGTTGCTGGAGGCGTGGGTACGAAACAGAGAGGTGGAGATACCTCCAGTGAATGCAACGCTTTGAAACGCATTGTTCAGAAGAAGCTTAATTCAGAGGAATAGCTTTCCTATCTGGGAGATTAATGCGGACGATTTCCTTAGAGAGGCTACTTCGGTTTGATACAAGTAAGGCTTCAAAAGTAAGTAAGTTCTACTCAACAATTTTACAAGAAAGATAGTTTTAGAATTCACTGGGGACTTGGCATCCCGAACATAGAGAAAGAGGCTCAATGATCAAATGCCATGTTTGTTTCCATTCATACTTCCCTTTTATGCGACATTTGCAATTTCATATGACATGTGCAATCATTCATGACCAAGATGCAAATTCCATTTAAAATAACCTCTTTCAGAAAAGTTATTCACAAAACTATCTCAAAATAAACCAATTCAATTACCTATTAATTCAAAACTGGAAGTCAAATTATGAAAGGAAATCCCCACTATCACTCAAAAAGAAAAAGAAGAGACAAGTATATGGCACGAATCCTTCAAGGAAAGTCCTTCAGCAGCAACTCGTCCTTCTGGGCAAGAGCGACTTTCATCCTTTGAAGTACAAAACTGCTTGACTTCAACTCCTTAGACAACTTTTCAACCTCTTCTTCCTGGCGAGTAACACATTCTGCAGAAGGGGCTTCATCTTGTAATTTTTGGAGCTCCTGAATCTCGGAGAACCCTTTGAGGAACCAAGGAGCATTGAAGTCAAACTGCACAAACACATCTCGATGGCACTTCCAGTCTTCAATCATCTCCTCAGAAACTGTTCGACCAGTTGTGACGCTCATCCCATGGATAGAAAATAAAGCCTCTTGAACGCGGTTAACCAATGCAAGACGACTTTTGAGCTTCGTAGTGGTAGCAATGTGGCCGTGTTTCTCCCATATCGTCGTGTACAACTCTTTGAACCGAGCTGGCACACTGAATCCTCCAACCAACACATGACCTGTATAAGGGACAGTGAAAGGAGGATCGAACAAAGATCCAGGTTACGCTACCAATACTTCACCAGTCACAGGAGCCTTATCAGTTGCAGGAGGTCTTTCAGAAGAAGTCGCCACGACAGTTTTATTGATTGGAACCTGCTCAGAACGTTCTTCAAGGGGAGCCACCTCAACAATAGAGGATGTTGCCTCTCTTACATTCCTCCCGATATCTACTTCGCTCTGGGTGCTAATTTCCATCACGGCCCCATCAACAAGATCACTTATGGAGGCGCCTTGTCCAACCGAGCTTGCATCATCTCTATCATGGTCTGGAAAAGGAGCGGTTTCGCCAGACTTCTCAGCATGAAAATCAGTACCGCCAGAATTCTCAGCATGAAGATCAGTACCGCCAGACTTCTCAACATGAAGGCCAACATTACCAGCCTTCTCATTCTGAATACGCGGCAACCTTGTGAAGATATTCTCTTTCGGAATTCTCTGATTTCAAGCAAGGATCACTCTTAGAAGAATTTACTCTGGAGAAATGAAGGAATCAACATAAAGAGATTTAAATACCTGCATATTGGAGGAATTGAGGATCACCGAACCACATGCCTGCCTCTTAGATCTCTCTCCTGCTTGGGGACTGCAATCCTCAGCTCTAGTCCGTTTGGCTGGAAGTGGCCTCAACTGGAAATGCTTCTTCAGGACGTCAGAAGATGGCTCACCACGGGAATCTGTCACAACATCCTCCGAGAATTCTTGGAAAGCCAACAATTGCTTCCCCCAAAATTCCTTATACTTGTCAGTTACCACTGAGTTTCTCCCAATAGGCCAGAAAGGAAGACTCTGCGATGCCAAGAACACGTCAGCATCAAAGATACCCGGGAGGAGTTCTTTCGGAGCCTCCGACGGACGGATAAATGGAACACCCTGGTCAAATCCCATTTGGCGAGCAGCCCTATCAATGTTGTACGGAGTCACAGTAAGAGCTTCGTTGAATAAAGACGGGATATATCCCGGAATGCGGTGTGTGCGGTAAATAAGTTCTCCAAATTTCATAGTGTTGGCATCGGTACGCAACGCAACATCAGGACCGTCAGAAGCAATAGCAAAAGTCTTCGACTGAGCAATGGAAGAGTGGATCGGCCCCCATGGACGGAAAGTTACAGAAGACACATTATCAAAGATATCCACGAGTTTCGCACCGGTTCTGGGACGCCTCCTCTGCCAACGAAGTATTCTCTAGCCACCATAAAAATTGCCGAGCGAAGTTGCAGGAATGGGAGCATAACTTTTGAAATGTTCCCACAAGAATGCCTGAAGAAAAGCGAAGTGGACATACGACTCCACCTTCTTGTACCCGTTGGAAGCATGCATATCCATTGCTAAGGCGTCCAGATGAGAATACAACGATCCAAGGAACAAGGCACCTAAGGGAAGAACTTCGCCTTTTGCTAGCTTTATAGCAATCTTAACCAGAACACCCCTTATGGTTTTCTTTCCAGAACCGTCGTCATATATATCTCTGGATAGACACAAACACAGGAATGCAATCACACTGAGCTCGTTTTCCAACTCCTGGTCCGGCTCTGGGTCTACAGGAGACCATTCCGATACCCACCAGGTGTAAAAGCATCTTGTATATTTTTTCTCCTCCTTGTCCAGATCATCGAATTCTGCCACCTTTAGGAGTATAGTGTCATAATCACGTTGTTCCGTGTCAGAAAGCTCATAATAAAGATTCCCAGCAACAGGCAGGTTCATCAATGCAGCTACGCTTTCCAGAGTAATAGTCATCTCTCCCCATCTAGATATAGTTGTATGAGTAGAAGGGCGCCACCGAGAAATGAAAGTAATCAAGCCTGCAACATCTTTCTTAATTTCAAGAGTAGCAGATGCCATGAATGCATTGAGGATTTGCGCTTTGGTCAAATTGGCTTTAACGTCCTTATTATTCAACATGCGCCTCATCCATCCTTCATAAGAAGCCAGTGGAGTATGACAAGTCTTGAAGTCGATAGGAGATGGCGGATATTCATTTCTTTGAAGACAGAACCTCATCACGAGTGCCGAAGAAGAAGATGGATCAGCTTCTATATTTTCTAAATCGGAAAGCAGGACTATCCCGTGAGAGGGATGTTTCCTAATGTTTGGAAAAGACAAGGTGAACAACTCATCAGCAATGTTCGGCATATCTTTGAAGCTGTCAACACTTCCCGACTTGGCACCAGCATTATCTCCAGAAGACATATCAACGGGAGTTCTTTTCTTCATTCTACAACAAATACGGAGTCAAGACTTGTATAAAAACACACGATACGTGCGCAAACCGCATTCACGTTGGAATGTACAAGATGGGATTGGGTCCAAACACCGGCTCAAGTTTCAATTCCGGTATTGGTTTCAAGTCCTAGTATTGGTTTCAAGTACCGGTATTGGTTTCAAGTCCGGTATTGGTTTCAAGTCCGGTATTACTCAAGCTTCAAGTCCGGTATTGGTTTCAAGTCTGGTATTACTCAAATTTCAAGTCCGGTGTTGGTTCATGGCACAAGGCTAGTATAAGGTCGACTTTCAGTCAAGCATGTGTGGGTGGGACCCACGTTCGGATCAAACGCACATGGTGGGACCGCATTCGTATGCACGTATTATAACATGGTTTTTCTTATGAAAATTGTGTTTATGAAATTCAAGCCAAATTTCCCTCCAAGCTACAACTTAAGAAACTAGGTTTTGCATGCAACGATGGAAGAAGAAGCAAAAACGGCATATTTATGGGCTCGAGGAACTAAACAATTCTAGCAAAATGGGCGGTTTTACTATCTTGATGGGAAGCTGAGCATGATGTATCTATCAAAAGATTTTTACCTGAGAAATTAGGTTTTTTCCAAAAAAAGAAAAAAGAAAAACCGAAACTTACCTTGGACGGACGGCGGCAGACGTCTGGCGACAGCAACTCCGGCAACGGCGGTCGGCGGCGGCAGTGGAGATCACGCACGGGAGCTGGCCGAACACACAAAAAAAAAAATCTCGTGAGAAAAAGAAAAGGGGGCTGGTCTCTTTTATAGACAAAAATTAGAAGAATCCCAATAGAACAAGGATTCCTCTTTTATTTGGTTTCCTCTTTTGATTCAAATACCCAAAGAAGGAAACCGGTCCCACCAAAGGATTCCATACAAGCACAACGGCATGGACAACTAGCGGTCGGTCAATACTCTTAGGGTAAACTTCCTTTATCCCGTATTTCTCACATATGTATGTCACCATCTCATGCCTACCCCACAATAGTGTAACCATTATGTGCTAGGCAGGGGACTTAATGTTGATGGTGGATTTTCATTTAAGGTTAAAATTGTAAAAAACCAGAAAATTATGCGCTAACATCTTGTAAAAGATAAAGCCATTAATAAGTGTTGAATACTTCTTCACTTTACTAATTCACCTAGAATGGAGCATGTGACAACAATCCCATTCCGTGAATTAAATACACGAAATTCATCCAGGTTGGAGCATGTAGCAACAATCCCATATACCCTGTGAATTTACAGCATTATTAATTAATGCGTGAGAAGCCTTGTATTTCGTACTCATTATCGGTGCGGCATGACGATCGAGTGTTGCTCTCAGCAGAGCAACACGAACCTCCAAGCATTATAATGAAAGCATGTACGAAATACCCGTGACAGCCGCAACTCTCGGTGTGTTATACTAGCCCGATTGAGCAACTCTCGGTGTGTTATACTAGCCCGATTGAGCATCCGGACTGTCCATATCAGTCTGGATATGATCTCGATCATCCAACTTCACCAGCATGATTGGATGGCCCAGATCAATTCCATAACCCCCAAGCAGGTATGGAATATTCGTTGCCGAACCAACGCGGACCCCGCATGGTCGGCCTCCAGATTGTCATAGCTTGCCAAAACGTCCAAACCAGAGCGGTATGGGCGGAAAACCCTAAATTAGGGTTTGCGACACATTACATGTGTCACAAAACAGTCTCAACCATCCATCTTCGCAGGTATAGATGGAGGGTGTAGATGTAGATTCAAAAGGCCCAGAGCATGTCAACACAATCACCGTGGGCCCGCCTACATACCTGACCAATTAGTCAGGACCAACCATGGTTGGTCATCCCAATTCGTACGCCCGAATAAAGCATGGTTACACGGCCATGAAAGCCAAAATTAGGGTTTTGAGCATCACGAGCGTCCATCTTCTCCGGCACGAATGGAGGGCCCAAGATTAGATTAAGCGAGTCCGGTCATACCAACATGACCACCGTGGACCCATCAATCTCCTCACTGGTCGGCCAAAGCATACAATGCCTGGTTATCCCAAATCGTCCGCGCCCAAACTAGCGTGGATACACTTCCCAATTGCAAACTAATCTCGACCGCTCAACTTCGCCGGGACGATTTGAGTGGCTCAGATCACGTTTGCATGGGACAGTCAGGTATAGGCGTGAACACCAGCCTACCATCTATACGCCAGACCGATCGGCCAAGACCGACCAAGATTGGCCATCTTGGAACGCGCGCCCGAAGTGGGCATGATGCGCGGCTTTTGCGGCCCCAGATTTATGTTGCAAAATCGATCTCAACCACTCCTCTTTACTAGGGTGGATGGAGGTCAAATTTAGTGGCCTAGATCGCACCTTCATGAGACAGTGAGGTACGGACGTGTACACATGAGTAGGCATCTTTGTCTACACGCATGCCCGGTCGGTCCTTTCCACAACACTTCCCATGCTTGGTTTCGACCAAGCTGAAGAGTGATGACTGCGCACCTCTTCAAAACCCTAATTCCATCAACGGTCGCAGATGAGTGTATCAAAGATCATCTCGTCCGTCTAACTTCACAGGATTGGTTATACAACCCTGGTCAGGAGTTAATTGGTCAGTAAGGCGTCATGGTAATCACCACCCGTCAGTCTACCACACCATGATGCAGTACCTGCATAGAATACACATGATACTTCACAAGTATCGACTTCCTAAATAACTTAGTTATTTAATCTAGCATTACATGCAACTTTCGTGGGTCCCACGATCCACACACTCGAGACATCAATCATGTCACAAACTAGGGGATACATGCGGGGTATTGGTCTAGCGGTTTACAGCGTGCAGCGTGCAACGCGCCATCACAAGAATGTGTCAGGAAGTCATGGACGGTTAGAGATGACAGGAGAAGTGGGCAAGACTGGTCGTGTAACACCAACACACAACTCCACTACTCCATCACTCCACTTCCTCCACCTCCCACGAGAGACGTGAATAAGTCTCAAATGACTTGTATAAATAGGTTCTCCTCCCTATTTCCAACAACAAGAACAAGTCCAGACAACAGAGGCAAGTGTTGATACAATCGTATTCAAACACCGGAACTGATAGCTTACACCCTGCAAGCCATTTCAGCTTTCTGATACAAGTCATTCATAGCCAACACCTTCAAATTCTCAACACCTTCTTTGCTTCCCTCCCTAAGATCAACCCCATCTCCTTCACTTTGTGACCGAAACAAGTCTGGAACGGTCATTTCTTGGTTTAGGCCGGACTTGCACAGATTGATCTCTCGAATCTACAAGCACTCACCGCGCAGTGCATTTGTTTAAGGTTTAGACTCATTTCTCATCCACACATCCCAAATTACCAAAACCGGCAGAAATAGTTTTCACCCATAAACACCTGTACGGGTATTTCGTGCATGCCTCATTAGTGACACTTGGAGATTCGTGTTACTCTGCTGGGAGCAACATTCAGTCGTCATGTCGCACCAATAATGAGAGTTCAGCGGGAACAACACAGGAAATACAGGGCTGGTCATGCATTAATTGATAATGTTATAAATTCATAGGGTATATGGGATTGTTGCTACATGCTCCATTTTAGCTGAATTAGTAAAGTGGAGAAGTATTCATCACTTATCAGTGACTTTATCCTTTGCATGATGTCAGCGTATAATTTTGGCTTTTACAATTTTAGCCTTAAATGAAAATCCACCATCAACATTAAGTCCGCTGCCTAGCGCATAATGGTTACACTATTGTGGGGTAGGCATGAGATGGTGACAGATGGGTACATTGAAATGACCAGGCTAAAGTAGATGCATATTTACCGCATAGATAGATATCGCCAGGTTCTGTCTGGAGCTGGTCAAACCTGATTAGGGTTGTGGAGGAAACATGACTTGGTCAGGTGAGCCGGTTCCCTTTGGTTTCCTCCGTACATATCTGGACAGAGCTTGGACCGTTTCTTGGACTGGGTGCACTCCCTTCCATTATACGGCGGCTTCTCTCAAATATATCCGATAAGTATTGTTGATCATTATCCCGAATTAGCAGTCTTTATAGGTGGCAAGTGAAGACTCCTTTTCTCCCTGGGATTCTGTTGGCTCGTGAAATATAAAGAAAATTCTAAGGACTCATCCTATCGTTTTCTTCTATATTCCAGGTACTGCTCCGCGCTTATCCGATCTTATGATTGATCGATGATGATTTTTTTTTTTTTTTGTAACCATAACTTCTTATTCTTCTCAGTTTATCATGGAAGCGGTTGGTGATGATCACTCTGTAACTTCTCCAGAAAAAAGTTTCGAAGTCAACAAGCCTGAGGAGGCTGGTGCACATGAGGAGGTAATGGATAAGATTGATCTCTCACTCCGCGAAGTCGGTCGTGCTATACACGGGATGTCCATTCTGCACCTGCGTATTGCCAGGGGACGTATTTGTGCCCTTTCAGCTGCGATCGACATGGAGGAGCAATGGAGGCGCGATGAAGCGTTGCGAGTACCAACGAGCGCAAGAGCTGAGAGGTTTGTAGCACGGTTAAAGAGGCGGCGGGTTGAACACAAACGACCTCTTGGTGAAGATAAATGTGATTATCCAATCCACGATGGCATGATAATCCTCGATTCTGACACAGACGAACCTGAGCGTCTGAAAGTGACCAACATAATTCCCGACGCTTCCGTGGTTTTTGAGGAAGATGTGGAAGCCGTCTCTGCTGAAACTGTTGAGGAGGATAACGTTGCTGCAGAAGTATCCGAAGTGGAAGCTGGGGCGGATCCAGAGGAAGAAGCAGTAGCGGTCCACGATGGCGATGGTGTTGAAGCAGGCTCCAGTGGTGGTGGAGACACAACCAATCTTCTTGACGACTAAATCTTCATGTTCTTTCTTTTTTCTTCTTTTCTGGGCTTTCTTATGATTTGTGAACATTCTCCTTGCACTCGGTGGCGGCTGAGTTTAACGTCTGTTTTGCTTGCTTGATTGAATAAAGGTTTTACATTGTTTTTGATGTAAATCTCTCAACATGGCTATATCAAATGTGATCATATGTTGTTCTTGTAAAAAAGAGAATACCATAATGAAATACCACGGACCTGTCTATGCTCCTGACGCGAGATCTCCCTGGTCTTGCTGGGTAAATGGTGGTTTAGACTGACTCATAATTTTGTGTCTTCCTTTAGGAGGTAAAGAAGTTCTTGAGCTCGGAACCTCTAAATGTATGCTGATGGGCTCTCTCCAAGAAGTTGTGTCACATTGGCAAGCTGCAGGTGCGGAAACAGACAGTCTTCAGGTCCAGACGGCTTGTTAGAGATCCTTTCGGGTGTCGTAGCTAATAGAGGGCAAACTCCCAGTGTTGCCTTGTTGTCGTGTATCCAAGAGCGTCCTAGGACCATGTCATAATTGGGATGTTCTTTGACTATGTAGAACTTCGCTTGTGTTAGGGCGTCTCCCAATTTAACTTCAAGATCGATGTATCCATAGGCATCTCCAAGTTCTCCCTCTGGATTCTTAATCACAGCTGGGCTGCGAGTGGCTTCCTGCTTTGAAATCCTTGTTGCTTTCAAAGTCTTGACAGTGATGATGTTGAATTCGGAGGCCGTATCAATCAATGTGCTATTGAACTCGACATCCTTCAAACGAGTGACGGTTAAGATTCCCCAGTTTCCCTTGCTTGCATCTTCCAGTAAAGACTGAGGTTTCGAGACCGCTTCCTTTTCCAGATACAAACTCCTTCCTGATACAACGCGGTTAAGGGCTGCAAATATGTCTTGACACTGCGCCTTGGAGAAATATAAGATCTCGCAAAAACGCTCCATCATAGATTGTACTGTCTGGCGAACAGAATCCCCGGAAATCATGCAGTTCCTGATAGGGAGAGGATCTCTATGAACACCTTCGTTTCCAAGATGGAGTTCTCCGCCTCTATCTTTTCTCCGAAGATTTGTTTGACTGTTGCGAGTCCTTGGTCGGATGATGGACAAACTTATGGTAGCGGCAGTACTTGGGGTCTGCCATGTCTTTCTCAGTTGGCGGTCGTCTGATAGGAGGAAGCTTGATAGAATCGTCTTGAATCCATGCCTCCAAGAGTTCCATTACTTCACTCATGGGGAATGGGATGCCTGAATCTTCGGTGTCTTGTGCAGGAGTCTTGCCCGCTCCCTTTTGAGAAGAAGTCGTGTGTGCTGGATCCGCACGCTTGGGTTGTTGTTCCGTTGCTGAAGCTTTCATTTTTCCTCCTTCGCCCACCACGCTCACAGAAGGACCAGTGTTGTATTGCTTGTTTGTGAGACGCCTGCTTCCTCGAATCTCACGTGGATCTTCGTTTCGAACAACCCTGGTTCTCTCTAGCAACGCTGGGGTAGTTGTGGCTGAACGCTTGGCAGCTTCATGGAGTTCGGAGAACGTTTGAAAACCCAGATTCTCTAGTAAAGCGCGGTATATGGGTATCATCCCGTTGATGCACAGCTCCACCAACTGACGTTCAGTAACGTTCGGATCATGACAATCTAGTACTTGAGTTCTGAACCTCTTAACGAAGTCGTTCGGATGCTCGGTGTTCCGCTGAGAGACTCTCCCTAGATCTGAAAAGGTGATCTGCTCAGATACGAAGAAATACTTCATGTAGAAAGCACTGAGCATCTCGCCCCAATTGGATATCTTTGTTATGTGCGATGTTATTGTACCTGTGTACGCCCTTCCCGTAAGTAACCCGAGAACTCTTTCGGGCGGAGAACATGATTGTACTCATGCTCCCCAAGGATTCCAAAAATCGAGAGATGTGTTCACGAGCGTTACCGGTACCATCGTAGAGGGAGGCGAGGAGAGGTGTATCCTCTTGGAAGAGGGATTCGTTGCACATCTTGAGGGTACGGCGGCTGATGCTGGTGTGCATCTATCAGATTTCCTTTGCCTCGGTTTTGGAGAAGTCGTTCCAGGACCTCACGTGTGATGAAGTTGGATGGCTGGTCCCATTCCCTTGGGCATTCAGGAGCAATACGAGTTTCTTCACTCATGTGGGTCCGAGTAGAAACGCCTGCTCCGGGTGTATTGAAGGCATCCATTGTTGGCTCCAAGGGTTGCCGTGAATCTTGTGGCAATTTTTCAGTTAAAGTTTTGAGGAAAGTGAGTACCTCTTTCTGAGTTGCGGCCATATCTGTTTGAGTCTTAGCAAGAACTTCCTGCCTTTCCATCAAGTCTGCGATGGTAATGGGAGATGGTCCTTCTCTTGTCCCTCCGGCTCCTTGTCCTGATGAAGGAATGGAAGTTGTTGTTCTGGTGATCGCCGGAGGTGTTACACTTGAGAAGATGTCGGGATTCGCGGCTGCTCTGGCTCTGGTTATAGGAGGCATTACACTTACTGGGATATCTCCTGCTCCGCTGGCGTTGGTGGTAGAAGAGACGGCTCCACGAGATGTATTGACCACAGTAGCTCCACTGACAGGTACATCAATACCGAGAGTGTTATCTGCACTAGCTCCATCAGAATTGATTGCTGATCCTGACCTAAGTTCTACCATCTGGAAACAGATTGATGATTGAATTGAATCTAAGATCTACCCCTTCGGTTTGACAAAATTGAATTAGATCTTGAAGGAATTGACTTTCCAACCGAGAGATTAACCTCCCACTGTGGTCGCCAATTATTTATGGGTGAAAACTATTTCTGCCGGTTTTGGTAATTTAGGGTGTGCGGATGAGAAATGAATCTAAAACCTAAACAAATGCACTGCACGGGAGTACTTGTGATTCGAGAAGTCAATCTGTACAACTCTGGCCTAAACCAAGAAATGGCCGTTCCAGACTTGCTTCGGTCACAAAGTGAAGGAGATGGGGTTGATCTTAGGGAGGGAAGCGAAGAAGGTGTTGAGATTGTGAAGGTGTTGGCTGTGTACGACTTGTATCAGAAAGCTGAACTGGCCTGCAGAATGTAAGCTATCAGTTCTGGTGTTGGGATACGATTGTATCAACACTTGATTTTCTGTCTTGTCTTGTGTCGTCTTGTTCAGTGGAAATAGGGAGGAGAACCTATTTATACAAGTCATTAAGACTAAAACACGTCTCTCATGGGAAGTGGAGGAAGTGGAGGAAGTGGGGTGATGGAGTAGTGGAGTTGTGTGTTAGTGTCACATGACCAGTCTTGCCCACTTCTCCCGTCATCACTAACCGTCCATGACTTCCTGACACGTTCTTGTGATGGCGCGTTGTGCGCTGCACGCTGTAAACCGCCAGACCAATACCCCAGTAAGTATCCCCCAGTTTGTGACATGATTGATGTCTCGATCGTGTGGATCGTGGGACCTACAGGAAGTAGCATGTAATGCTGGATTAAATAACTAAGTTATTTAGGAAGTCGATATATATGAGATATCGTGTGTATTCTATGTAGGTAACATATCAAATATATTCAGCATGTGTGAAGCATCGTTGTTTTAAGGCTTAACGGAGTAAATCACGAATTTAAGCGTCTTAAAATAGCATCATGTCCATCCATCTTCGAGTGATCATTTGGAGGTTATATAGGCAAGCCCTGATTTGGCCGATCACCTCATGTGGAAGAGTGGTGGACGGTGATTGTGGTGATGCCTTGCTGGTCGCTTAACTCCTAACCAGGGCTGCTTAACCAAGCTGGTAGAGTTGGACGGACGAGATGATTTGTGGCGCTCATCTGCGACCGTTGATGAAGTTTTAGGGTTTTGAAGAGGTGCACAAGCATCACTCTTCAGCTTGGTCGAAACCAAGCATGGGAGGTGTATTAGGAAGGACCGACCGGGCATGCGTGTAGACAGCTTGCCGGTGTACACGTCCATACCTCATTACCCCATGAAGATATAATCTAGGCCACTCAATTTTTCTGGCAAAGTTGAGTGGTTGAGATCGATTTGCGGCAGAAATCCGTTGCCGCAAAGGAATCGGGACAGCGCGACCATGCCTAGTTTGCACGAATCGAGGCGTCTAGCCATGGTCGGTCTTGGCCGATTGGTCAGGAGTGTAGACGGGCTCATGGTGATCGTGTTGACATTCTCAGGACCTGTTAAGTCCACATCTACACCTTCCATCTATGCTTGCGAAGATGGACGCTCGTGATCGATTAGTGACACATGTAATATGCCGCAAACCCTAATTAGGGTTTTGGATCGGTCGTGTGTACACGACTTCAGCCTAACGGTTTGGCAGGCTATGCTCCTCATTTTGGGAGGCCGACCATGTGGGGCCCACATTGGGTCGGTAGTGAACATGGTGATACCTGATTGACGGTCCTAGGCCTGATCTAATCCATCCAAACATGCTGGTGAAGTTGGATGGTCGTGATCAATTTGAGACCTTAGTGGAATTTCCTGCGACCCTTTAAGCATTACGCCGACCATACTTTGGGCAAACGCACGTTGCTCTATGGCTAGGTCAAGAGATGGTAGACCAGGCAGGTAGAGAGGGGGACCGTCGGTGTGCAGGACAAGCTTTTCCGACCGGTCATGGGATAATCCACGCCGTCCAATCATGCCGGTGAAGTTGGAAGACCGTAGATGGTTTTGAGACTGTCGTTGGCGGTCTTGTGCGCACAAGCTTTTCCAAGCTGCTCCACACCAGTACAAACATCCTACTTTAGGCTGGTGTTCGGTGGTCGTTTGGGAGGCATGGTATGCATTCGACCGACCAGCGCATAAACGGGCCCACTGGTGGTCATTAAGGTGGTAGCCTGCTCCTGCTGAGGATCGTCTAGGCTGGTTAAATCATGCGGCCAACTTGCGTGGTCGTGATTATTTCTGAGACTGACATGGACAGTCCAGATGCTCGATCGGGCTAGTATAACACACCGAGAGATGTATGCTCAATCGGGCTAGTATAACACACCGAGAGATGTATGCTCAATCGGGCTAGTATAACACGCCGAGAGTTGTAGCCTGTACGGGTATTTCGTGCATTCCTCATTAGTGACACTTGGAGATTCGTGTTACTCTGCTGGGAGAAACACTCAGTCGTCATGTCGCACCAATAATGAGAGTTCAGCGGGAACATCACAGGAAATACAAGGATGGTCACGCATTAATTGATAATGGTATAAATTCATAGGGTATATGGGATTGTTGCTACATGCTCCATTTTAGGTGAATTAGTAAAGTGGAGAAGTATTCATCACTTATCAGTGACTTTATCCTTTGCAGGATGTCAGCGTATAATTTTGGCTTTTACAATTTTATCCTTACATGAAAATCCACCATCAACAGCGTGCAAATAATAATCGCGAGGGTTGGGGAACACAAGCGCTCCCGCCACCTCTGCCTTGCAGCAAGGAACAAATCGTCGGATTATTAGAACAATGGGTAGCAAACAAGGAAACCCAGTTGCCCCCGACAAAAATGGATCCTAGCACTCTTGACAAAAATGATGCGCGTTATTATCACTTTCATCGGAGGATACAACACCCTACAATCGACTGCTTCAACCTGCGAAGGATGTTTCAGAAGAAGCTGAAAATAGGCGAGATTGAAATGAACAAAGCGGAAGATGGAAAAACCACCCCATATCACGTAATGATGCTTTCCCATGACCCAAGCAGAGATGCCTTGAGGCCCTGGATCGAGGATGAAGGAGAAGCATACGAGGTGGATATGGAGAATTCCACTTTTGCTAACACAGACGGCTTGGCTCATCAATTTGCTAAGACAGTATTAGCTCAACAGTTCTTCGATTCGCTCGGCTTCAGCGAAGATCAAATCAAGGAAGCGTCTAAGACCATAGCAGCCATAGCAGCAGGGAGGCCCTGTGGGCTTCTCCCCAAGGAGGCGATCGTATTCACCAACGAAGACATCTGTTACCTGGGAGAGCACCTCAGGCCTCTATATCTCACTGTGTATATCAACAGACAGCCGCTAAAAAGAGCTTTTGTTGATGGAGGCGCGTCCTTAAACCTGATTTCGATGCATATGCTCGATGTTTTAGGCATACAGCGGTCCGCGATAAGAATGCGGGTCACTACAGTGAAAGGGTTTGGAGGCCACTCCCAAACAGCTATTGGAATCATTAACCTAACAATGAGGGTTGGTCCTATCCGAGGTACCACCCCTTTTTATGTTCTAGAAGATAACACTACCTTCCATGTGTTACTAGGGCGAGGCTGGCTACTCAACCACAAAGTAGTCGCGTCGACGTACCATCAATGTGTAAAAACTAACATAGGAGGCAAGCAGTACCGAATTCCCGCCACGAGCAATCCTTTCAACCCATAAGAAGCATATATGGCGGACGCAATTTTCTATGACGAGCCAAAAGAAGAGGACGAAATGCCCGAAGCTCGACTCACCCCGCTGCCGAAGTGGGGGGACGAAGAAAAAGCGGAGCCCACCAAATCCGTTTTCAGTCCGTCAAGGATGGTGTTACCAACGGAAAGAAAAAGGAAGCAAGATGAGCAACCCAGTTTCCAACGCTTCTCCAGGCCCGATGGTGGACATGTGTACCGATTATAGCAATTAGCCGAGGGAATGCCCCCAAATGAGCAAAACCACGCTGAGGAGTTGATGAGTGAAGCGGGGGTTCCCGATGAAAGTACCGAACAAAGCTTGTCCGAGCTTCCCTACAGCACGATTGGTGACCAAGAATTGCGCGATCAGTTGGTAAGCGTCACTACGAGAACCAATGAGGAACGAACGCCAAAAGACCTCACCGTGGATAAAATGGAAGAAATCAACATAGGAACACAAGAAGACAAGCGCTCCATCATGATAAGCAAGAATCTGGACCAAGAGGAAAGGATAGCATTGATCGCGCTACTTAAAGAATACAAGGACGTCTTCGCTTATGACTATGACGAAATGTTGGGTTTAGATAGCGATCTCGTGGTACATAATCTAGGAGTATCGCCTGAATTCAAACCCGTGAAGCAAAGAAGCCGCGAGTTTCCTAGGGCTACCGCCCTCGCGATAAAGGAGGAAGTGGAGCAGCTACTTAAAGCCAAATTCATTAAGCCAATACAACACCCCAGTTGGTTGGCTAACATCGTGCCAGTAACCAATAAAAATGGAAAGGTTAGGTGTTGTGTAGACTATAGAGACTGAACCGAGCTTGCCCAAAGGACGATTTCCATTGCCAAATATCGACATGACGCTGGACGCGACCGGGAAAAAGAAAAGATATTATTTCATGGATGGCTTCAACGGATATAACCAAGTAAAGATGGACCCTGCAGATGCAAAGAAAACTGCCTTCCAAATCCCATACGACAACTTCTACTACGTAGTGATGCCGTTTGGATTGAACAACGCCGGTGCCACGTATCAGCGTGCCATGACATCCATCTTCCACGACCTGCTGCACCAGACAGTAGAAGTATATGTTGACGACATCGTAGTCAAGACACAAGAGGCTGAGGATCACATCTCTCACCTAATGACGGCCTTTGAGAGATGCATGAAATTCAAACTCAAGATGAACCCTCTCAAGTGCGCCTTTGGGGTCACATCCGGGAAATTCTTGGGATTTGTAGTGACTAATGAGGGAATTCAAGTAGACCCGAGCAAAGTCGAAGCAATCACCACAATGGCACCATCGGTGAATACCAAAGAGTTGCAAGCCTTTATAGGACGAATATCGTACATACGACGCTTCTTGCCTGGTTTAGCACAGCTGATGACTGCGTTCCTTCCCTTGCTGAAAAAAGGTATTCGTATGGGGAGAGGTACAGTGTGCCGCCTTTGAAAAGTTGAAGCAGTGTCTTGTCATCCCTAAGATTCTTAGACCTCGGATACGCGGAGTCCCTCTTTATCTCTACACAGCGTTTACCAGCTCAGCAATCGGCGTAGTTCTCGCGCAAGACATGGGGGGAACTGAGCTGTCACCTATCTATTACGTGAGTCGGGTCCTACGAGATGCAGAATTAAGATACCCGCCCGTAGAGCAAGTATGTTTGGCCTTCATATACGTGACTCAAAAGCTGTGCCCCTACCTCTAACACATGAAACCATTGTAGTGGCAGCAGCAAACCCGATAGCGTACCTGGCTTCGAAGCCTGTCCTTACAGGGAGAACCGCCCGATGGTTGCTTCAACTGTCGGAATTCGAGCTCAAGTACCAACGGCCGAACGCTGTAAGGGGACAAGCAATAGCCGACCTCATGGCCATGTTCCCAGGAGCAGGAGACGATGAAGTACACGAATACATATCTGGAGAGGTCGCGGCCGCAGATGTTGACAAGCCTTGGACCATGTTCTTTGGAGGATCCTCTTACGGGTCCGTGGGAGGAGCAGGAGTAGTCTTCGAAGCCCCGCGGGGAGAACTACTCTCATACTCGTTCAAACTGGATTTTCCATGCAGTAATAATGTGGCAGAGTATGAAGCCCTAATTTTGGGACTCCAAATGGAGAAAGAGCTTAACCTTGGAGGCGTTGAAGTCAAAGGCGATTCCCGGCTTGTTACGAATCAAGTGAACGGGGATTTCCACGTCAAAGAGCCGCACCTGGCCCCCTACCGGGCGGAGGCCCAAAGGTATCATTAAGCCGCACCTGATGAGCCAAACGGGATCGACTTTAGATCATACTGGCATAGGCGGAAATAAACATGCAGACGCCTTGGCAACCTTGGCAAGCAAGGTATCATTAAACGAAGAAGAAGAGGGTACGGTTACGGTACGAAGAAAATGGCTACCTAGTACTTGGAAAGAGGACTTGTCCTTCGAGGAGGCGGACGACTAGAAAAAGGCATACATCGAAGATTTGACGCGGATGGACGAAGAGTGAGTGATTCCTACTCAAGCCTTAAAGCAGTTCGTGATGATCCAAGGTGCGTTGTACTACAGGGCGGCCGGAGGATCCCTTGCAAGATGTGTAAATATAAGGGAGGCGGAGAAGTTACTCCGAGAACTACACACGGAAACATGTTGGCATACCGGTGTCGTTCATCTATACAGAAGGCTTTAAAGGATGGGCGTATATTGGCCAAGTATGTCAGCTCAAGCAGCATCACTCCAAGATATGTGTGCCGATTGCCAAGCCCCGCCACAGCCCGCGGAGGTTTGCACAGTCGAAGAAGTAGACTGGAGACAACCTTACATCGATTTCATCCAACACAGGAAGCTGCCTGGTGACAGACAAATGGCTTTCAAAATACAAAGGAAGGCAACGCGTTTCTTCATGCATGAAGGCATTCTCTATCGGAGAAGTTATGGTAATGTCGCGCTGCGATGCCTGTCAAATCAGGAAGCCATAGAAGTCATGACCCGATCCCATGATGCAGAGCACCAAGGGATGCGGAAGTTGTTCCTGCAACTCTACGAAGGAGGTTTTTACTGGCCGACCATGGAAAGTGATACCGCAGAACACGCCCGAAGATGCTTGCAGTTCCAGACACATGGGAACTTGATCCAAGCCCCCCACACACTATTGCATAGCATAGTAACGCCCTGGCCGTTCCACAGCTGGGGCTCGATCTTATAGGGCCAATCAACCCAACATCCTCAAAGTAACATAAGTACATAATCACCGCAACAGAGTACGCGTCGAAATGGGTCGAGGGGCGATACTCCTCAAAGATTACGCAGGTGCCACAATAGCCGCATTCATCAAAGAACACATCATTTGCAGGTTCGGCGAGCCCATGATAATCAGGGCAGATAACGCGAAATCATTCGTGAACAAGGATGTAATTGATTTACTCCGCCAATACAATGTAAGGCTCCACACGTCTACCGCTTATTATCCCAAAGGGAATGGGCAAGCGGAGGCAACAAATAAGACGCTCATCCGCATCCTCAGTAGAATAGTACATGACCACCATAGAGAATGGCACGAGCAGTTGCCGTTGGCACTCTAGGCGTATAGGATTTATATGCGCAGTTCTACAGGCAAATCTCCTTACTCACTGGTCTGCGGAGAAGATGCGATCCTACCCGCAGAGATAGCAATCCCATCTACAAGAGTGGCAATGGCTAGCCATACCACGCCAGATGAAGTGAGCCGCTTTGCCCATTTAGACACAATAGAGGAAAGAAGATCACGGGCAGAAAGGTTCGCGGAAGCTTATAGGAAGCGTGCAGCTAACTACTACAACCAGAGTGTAAAGGAGAGGACCTTCAAGGTTGATGAGCTAGTCTTAAAAATCGCCCCGCACGTACAGAGAAATGCCAGTGCTGGCAAATTCGCAGCAAATTGGGAAGGCCCGTTCACAATAAGGAAAGTGGCAGAAAGCGGATACTACAAGCTTCGGCGCATGAATGGGACCAAGGTCAAAACACCCATCAATGGCAAGTGGTTGAAAAAATTTTAGGCTTGAGTCCTACCTTGTAAATGCCCGCTTTAAACAATAAAGTAAGTTGGAAAAATGACGTATGCACAAAAAGTCTCAGGGCAGCCAAAGGCGCCTGATTGACTGACAAATTCACAAAAGGTCTCAGGGCAGCTAAAGGCGCCTGATCGACTGACAAAATTCAAAAAGGGTCTCAGGAATGCTAATGACACCTGATTGACTTACAAGTTCACAAAAGGTCTCAAGGCAGCCAAAGGCGCCTGATCGACTGACAAAATTCACAAAAGGTCTCAGGAATGCTAATGGCGCCTGATCGACTGACAAGTTCACAAAAGGTCTCCGGAATGCTAATGGCGCCTGATTGATTGACAAGTTCACAAAAGGTCTCAGGAATGCCAAAGGCGCCTGATCGACTGACGTTCACGAAAGGTCTCAGGACAGCCAAAGGCGCCTGATTGACCGACAAATTTCATAAAAAGTCTCAGGAATGTCAAAGGCGCCTGATTGACTGATATTTGTAAAAACCTCAAGAACGCTCAAGGCGCCTAATCAACTGACAAGACCACAGGTTCCACGAATGCCAAAAGCATCCGAACGATTAACGAGCACGAAAAGAAAAAGCGGGAATAGGCGCGTTAACTAATGCCCGCCCCATCCAACTCCTTTGGAAAAAAAAAAAGGGGGGGAGTAGGCGCGTTTAAATAATGCCCGCCCCACCCGGCTCCCTTGAAAATAAAAAGGTGGGTAGGCGCGTTTAACCAACGCCCGCCCCACCTGGCTTCCTTGAAAATAAAGAGGGGGGAGTAGGCGTGTTTAAACAACGCCCACCCTACCCTTCTCCCTTGAAAATAAAAAAGGGGGGGAGTAGGCGCGTTTAAACAACGCTCGCCCCACCGGGCTCCCTTGAAAATCAAAAAGGGGGGGAGTAGGCGCGTTTAACCAACGCCCGCCCCACCCGGCTCCCTTGAAAATAAAGAGGGGTAAATAGGCGCGTTTAAACAACGCCCGCCCTACCCTTCTCCCTTGAAAATAAAAAAGGGGGGGGAGTAGGCGCGTTTAACCAACGCCCGCCCCATCCACTCCCTTAAAAAAGGGGGGGGGGGAGGGGGAGTAGATACATAAGCCAAAAAAAAAGGGGGAGAGAGAAGAGAGAGAAAGGGAGGAATAACCGCGCTCAACTAACGAAAAACCTTACCCAACAACCCCGCAAGAGAAGAACAGGTCACAGACCGACCGAAGGCACGATATACTCGTATACAAGCAAATAACATCACCCTTGAAAATGAAAGCAAAGACTTTATTCACACCAATCTAGTACAAAAGACGTTTAAACTAAAAAGACATTCCACGGTGATAAACTTAACCAGCCATCAGTGCTCGACACCTAGCAATATCAGCGTCTAAGGCTTCCACCATCAAGCGACCATCTGCACATTGTGCAGTAGCCAAACGAACCTGAGGATGTCCAGGATCACGTTATCTTCAACACCGGCCCCGCGAGCAATCGAAAGAGTATCTTCATGCTCATCGTACTCCTTGCGCGCCTTATCTTGACGAATTAGCCTAAGCATCCACATCAGACCCGCCTCTTCCTTCAAAATCCATAAACGAGCCAACTCGTCCTCAAGATAATGTCGAGGTACAAGTGTGGACGCGGCCGCTAAAGTCAGAGTATGACCGAGAAGTGGTAAGACCCCCTGATGAGGGACCCAAAGATGACAATCAGAGATGGCACGATCCATAGTAGCCACCATCATCAAAGAGTCCGCGAATAAGCGATTGGTGCGTGCGTCGCGAGCGGTGCGCCTCGTCCGGCGCTGTTGGATCTCCAATGATACCCGACAGAGGGGACTCGGCTTTGAGCAGTTTGATACGCCTCGTCACGGGCTCGAAATTCGCGCGTTTAGCATCCCTGCTTATCTTTCTCTGTATCCGAAGTTCCTCAACCTCGGCCTTCACGAACAGCTTCAACTCGTCTTGTTTGAACGAAGCCGAGACTAACATGGAAATGGGCGCTAAGGACATCACATCCGTGAAGGGAGTGAGCCATCTACGTAAAGTGCTTGACAAGAAAACAAAAATGAAGATAATGACTAAAATTGACCGGGCTGGAAGATTGGTGCTGCTATATAAATGAGAGAACGCCGTAAATTCTCCGACAACTGTCCTGCTCTCAATGACACGCGGTACATAGGAGTACGAAAGGATTTGGCTATTGGATCATCTGATAATCGACCCAATAGCCAGGGGACTAATGTTGATACATGAAAAATAATACCCCTTAACGAGTTGGAGATGCCCCTAAGAATAGAGGTGAACTTGGGTTAAGATGTAGGACTTGGGGACTAAACCCAAGCCCAAATAGAAGATACCCATGAAAGATGGGAGGATAAATGAGGAATTAATGAAGAATGAAGGGGTTATGTTAAAGAATGGCATTAAGGGTAATTAAGAGGTATTAGGACATGTGTCATGAAGTAGTAAAAAGAGGGGCTTTAAGGAAAGCCTATAAAAGAAAGGACAATGTACAATGGAAAGACAACTCTCTCTCTTACTATTATTGGAATCGTGAGGTCATGTGTAGTAGCTAGGACGGGTAGAACCTAAACTAGAATTCACCCCTCAACACGATTTATTTTCGTTTTGCATCTATCCTTGTATTTGTTTCATGCTTATGTTGTACTTGTTTTTACTTAAAAACCATCATGTAAACGTTTCTTATTTGGAATGAAATACTAATGGTTTGATTATTAAAAAAAAAAAAAAAAAAAAAAAAATTAATATTTGTTTAATTTCTTAATTATAAGTTTGGATTAAGAATATAATTAATATTAGTTTTCAACAATATTCGTCAAATTTTTTCAAATTCATTAAACTTCGATATAATCATTAATAGTCATTTTTACAAGATATAAAACTAGACAATAATTGGAAAGACTTCAAAAATAAAAATTTGGGACAATGTTCTTCATCTTGTTAATCTTCTTCATTTCACCAAATTTCCAATCAATGCGCTCATGAACAGAGCCTCCTTTGTTTATCTTCTTCTTTGGCTTCAAATTTGTTTTGTTTTGATTTTCCTTGCCTTGCCTTGAACTTTTCTTTTCCTTTTCTTAGTTGCGGTTTTGACTTGGTTAATATCCAAAACTTGAAGACTTCTTTGCTTCTTACCTATTTCTTTATACTTATCACACATCTTCTTAACGGCACCTTCAAGCACCACTCCAGAAAAATCAAGTTGTGTTGCGGAATCAAGTTGGGTTTGAAATTGTGTCATTTGGGAAATTTCAAAAAATAAATTAGATTGAGAAAGAGAGAAATAGAGAAATTTAGATTAAGAAAGAGAGAATTAGAGAAAATTTGTGTAAAATTTTTTGAGGTAACCTCTGAGTTTGAAAATTACCTATTTATAGCGATAAAGAACTAGCCGTTGGCGCTAGAGTTAACATCGAGCGATATTAAGAATATCGCTCGTGATAAAGACTTTATCGCTGGCGTTACTGAAAATATCGACCGTTAGGAACTCTATTGCTCAGTGGTTTTCCATAGTGGCGCAACTCGTTTGCCATGCCACCTGGCACGCCAAACAACATTCTTTTTTTGCCATACCCATAGGAATGGGCCTTCAAATAGGTTTTAGTCTATCGGCAACAACGAGAAAAGCTTATATATGGTGCTGCTTAACATTAATGAGTCTAAAACAGGTGTCCGAGGCAGGAACAGCTCACCAATCACAGACTCTAACCAAAGTGGTGTGTGAACGAGGTGTAAATAAAGTGGAACCGCCATGACATGACATGATATTCCCCCAAAAGAATGGGGTAGAGTGGGAAGAATAAGATTAGGGTTACAGGGATGAGTATAAAATCGAAGAGCGAATGAGATCCTCAAACAAATTCCAGTGCCTTAGGCCGAGCGCTACCACCTTAAGTAATGGCGGAGCGTGGTATTCCACGGGAGAGGTTAAATCGTGGCGTACGATCTTAAAACATCGTGCGATAGGCATACAACAATTTGGGGTTACTTTGATTGCTTTTCTGCTCTAATTTGCAGTATCAGCATCAAAGATCTGCCCTACATTCTTACACTGATTTCGATTTTATCCAAAAAAAATTTCCGTCTTTGATTTTGTTGAAGAACTCGAATGACAGCCCTTCATTGTCTTGTTAAGTGTTAAAAATTCTTTGAGGTAATGAAAGACCACCATATGAGTTCTTCATCATGTATTAGTATAAGGCTAAAATTTCAGAGACTAAAATTTGCAGTTGAATTTCTTTTACATTGTAGGATAACGGATTTTACAGACATAATAATCGAAGAAATAAAATTTGGTAAATTACAAAGATTGTTGGATTTCCTGTGTTGCAGAAATCTTCAATTTAATCGAAGAAGATTGATACGTTGGTCTGTAATTTGATTATCATAAGTATAAGCAGTGTCTTCTACCTGTAATGGCAGATATAACACCAGTCAATAATTTACATCTGAAATCAATGAAATGTTGTATTGAATTGAACTATGAAGCACTATAACTTAGCTAACTAACCTCTTGGGTAACCATGTTGTTCTTTGAGCTGCTTGTCGCTCTCGAATGCTCCCTCTCTCTGAGGGTTCATTGGCTTTATGGTGTTGATTCATTAATGGCCCTGAGAAATCAACTCTGTCTTCTTCCTGAACGGAAGGTTTAAAAAACTGCTCAAAACTTTTGCTAAATTGTTTCATAGATGAATGATTGTAGATTAGTAGTGTTTTTAGTTTTTACCTTATTGCTTCTCTTGATATTTGGAAAATCTTGGCTTTGATAGATTGCAGTTGAGAACCTTTGAGAATGATGTTGCTTAGAATCATCAAAAGAATCCAGACGTTCGAATTTGGTCCAATGTTTCTGCATTTCGCTCCTGGAATACAAGTCATGGACACCTGATTCGGCATGGGTTCCAAATAAACCAATACTGATGTCTTGGCCTTTAAGTTCTGAGCTAGTTCTTTTTAGTTGGACATTTGTAGGATCTACTTTGCTTTTAACAGGAATTCTTGAACTATACCCGTTGTAGGCAAGATCTTTATTCCGGCTTCTCACCCATGCAAAGCCACATGATGGTGTGATGTGTAGAGGACCTGATAAATATATTTCTTCCTGGCATGATTTTTTTTGTTCCTCTAATAAGCAAGCATTGCTTTTACGCACATTTTGTATATTGACCTGCAACTCCTGTCGTGTTCATACTAATAGTCAGTGGATTCCTAATTCGAACCATAAACACTAGTGCTTATTTACAGAAGTTCAGTAGTCTAATGTGGCCATGCAAACTGAAAAATTAGAGTGTAAATTAGAGTGTGTAAGGTTTAGAGAATACCTTGGGTTGTACTGCATGTTTTGGTTCAGGCAAAACATTAAATACTCTTGCTCTTCTTCGTGTTGTTTCAGATTTTCGTGCTCTACCAGCAGCTCGTTTCCTGAAGATTTGAGTTGTTATTTTTTTTAGTTCCTCAAGCTTTATAACAACCGAAGTACCACAAGAGTTGAGTATCAAGGAATTGCATGGTCTTTCAACTTATAAGAAGAGGTACTCACCATCGTGCCTCGTCACGAGTTCTAGCATCTATCTCTTTGTTTGGTGGGTACTTCGGCAGGCTTGACGCATGACATGCATAAGGTCTTGTTGTGAAATACTGAAACAATTAGCAAATGTTAAGGACAACGATGACTTTGAAGCAATTCTTTCTATCTTTCAGAAGCCAGAAAGAAAAACATCTTTCAGCAATGCGCATTCCGTCAATGTTTTACCTTGGACTTAAGAGCAGCCGAAGCAGTACTACGCTTGTAAGGTTCTATGGAGAGAAGTGTTTGTATCAAATTGAGAGCACTTGTTGGTAAATCTTTACAGGTAACAGAGAGGCTACTCGCATTAGAATTCTGGGGTTTGAAAATAGTTGCATGAGGCAGTTTGAACTTTTTCCAATACTCATCAGGTGGGGAACCACAAAGCTTGAAGATTTTGTGCAGTTGTTCGACCTGAAAATGGTGAAAATTAGTTCTTTCACTACTTCATGCGGAACAGCCACAACGAAAACGAGAATCTGTAGTTCTGTTCTGTGAATAACTTGGATTGCTGATCAGTGTTTGTTCAGATGTTATGTATGTTTGCACATGATGCATTTCATAGTTATACCTCAGTTCTTCCTTTTAGTATAGGCTTTCCGAGAAGTAGTTCAGCAAATAAACAACCAACACTCCATAGATCAACAGATTGCCCATAACTGGTGGATCCAAGCAAAAGTTCAGGAGGCCGATACCATAAAGTAACAACTCGACTAGTTAATGGTTGAATGTGCCCGACACTAACAAAATTTGCCAGGCCAAAATCAGCTATCTTCAGAACTCCATCATCACTAACAAGAAGGTTGGATCCCTTGATATCTCGATGCATTATACCTCTTGAATGACAGTGTTCAAGGCCAGATAGGAGTTGATGCATATAGCATTTAACCTACACAACATGAACAAATCAAACCCTTTAACATTGGTACATCCTAAATTCTAAAACACTCAGCCAAGTACTGGAAAAGAGTTTCGTATATGCGAACCTGTGATTCACTGAACTTGATGTCAGGACAAGATGATAAACCAGCAATATCATGTTCCATATACTCAAAAACAAGATATACACTAGTTGACAGTCTAGAAGTAATTAGTCCCTCCAGTTTCATAACATTTGGATGATCTAGTTTGCGGAGAATCATTATTTCCCGCGACATAAATCTCACACTTTCTGGCTCAAAGTTATCGAACCGAACTTTCTTTAACGCAAGCATCCTCCCAGTTGCAAGCTCTCGTGCTCGGAAAACACTGCTGTATGTACCTTGTCCAATCTAAAAATACAGTCAGAAAATTGCAGTATTCACATAGTTGCAGCACATGAACAAATACAAAAATACCTTGTCGACGTACTAATCCACTTTAACATTCCGGTGTACAACGACACAAATTAGACCAGAAATGAGCAATTCAAGAACGATAAAATATCGTAGCAAAATAACAAAAGAAGAAGAAATGAGCAATTCAAGAACGATAAAATATCGTAGCAAAATAACAAAAGAAGAAGAAGAAGAAACCCTTACCTTTTCCAATTTCTCGAAACTTTCAGCACGAAGAGGAATCCAACCATGAATAGCTTCACCAGCAACAGCACTAAGCCAAGAAGGCCAACCAGCAGCAACTTGTTCACCTTCAACATGTCTATGCAAATTTCTCAATCTAAAACTACGATCTTCAACTTTGGGTTTCTCTCTTTTTGATTCTCCCAATTTATTATTTCCACCACCATTAATACTTCTTGAATAAATTACCTTCCTATTACCCGGTTCAGGTAACTTTGTTTGAATTTGCAAAGAAGACGAACCCGATATCGCTGACCCATTATCTCGAAACTCTTCGGATGATGAAGGCTTTACTGTAGCTTCTTTTGATGATTCTCCCAATTTATTATTTCCACCACCATTAATACTTCTTGAACAACCCATTAATAATGATCTCGAAACTCTTCGGATTCTCGTGTTATACAACCCATTACTTTGTTTGAATTTACGTGTATAATGACTCTATTCTCGTGTACCATCAATCAGATATAGAAGAAACCCAGATTGAAAAACTCAAGAAATTTTGGTGAATTTTCCAACAGGATTTTCAGAAAGAAATCGAATCTTCTTTGTTTTTGGGTTGGAAATGTTCAGGATTTTCTTCAAGAATGACGAGGATTCGTAACTAACTGAACCGAAATAAAATGTAGCCGTTATATTTTTTTCGCCTTTGCTCCTTGGTTTATATTTCCGTTTGTTTGTCACTTTATTTTTTCTCTCTTTTCACCTAAACCAAAAACATAACACATGTAGTTTAGTTGTTGAACTAGAGATGACCAACTAAAAATCATTGGATCAATGGGACTATTGCCGAGTTGGCGTGTATTTATGCTACAGCCGCAAAGAAGAGCCGGGGATTGAGCTAGATAGCAATAACCATGAAAATGGCGCAAGGAAGATTTGGTTCGTGCTCACTCATGGTAAAATGTCAGGTGCTTTATAAAAGGTTGCTCTTTCCTGTCTTAGGATGTTCTGTCCGTGTACGGTTAGAGTCGGGTATAAAAGAAAACGAACCTTACAACAGGTGAATACTCAAAATGGTCAGTGAGAACAAAAATAATGTAAGGAAGAGTAAATCTAAAGAAAGCAAAATGAAATGATCAGACAAAGGGTATGAAGTCTTTGTCTTGTCACCACTTTTTTTTTTTTTTCTGGCTATAATAATCTAAGAACCTATTTGATTTGATTTGATTTGATTTTCCTTTATCAGGCTGGACCGCTGGACCCATTAATTATTTCTTTTCATAACAGAAAATTAGCTCAAAAATCAATTTCTCATCATCTGAAACATCATAGTTCAAGTTGTTCCGGATCAGTATTTGGCTTGGATCAGTATTTGGGTTGTCGCCGATGTCACTCCAACACAATGATAAAGTCATTGGGTGATGACACCAGTGACTTAAGTTGGAAACTCAACAAATTCTTTACCAATGAAAAATAAATAAAGGGCTTTTTGATAAAGTACCCCTACTTTTAACTTTACACTAAAAAAATGCCCCCGTTTTTTTAAAAACTTTCTAAAATGCCTTGGTTTGACCGTTTTATACAATAAACGGTAAAAAACGGTAAACGGCAGTTAACAGCCGTTATTGCTTAGGTGGCAGCGCAAAGAAAGTCTAAAAAGCCCTTTGAGCTAAATAGAGTTGAATGTACTTGATTCGCCGGGTTGAAACACCGATTCGACTCGAGTCAATAAGAAACATGTGGCATCCATCTAACCATCAATGTAAAAGAAAAATCAACGGCCCACAATAAGATCTAATCTCCCAACAGTCTTATTCCCAATTCCATCTTCTTCAACCTGTATATATACAGATGATCTTCCATAGGTTTCTGCAACTCAAAAAAATTCACTATAAGCTAAGAAAAATCAGAAACAATGAATAGGGGAGGTGCAAAAGACTATCCAGGTAGTAGTAGCAGCAGCAGCAGCAGCAACAACAACAACAACAACAATAAGGTGAGAATGCAAACAAACATCACTCATTGTGCTATGTGTGACCAAGGTAATCATGACACAAAAGTGTGTCCTTGGCTATATTCCAGGTGCAAGCATGTTCCCTGTAATGGTGTAAGAGCATTGCTTCAATCCACAACAAATGAAAACTATGGGAAAATGTTCTTAAAGTGCACAATACCTACCTGCAATTATTTTGAATGGTTTGAAGATGCTACTAACCATTGTAAATCCAAGTTGGTGTTGTTACCTTCATATAAAAGCTTCCAAGCTTGTGGAGAAGATGATCACTGCATTGAAAGTTGTCCACTGCACCATCAAATTTGCTTCTCTTCAACCTGCAATTCCAGAATGTACTTGAAGATATGCAACAATCAACACAACAAGGGAATAGCTTACCTTACCTGCCAAAAATGTGATGCTTTTACATGGGCTACAGATGCTATATTCCTTGCTGCAAAGGAGAGAGTTAGAGATTCAACACAACAAATGATTGATTTAGTTACAAAATTAGGAAAAGGTCTTAACATGTAACCATGCTTCATTTCATATGTAATACATGCTTTAAAAAGTGTTATCTTCATATATAAAGATGTTCCAAAGTAACATTGTTGTCCAAAATAAAGATGTTCCAAAATAACAATGTTGTAAAGTCATAACCCTAACTACTGTAAACCACATAGTGCCATTCACTTCTTTGTCTGACTCTTGTTCTGCTTCTTTGAAGTTGTAGAAGCTTTAGCAGGAGCTTTGTTAGCTTTAGAAGAAGATGCAGCTGTTGATTGCTTCTTCTTAGGAGCAGGTCTGTCAAAAGATGTGAAGGTAGCAGCATCTACTTGGGTTCTTTGCCTCTTAGATTTTTGATTCTTGCCAACATCACCACCTTGACATGTAGTTTTGTTATGACCAGTTGATTTGCATCTTGAACATGAATATACCTTTGTAGGTACTTTAGGCTCATCCCATGCTCTCCTCCTCTTAACTCTAGGCCTTCCTGATTTCCTGATTTTGATAGCAGATTACAATTCAACCTTTTCATGTTCTTCCAACTACAAAAATAACAGTGAGTTACAATAACATTTAAGAAGGTTTCAATAACATTCATTTGAGTTAAAAAAATGGAACTACAAAATGACTGCAAATACCTCAGGCCAATCTTCTTCAGGAGGAAATGGAAAGACAACTTGAGCATATGTGGCTCTGTATGCAGCAACTGTGTAATAATGAGAGCAATACCTGCAAAAATAAAAAAAATAACAACAACAAGGCAGTTAAAGTTCAAAGCATACAAACATAGTAAAGTTGAGATGCAAAAAACAAATGGGACCAAAACAAATTCTGATAAAGTACTTACTTTGTCCAATCAGGTCTGAATGGCTTCAAACAACAAACAACATGTTGACAAACAAACCCTCTGAGTTGCCATTGTAGACAACTGCACTGCTTTTCTTCCAAGTTCACAATAAAAACTTCCTTGCTACCCTCATTTGTAACTTCATACAATTTACCACTCACACATGGGTCTACTTTAAATGCACCAACCAACTTACATAATTTACCAATCAGTTTCATAGCAGTAGGAACCAATCCATTTGGATTCCATTTTGCACTTTCTTTTCTCCTTTTGTGAAACAAACTCATAACCATCTGATTATAAAGAATTCCTAGTCTGCATATTGGTTTGTCCCTAAGTTTTTTTGCCATGGAATTAAATGACTCACTAAAGTTGTTATTGAGATGTTCACACTTACTAGTGTCATCAAAAAAGGCTCTAGACCATGACTCAAAACCAGCTTTTTCAAGGTACACCACAGAAGCAGGATTCTCCTTCTTCATATCTTCCATATGTTTCTGCATACAATAAACAGAAACCATAAGCAGGTTATAACACATATACAAACCATAAAAAAACCATAAACATATCAACAATAAGAAATGTTATTAAGATGTTACATAGAAATGTTTCTTCTTGTAGCATTTGGCTGCATTCCACAGACATCTATACAACTTTTGTCCCTTAAAGTGCTGCTTGAAATTGTTATACAAGTGCCTGAAATAACAAAAACTTATAAATAGCTAGCACACTCTTAACAAAATTAATGATCAAAGCAAAACAATTCGAGAGAAGCTCACCTCCAACAATATCTGTGATGTGTGCCTGGGAACACTAAAGGAACAACTTCAAGTAGCCCTTTTTGCCTATCTGAAATGAATGTCAATGGTTGTTCATGGCTTAAGAGTAATGGCTTCAAGTCAGTGAGGAACATAACCCAATTCTCAATTGTTTCAGCAGGAAACACACCAATTCCTAATATGACTAAACCATTTTGACCATCTAACCCAGTTGCATCCATCAACACACCACCACACTTACCATTTAGATAGCAAGCATCTAGCCCAATAACTCTTCTACACCCTTCCTTCCACCCTTTGATAGCCCCATCTAAGCTTATTGTCATTGACTCAAAAGCCATGTCAGCATTACAATATGAGAAAGTTGCAACTGAATTCTTGTTGGAGTGACACACCATCTTACAAAACTGAGGAACTAGTTTGTAACTCTCTTCATAACTTCCATACTTAGCTTCCATCACTAAGTTCCTAGCCTTCCATGCTGTATGATAAGTAATATCAATGAGATGAGAAGCCTCGAAATCCTCTTGAATTTGTCTTGGTGTTGGAATTACTTTTCCAGGGCCATTCTTCAACTGCTCTTGTATAATTTCAGCTACTAATGGAGGGTCTGCAGATCTATTGGGAATCTTGTCTTCTACAATCCTTCCCTTGCAAGTATGGGTTAAGTTCATAGACCTAACCTTAAATGTAGATTGCTTTGGTAGTATTGAAGCAAACACAAACCAGTCACACTCAACTTTTCCTCTATGGTCAAACCTATTTTCACACCAAACCCTAACTCTTTTCTTGTCACTCTTTGTAGCCTTAAATTCACATTCATTTTTAACAGAGAATAACTTAAGATGTCTTTTGAAGGCTTCTTTATCAGGAAAGGTAGTACCTACTATCATTTGTGAAGGATCTAGTGGTTTAACAAAATCTGAGTCATCAAAAAGCTCACCAGGTTTATCCTCAAACTCAGGGTTATCTTCTTGGAAATCCTTGTAATACTGTGGGTCTTCTTCACCCTCTTTACCTAAACAAGTTAAAAAAATTTAATGGGAGCCCAACAATAATATGGTACAATCATAAAAGCAAGAACATTAAAGTGCACTGTACTGCTTCTACCTTGGTCATTTACTTCTGCACCATCATCACTTGCATCATCATTATCTGCATAACAATAACTTGAATCAGTTAGTACAACATTATTGTATGCATCAGTAAATATTAAATGCACAAAAGTACAAAACAATAACTCAAGTGTTAGGTTATAAGCACCTTCAACTGGATTTTCACTTTCATCATCACTTGAATCTTCGTTGTCTTCATCACTATTATAAGCAGCTGCAGCTTCAGGATCTTCTACAGGATGGCACTCATCCAGTTCTTTGTTCTCAAGTTGAATTACAGTCTCATCCAGTTCTTTTTCCTTCATTTTCTTTAACCAATATTCTTCATCAAAAAATTCATCATCAACTTCAAATGGTTCCTCATCTGCTTGAATTGGTGTACTACTTGATCCTTCTCTCAGGTTATCACCAACAACACTTGCTTGAGTAGGTTGTGAACTGCCCTACCCAAACAACTTCCTAGCAGTGGCACCACCTACACTTTTGTTCTTCTCACCTCCAAGTCTTGGGCTTCTTCTCACTTGATCAGGTGACTTTGATATTGTCTTCTTAGGTGTGACTGTCTTCTTAGGTGTGACCTCTCATTCTGGATTTTTAATCTTGACAACCAACTGAATGAAACCATTTCCATTTACTACAGTATTTTCCCAAAACCAAAAAAAAAGATTGATCATTCTTTAGAGTCCATGTATGTCCATCTGATATCCACATTAAAATAACTTGATATATATCTTCCAAACACAACCTCATGTGAACCATTTGCTGAAACAGCCTCAGATTCATCTTATCTCTCTCTAACTTCTTGAAAGCAAACTCAACGTTACTGTCAGTACAATAACAACTTATGTCTCTAACCAACTTGCTTTTTCCCTTATCAATGTTGCCACTTAAATATACAGAAATACAAAACAACATTATAAGGCATTCATACAAATACAAACCAAATACAGACTCAATACACATACAAATACAAACCCAATACACATACAAATACAATTCTAACAAAATTAAACAATTAAATTAAATAAAAGACTTTCATCAGATTCAACAGCAGATTCTTCACATCATCATTTGTTTTCAATTTTAAGTGACAGACAAAAACAAAAGGAAGATTCCCTTTGTTTTTCACAGACAAAACAAAAGATATAGATAAAAAATGATGAGAAAGTGAGGGTTTAAAAAAAAAGGTATGGGTTTCACTTTATATTGATCGAAAAAGCTTCCAAATCATTTGATTTAATCATGCAAGTACAGATCTAACAAAATCAAAACTTAGGGTTTTCAAAATATCTTACCTGGACATCACCTTTTCCTTTCCAGTCGTCGCCATCGATGAAACCATTCAATTTGATCTTCAATAGACTGATCAATCAAACCAAAAATATCTATAACATCTATCTATTTAACTAATCGATTCAATCGAATCACCTTTTTTCTTCTCTGAGACGAAGAACGAGTGACAGAAGAGAGGAAGAAAAAGAGGGTCAGGTGAATAGGGGAGGTGCCCTTTTAGATAAGTGATGGGTTTTTAGTAATTTGACCCAGTTTTTGACTAGGTAAACGCCCATTGACTCCATTATGCGGGCCCAAGTGGTGAAAGTAAACGGTGAGGGCATTTTAGAAAGTTTCAAAAAAACGGGGGCATTAATTTTATGGGTTTAACAAAACGGGGGTACTTTATCAAAATTCCCATAAATAAATGGGTTCATTAATTAAATGCCCCTATTATAGAGGCTCAACACAAATACCCTCCCCTCAAAAACACGGACAAGTAGATTACTATAATGCCCCTAAATAAATATCACAATTTTAACGTTACAAGAGATTTATTGCTGTAGCGGTTTTTTTCATTTGCACGTTCTCTTTCTCTCTCCTGCTTCTTCTTCTCACTGTTGCTCAAGAACAGAAACAGAATTTGAAAATTGAAAAAACAAAACTGAAAAAAACCAAAAACTGAATCATCACCGTAACTGAAAAGAAACCGTCGATGTATATATAAAACTCAGTTACCGATTTCATTTAATCATCTTTTTTTGTGAAGAAAAAAAAAAAACTGTGAAGAATGATAGAAAACTAGGGTTTAGTGAAGTTGAAGATTCAGTCAAAAGATTCAAGGAAGGTAAATACGAATTTCATCTTCTATTTACTGTTATCATTGAAGATTTTAGTATTGATTTAATTATTTAGGAATTTGATTTTGAAATCAGATTCATCAAAAATCGATGCATGTATAATTTTTCGTTATCTTTTATCTGATTCATTCTATATACATAGTTTTGATTCAGAATCGATGAGCATCTTGTGCCGTTAATGACCTAATTTTCATTTTTTTCTGTCGATTTAGATTTTCTTCTGTACATTTTGTTTTTCATGCTCTGTTGTTCTTTGAATGTGGATGACAAAACATTTAGTTGATGCTGACCTAATGTTGATCACAGGGTCATTAGTCACAGTTTCAGTTGATGTTGATGCTAATAGATGGGTTCAACAATTAGAGTTGATACCCTAAAATGCTTTGTTCTATGTATGGTATCAACAATTAGAGTTGATACCCTAAATTCCAATTTCAGTTGATGTTGGTTCTGTGAACTTCAAAGGAATAAGAATAGGAGTCGATGTTTCAGTTGTTGATACTTTAGATGAGGTGAAATAATAGGAGTTGATCACGTAAAATTGTGTGTAGATGTGTTTGTTTTTTATTACTTAGAATAAGAATAAGAATAGGACTTGATGTATGTGAGTGATCTTATTACTTAGAAGTGTATTTTTGACCTTTTTTATTGGTGGACATGCCACTCCCTTCTTTGTATAAGTTCTTTCATTATAACTAATAAATAAGCCATGAACTTATTACTTGTTGAATTCTTGAAACTAGAGATATAATGCTAGTTCAGTTTAGGTTTTGGTTTTAATACTTATTTTATATAGATCAACAACAGTATTTGACAACATAAAACAGAATCAACAACAGGAGTTGATACCATTTGATGGTATCAACAACAGTAGTTGATCACATAAAAATGGAATCAACAATAGGAGTTGATACCATTTGATGGTATCAACAACAGGAGTTATACAAGTAAATTGTTGTCAACAACAGTAGTTGGTGCAATTAGATAGGATAAACAAACAAATGTTGATCCCTTTTTACTAACTGTTCAACTGTTATTGTTGCGATTATTGAATGAATAAGATGGTTGACTACATTAATGCTGTTTGAGATAGATGAAAGAAATGAGAAAATCACCAAGGCTAAATCCGAAGGGTATAGAAGAAGATGATTCACAACAGATTGATAAAAATGTAGCCCCAAAAAGGAACAGGGTGAACAAGAAGTTATTACTTGAAGAACAAAAACTGGTTGAAAAAAGAAGAAAGCACAAAAATGAAGAACCAGAAGAAGATTCAGAAGAAGACGAATCGCAGCAAGAGAGTCAAAAAGTTAGAGCAACAAAAAGAAAGAGGGAGACCAAGAATAAGAATGAAGAAGAACAGGTAGCAACGACAAAGAAGAAGAAGAAAAATGAACAAGAACCAGTACGTAAAGGAAAGAAAAAGGTGGTAGTTGAAGAAGAAGATTCAGAGGATGAAGAAGTAGAATCAAAGTCAGAATCAGAAGAAGAAAAAGTAGCCGCAGATGGCGAAACGGAGGAAGAACTAAAAGGTAAAACTAAATGAATTATACATTATTTTTGATTTCAGTTGTATGCTGCAATATAATTAAGTTCATTCTATATTAAATATAAAAATAAATGAATGAGTTATATGTATGTAGGTAGATCTAGAAAGAACGAAACCAAATTCAAATCATGTCTGATGCCGCTGGTTGATATGTGTAAATTTCTATACAAACTGTTTGAAGTAGGAGATTCCGATAATGGGAAGAAGACAATCAATGGGAAAGCACTAAAGGAATGTCCGTTTTGGGACTTCATCAGCCCATTCTACACAGCAGACATGATCGATATAACAACTGATAAGTGGTTAACGAAAATCGTCCTTGCAATACAGCTACTTATTGGAGCGTTCGATAAAGAAACAAACAAGTTCAAGTTTGGAAAAAATAAAACTGCTTGTGAGTGCTCACTTGAACCAAGAGATTTTACAATCATGTTTAAGATAAGAAGGGTCATCGAGAGTGAAGAGTTGAAGAAGTTGTTGAATAAAAAGAATGATCTTGTAGTCACTACATGGTTAAAGAACAAGTTCAGACCAGGGGAGGGTGAAGATATCAGTGATAAAATAACGAAATCTGAAATTAAGCGCAAACTAAAAGATGCAGCTAACGATGAGTCTGACCCACAACATTTTGTGAGACTTTTTGCTATGTGGCTGTGCACATTTTTTTTCTTCACGGATGCTGGTGCAACAGGATTAGCAAAGCAATGGCTTCCTCATATTTTAAACATGGACAAAGTCTCATGGCCAGATCACATAGTAAACTATCTTCTTAAATACATTGGAAAGCAGAAAGGAAAGAAAGGAAGTGTTCCTGGCTGCACAACTCTACTGCCGGTAAAAAAAGAAGTTCATTTAATATAAAGTTTATTTTTGAACATAGTAAAATGCATACTGTATGTCAAAACTAACCTCATTGGTTCTCTGTATGCAGTATTGGTTCTGCGAACTGTCATGTACCCATGCCATAAGCCACACCAAACCATGGTTAGACTCGGTACTAGCCGAGTGGTTGCAGGGGTAGACTCGGTACTAGCCGTTAGTTAGCAATAGGGTTCATTCTGTTCCTCGAGTTTCGAGTCATCATTGATGTATCTAAGACCGTTAGTTTCTGAAAGCCCGATTGGGTATTTATTGAACTAATCTGTAAACAAGAAAGTCAATGAATGAAATAGTTTTTGCTTTCATTTGAAAGCTAGGCTCTGTATCACAAAGAGAAGGCAGCTTGCTGCTGAATTGTTTCCTTCATTCTTTGTAGTTGTAACCATATACACTACAATTGGTATCAGCCTTCTTTCCTGGATCTATCGTAATGGCGGAGAAACCTACAATCACCGGTGTTAATTCCGGTCTCAATCAGCTAGCAACAACAGTGGCTCAGTTAGCTGTTTCAGTCAATCAAACATTAGATTCGGTGGGTACTTTATCTCACTGTGTCACTCGACTAGATTCAGATTTTCAATTCAATGAAAACAGATCTTAAAGACATCATCCAGTTCTTAGGCATCAATCGCTCTAAGGATTTTGAATCCGGTGCAGATCCCTCAAATTCAGATGAAAACCAGGCTGGATTTCGTTCTGTGCTTAACCGTTTCTCTCACAAAGAGCAGAGTAAGTTTACTCGAACCCCTAAAGTTGATTTTCCACGCTTTAATGGTGTTAATCCTCGCGGATGGGTTCTTAAATGCAATCGCTATTTTCATCTTCATAAGTTTCCTGATGAGGAACGTGTCGATATGGCCGCTATTCATTTTGATTCGTTAGTCGATCCTTGGTTTTTAAACTATTGGGGGTAAAGAATCTATTTCCTGGGATACATTTACTAGAGACTTATGTGCTAGATATGAAGATGTTGCCCAGGATAATTATGTAGGTAGCTTCAACAAATTGTCCCAAACTACTTCAGTGGAAGCCTACTATGATCAGTGGGAACATTATAAAACATTCATGGTAGCCAATAATCCAACTCTGCCAGAGAATTTTTATACCTTAAGTTTTATCAGTGGCTTGAAAGAAGAAATACGCCTTTCTTTGTACAAATGTTTAAGCCTCGAGACTACTTCTGAAGCATTTTTCCTTGCCATAATGCAACAGGCATCCTTGCACCACATGCCTAAACCACTTCGGTCCTTTTCCAAGCCTTTTGCACCTGCTCCATTATCCATTCCACAGCCTTCCTCTGCCATCACACCCTTTTGTCCACCTACCACTTTTGACAAATCTAGTGGGTCTTCTTCACAACCTATTGTGACACATCCAACCACTCCAACAAAAACTTCCCCTGATAAAGCCTTACCACCAATCAGACGCCTCACTTATGCACAAATGCAGCAAAGAAAGGATAAAGGCTTATGTTACAATTGCGATGAGTTTTATCGCCAGGGCCATAAATGTAAAACTCAACAGCTATTCATGCTTATCACGGATGAGGATAGTGAGGATCCAGAACAGAACTCAACGGCAGCCACACAAGTTGATTCTCCTCCTTCTAGTGACTCCACTATGGAAATATCCTTACATGCTTTGACTGGGAACGTGGTTCATGACACTATACGTATTGCGGGTCATTTACAGAAGAAGCCAATTATGATTCTCATAGACACAGGAAGCACTCACTCTTTTATTGATTCTCAGCTTACAGAGCAGCTGGGCATTCACGCTTCTCCCACGGGTCACATGCTTGTTACAGTAGCCAATGGCGACAACATAATCAGCAAAGGCATCTGTCACTCACTTGGTTGGGAAATGCAGGGCAATCACTTTTCTTTTGATGTGAGGGTTCTTCCATTGGGTGGTTATGATATGGTGTTAGGGGATGATTGGTTACATCAACTTGGTGATATCACCTTCAATTTTTCCCAACTCAGGATCTCCTTCATGCATCAAGGCACCAACATCACACTTCAGGGAAGCTCCTCTAACCCTTCATTGAATCTTATTAGTGCTTCTGCTTTTAAAAAATATGTTAAGAGTAAACTTCCGGTTCTGTTGGGTCAATTTTTTGCTATATCCACACTACCACCTCCACCCGCACCATCATTCCTCACCCCACTAGTGAATTCTTACTCTGACATTTTTGCTGAACCTTCTCAACTACCACCACCAAGAGCTTTAGACCATAAAATCCCTCTTAAGCCACATTCTACTCCAACTTCTCAAAGACCCTATAGATGTCCTTTCATCCAAAAGTCTGTGGTGGAAAACATGGTCCAAGAAATGCTTAATGCAGGACTTATCCAAAAAAGCAATAGTCCTTTTGCTTCTCCAATCCTTCTTATCAAAAAGAAGGATGGCACTTGGCGGTTTTGTGTAGATTATAGAAAGTTGAATGACATGACTGTGAAGGACAAGTTCCCTATTCCATTGATTGATGAACTGATGGATGAGCTTAAGGGAGCCATTATTTTTTCCAAGATAGATTTACGCTCTGGCTATCATCAAATCAGGTTATTTGGCCCAGATTGTTATAAAACAGCATTTAAAACCCATCATGGGCACTATGAGTTTAGGGTCATGCCATTTGGCCTTACAAATGCCCCAGCCACCTTTCAAGCACTTATGAATGACATTTTTTCACCATATTTAAGGAAATTTGTGCTGGTCTTTTTTGATGATATTTTGGTATATAGCTCTTCAGTGGAGGAACATTTGGCGCATCTACAACAAGTTTTTACGGTATTGCGACAACATTCCTTGTATGCCAACCTCTCAAAGTGTGTCTTTGGCCAGCCTCAGATAGAATATTTAGGCCATCTCATTACGGCTCAAGGAGTTCTTTGCCGAGGCCGGAGAAAATAGCAAAGCAATGCAAACCTGGCCATTGCCTACTACATTGAAGCAGTTGCGAGGATTTCTGGGCTTAACTGGCTATTATAGAAGATTTATTCAAGGTTATGGCAATATTGCCAAACCCCTCACTGACATGCTCAAGAAGGATGCTTTTCAATGGAATTCAGATGCACATACAGCTTTCACCGAACTTAAAGCTGCAATGACCAGAGCACCCGATCTTTGGCTTTGCTCGATTTTCCAAGCAATTCACCTTAGAGACTGATGCTTGTGACAGAGGTGTAGGAGCAATTTTGATGCAAGAAGGTAAACCCATCTCCTTCTTCAGTAAACCCTGGGACCTAAAGCATTAGCCATGTCCACTTATGAAAAGGAATTCTTAGCTATTGTCATGGCAGTTCAAAAGTGGAAGTATTATCTTTCTCATAGTCAGTTTGTTATCAACACCGACCACCGAGTCTTAAATATCGATGGATCAAAGAATTTCCACTACACTTCACAAAAATGGCTCATTAAACTCATGGGATTTGATTATATCATCAAGTACAAGAAAGGATTGGACAATCTGCAGTGATGCTCTATCCAGTTGCCCACTTACACGGCTGACTGTCATGCAATCTCTACTGACAAACCTCAATGGGCACTAGATATTATCTCCAGTTATGAGAATGATGAGACTGCTCAACAACATATCTCTCAGCTATTGGTCTCCTCTTCCCAGTCTCCATTTACTTACACTCAGGGCATATTACGGTTCAAGGGCAGACTATTCATTGGTTCAGCCAATAATGTCAGACACTCTATTCTTCAGTCTCTACACTCGTCTGCAGTTGGAGGGAACTCAGGTATGTTGGGCACTTACCAAAGGGCTAAATCCCATTTCTTTTGGCCAAAAATGAAACATGATGTTCTACAGTTTGTAGCTTCCTGTGAGGTTTGTCAGTGTAACAAGGGTAGCTCTAATTTTCCTAGTGGTCTTCTCCAACCACTCCCTATACCTGAGAGAGCATGGCAATATATATCCATGGAATTCATTGAGGGCCTGCCATTGTCCAGTCACAAAAGTGTGATACTAGTTGTTGTCGACCGACTCACTAAATATAGCCACTTTCTTGCTTTAAGCCACCCCTTCACAGCCATTACGGTGGCAAAAGAATTCGTTAACCACATTTTTAAACTACATGGCCTTCCTAGCTCCATTGTTAGTGACAGAGACAAGGTATTTGTCAGCCATTTTTGGAAAGCTTTATTCAAATCCCTGGGAACCACTCTTAAGCTTAGTACTGCATACCATCCACAAACAGATGGTCAAACTGAGAGAACCAATGCTTGTGTAGAGCAGTACCTCAGATGTATGACAAGATCTAATCCTAAACAATGGTCACAGTGGTTACCATTGGCTGAATGGTGGTTCAACACCAACTATCATACTTCCTTGAAGATATCTCCATTTCAGGCTCTCTATGGGTACCAACCACCTCATCTTATCTTTCCTGTCCCTACTTCCACTTCAGTGGCTTCTGTGGAGTCTTATTTGCAGGAGAGAAATATCATGCTTCAACTTCTCAGAGAAGACTTAGCTAAAGCTCAGAGTAGGATGAAATTTTTCGCGGATAAGAAGCGCAGTGACAGAGAATTTGCAGTGGATGATTTAGTTTTTCTCAAACTGCAACCTTACAGACAATCCTCAGTAGCTCTTCGCAAGAACTTCAAGTTGTCAGCTAAATACTTTGGTCCATTTAAAGTGCTACAAAGAATTGGGGCAGTGGCTTACAAGTTACAACTTCCTGTGGGTTCTCGCATACACCCTGTCTTTCATGTTTCACAACTCAAAAAGCATATTGGGTTAAAAGCTTCTACTATGCCACAGCTGCCAGTGGTTGATGATCAAGGACACTATGTGGTGGAACCAGTGGCAGTTCTAGACACTCGACTTACACTTAAAGGTAATAAATTTGTACCTCAACTATTGATCCATTGGTCCAACTCCACTGTTGCAGATGCTTCTTGGGAAGACCTGAATCACATTAAGGCTCAATTTCCAAATTTTATCCTTGAGGACAAGGATCTTTGAAGGGGGGGGGGGGTAATGTCATGTACCCATGCCATGAGCTACACCAAACCATGGTTAGACTCGGTACTAGCCGAGTAGTTGCAGGGGTAGACTCGGTACTAGCCGTTAGTTAGCAATAGGGTTCATTCTGTTCCTCGAGTTTCGAGTCATCATTGATGTATCTAAGACCGTTAGTTTCTGAAAGCCTGATTGGGTATTTATTGAACTAATCTGTAAACAAGAAAGTCAATGAATGAAATAGTTTTTGCTTTCATTTGAAAGCTAGGCTCTGTATCACAGAGAGAAGGCAGCTTGCTGCTGAATTGTTTCCTTCATTCTTTGTAGTTGTAACCATATACACTACACGAACATACAGAAAAATTCATCGCAAAGAGGTCAAATTTTGAAAGCGCAACTCCAAGATTCCTGAGATGGAGCCAACATGCAATGTGCAAAGTACTGGTAAAAGAATTTGGAGATAAAGTTGATAATGGAATAAACATGACTTGGTTCACTCATAAGGTAAAAATATTGATTTACTCAATTTATATTTCAAATAGATTTCAGTTTTTATCATGTCAAGTTGTCAACAAAAGGAAGTTGATACCAGTTTAGGGAGTCAACAAATAAAATTTGTGTATCAACAAATTGAACTTGGTACATTTTTATGTATACTGATTAGAGAATAACTGAAATCTACTAGAGAAAAAGATTGATTATGCACATTTATTGTATCTATGTATTTAAATTAGAGCTGGTTCAGATTAGGATTAGGAAAACAAGTGTGATTTTATGTGTGATACTGAGTTGCCATCTGAAATAAATGAATACTGAGTTGCCATAAATGAATACTGAGTTGCCATCTGATTTTATGTGTGATTTTATGTACTAAGTGAATACCAAACAATTGTGATTTTATGGTTGTTGCCATCTAAAATGTATTACAGATTTTGTGTATCAACAATAGAAGTTGATACAATTGTATGGAGTCAACAACCAATGTTTACACAGTAACTTAAATGGAAGTTGAACAATGGAAGTTGATCCCAATGAATGGAATCAACAACATATTTTGTGTATCAACAATAGAAGTTGATACAATTGTATGAAGTCAACAACCAATGTTTACACAGTAACTTAAATGTACCACATTTTGTTTGTGTCAACAATGGAAGTTGATACACAACAGATTTTGTGTATCAACAGTAGAAGTTGATACAATTGTATGGATACAATAACCAATGTTTACACGGTAACTTAAATGTACCACATTTTGTTTGTGTCAACAATGGAAGTTGACATCATATCTGAAATGTACTCCAGTTATATATTGCTGCAAAATCATATACGTCACAAATCACTCGGGGGCTGCGCCCCCTCGTGAAAGATATATTATGGGTAAAAAGTGAGAAAAAAAATATTATTGTCAAAAAAAATATTTTGCTAACTATATTTTTATGTTGATTTGCAGGTTCATGAAGATTTTGTTGATCCGGTGACAGATGAAGAGATGTATTTGATTGATCTTTCGGCACCAACACGAGAGTTGGAAGTAGAGAGGCAGCGGAATGAGAATCTGGTAGAACAAAACATGTTTCTTGAGTTTGAAAAGCAAGAAATAACTTATTATAGGAAGGGCCAAGCAAAGGCATTGATGAGCAACATAATATTCATGAAGAAAATCATTGACAACAACAAGCACATGATTCAGTTGCAGCCTGGAGAAGAAGAGAAACTTGAGGATATTGCTAATGAAGTGAAGCTATGGAATGAAAAGGAGAATCATCTCAAGAGAGCAAGATCAGAGAGTACTCAAGAGAAATTCAAGAGAAATGCTATGCTTGAGACTTGAGAATTAACTCAAGTGGAGAATAAAGGTGAAGAACCATCCGAAAAGGAAAATGAAGGCGACTTGAATGTAGAAGAAGAACAAGAATCAAGTCAACCGGCACTTTGTCACTTTCGGATGCGCAGTGAAACTAATTTGGAAAAAAGCTTTAAGAATGGTTATCGAGTGGATTAAAATTCCGGTACACCCTTTGGTGTCGGATGCTTTGAAGACAAGCGCGAGAAGGGCTTCCATGCAGAAGAGAAGAAAAAGAAGACAAGAAGAAGCGAGATCTTCAAATAGCTAATGTGATAGCAAAGATTGGTAACTCAGATCAACGGTTAGAAGAGGAGAAAGATCTTGGATCGATCTTGTGGTTGCGAGAGATTGGTAACTCGGCTCAACAGATAGAAGAGGAGAATGAAGTAAAAGAAGGAGAAAGGAGTACAAACATGCAGGAAGCGGAGATCGTGGGAGATGTAATTGTTTATTCAACTCCTCCAATTAACATTATACGTCCAGAAACATCGGATTATGTCCCTACAAGTACTATTTTAACTCAGTTGAAAAAGTAATAAATTTGAAAGACATATTAGTTACTCTAAAAATTGTATGCAAGTATGTTTAAGTTATACATGAAAGTTGATCCATGAAAGCAATGGATCAACAAATAATGAATGATTGGTTTGTTATAAAGAAGAGAACGAGTGTTAGCATTTACAGATAATGGAATTAACTTTGTACATACAGATAAAACCATGCATAATTTTTTTATTTTTTGTAAGTGTCAACAATAGAAGTTGATACAATAATGTGAGGTAAACAATGGAAGTTGATCCCATAGAAGAACCAACAACAATTGTTGATCCCAAAAAACAATAAGTCAACAATGATATGTTGATACTGTTTAATCTAATCAGATTATTTCCCTGCAGGTACTACCCCAAGCTTTAGTGCGATCACTGCCGGAATATTTACTCCTACTCCTCCAGAAAAGATGGAAGATGCTCCGACTCAACAAACAGAATATACTCCTACACAGAAAACAGAAGAGGGTGATTCTGAAACTCCAGATGATGATAATGTGTTGGAAGGGCTTAAGGTGATATACAAATTAGATGAAATACCTGGGCCAACTGAGGATGAAGACACCACCCAAGACGGTGATGATTCTGAAGAGACGCAGAGCCAAAGGAATCAGTCTGAGGCTACCGGGAAAGCACGTATGTATAACACAAGGTCGTCAAGGAATGCGCCTGATAAATTCACACCTGATGATAAAGTGAAGAAGAGGACAAAAGGAGGAAAGAGAAAGAATAAAGGGGGAGGTGTTGAAGAAGAACCGGTAATAATCGACCTTGATAATTACATTAATGTGACACCACCTGAGCTAAAAAAATTGAAGAAGCCAGAAAATCTCAAACTATGAAAATCCTGTACTGAGGATGAAAAAATGTCCTTCGTCCATTCTTTGAGAAAGCAACAGAAAGGTATGTAACTCTGTAACAATATGTAATGTCAAGATAAATAATGCTTCAACAGTAATATGTTATGTTATGTCAGGGAGTTAACATAATCTTTGAAAATGCAGTACCAGAGCATGTAGCTTTTATTTCAACAATGCAGTGGAAGAGATCGTCCATGGAAGGCATATCCAAGCTCTAATGGATGACCAGAACATTAACAGCGAGATTGTTGATTACTACACCAACATCTTGCAATCCAAGATGCAAGATCCATCTAAGCCGGCATACTATGGGAAGAAGCACTTAATTGTGTCTACAAATGCTTATGTAAGTAACGAAAACTCTTAATCTGTCTTTTGAACAACTTGTTAAATAAACTTATTTAGTTCTACATTATCGTAGTTGAAACCTTATTTAGGTGAGATGAAACAATTTAGTGTACTAGGGATGCTTCAAGTATACATGATGAATAAATGAATGAATTATTGTTGTTATCTGTCAAAAACAAACTAAATGCCAAGAAAAATGATGCAACAATTAATGAGGGGTGCAGTAGCTAGCAAAGATGCAATGAAAGTGGAAACATGTTAAGGGAAAATTACCCAGTGGATGACAATGACGCAATACTGTTGATACCGATGTGTCTACAGGACAGGAATCAGAAACCCTTCCATTGGGTGATTCTTACGTTGATACGTGGAAGATGGTTGATCTTCAACACCATTTATCACTACAAAGGATACAACAAGCAGTACAATGTCATGGTACAAACATTGACTCCAGTCCTGAACCAAATGGGTTTGAAAGATGTTGAGACATGTGGACCAGTAAATACAATTTTAGACCATTACACGGTACCACAACAACAGGGTTTGGACTGCACAATACACATCTGCATGTTCATGAAGTGCTTGGTGAAGCGTGGAGAATGCTGGGATCTAGATGGTAAGAAGATACAATACCATGAGAACATAAACAGGAAGAGAGCGAAGATTGCTGCCCGGATGTTAGGTGAATTCGATGCATGGAAACCAACTTTGGAAGAAGGTAAGGAAGTACAAGAACTTACAAACTCAGTCGAAGAGGTACTCAACATACAAGATTATGTTGAACCATTAGAAGGTAACCAAGTACAAGAACTTACAGACTCATTAGAAGAGGTAGTCAACATACAAGATTCTGCTGAACCATTAAATTAGTGCAAACACACTTAGGTGTAGTTTAACATATGCTGGTAAGTAATTTAGTTACTCTGGTAGGTCTGCTAATTTAGTCACTGTCAATTTATGTCTGAAATTTTGTTTATGTTGTGAAATGGTAGGAGATCAAAGAAGCTTTTCCTACGTCTTACTGCAAGTGCACAGGCCTATTGGAGGCGTGGCAAGCACAGGTCGATCCCACAAGGAAGTGGTATGTGCTGTTAAGCTAATCTAACGCTCACTATTGATTCTCAGATGATAATGTAGCACAAATGGGTTGTTGTGTGTCGATACGACTAGGTCGATGTTGTTTGAATCTAAACTAAGGCAATGATGACTACAGGGTGTTGGAACTAATGTTGTTGTGGCACTAGGGTGTTTACTCCACCCTCTGATCTTGCACTAAATGCAATGTGAATTTTCACCTTGTTCTATTGTCTTCCCTTGAAGACCTTAGTTGGATAGAAGATAACCTAATTCACCTTGACTACCCCTAGCATCACTTTGGTCTTATTACGGTACCCGGTGATCACAGGAAGGTTCGACTCACTAAATCACTACTTTCCTAAGCAATAAAAACATTAAGAACAACTTGATAATTTACTTGCTTCATATGTAAATCGAGAGGGTTTCATTACACCCTAGCTTAAGTGTTTAGAACATGATGTAATAGTAAAAACGAAATTCAAATTAAAGTTGCGAAATTAAAACCCTAAAACACATCTCTCTCTCTCCCAAATCAAATAACAATTTATATCACTCAAATCGCTCACACTATTGATTACACGAGTACCCAAACCTTTGTTCCTTCGGCTCGGCCTCGCTTTGCAAGAGTAAACCCTAATCCCCTTTATCTCTAACAAAGCCTCTTGGGAAGAGAAGCTATATGAGAGATAAGTAGAATTAGGGGTGTCGGAAGAGATAAGCGTGGCGTTGTCGGTGTTGGGAGTGAAGGCGGGTACGGGTGGTGGGAGAAACGAAGGAGGAGATGGCTCTGCCATTTTTGGTCGGGGAAGGAGAGAAGGAGAAGTGATGGTTTCTCCGAGTCCAGTCGGGGAAGAAAGAGAAAGTGAAGATGAGATTAGGGTTTGGTCGATGGGTATAGGTGATGGTGGTTTTGCTGTGGAGCGGGTACAGCGAGAAGATGATGTGAAGGTATGAGCGAGCGTCGGATGGAGCTGGACGCGATCTGAACGGCTGAGGAAGACGTGGAGTGATCTGGTGTTGCACGGGAGCAGCGAGCTTCGATGCGAGTGGAGGCAGCGACCGTAGGATGCATCTGGGCGAGATCTCAACGGCTCGGGATGAGCGGGTTCGGATCCGGGTCATGGGTCGGGTCTAGCTCAAGCCCATGTCTTGTAGATGAGTTGCTACTTGTTGGGTTGCAACTGTTTCGCGCGCGGGCTTTGGCTTTCTGCTCCATGGATGCTCGCCTCCAATTCTTCGAGCTTTATTTAGTACCTAAAAACATAAAATTAATTAGTACAAATATTTATTCTTGAAAACAAAGAAAACTCAGAATCTGGGATAATATCTGATTTCTGAGCACAAAAAATGAGTAAAATGCCAATAAAAAGGTGTATAAATATGCAATATTTGGCACTCATCAAATACCCCCAAACCTGAATTTTACTTGTCCTCAAGTGAAACAGAAAATAAGAAATCCTAACTATACCCTGTCGCAGTCTCTCGAATGCATTTAGCGTATGCACTAAGCCTTTAAACCCCTAGGTGTCCCTAGTGGACGAGTTGTAGTCTCGTGAGGGTTTACAAGAGGTGTACCCACAAAACCTTCTCCAACTTCAAAGTGTAAAAGAGTCTCAAGCCTCCAAGAAGCTATGAGGACATAGAGTTTCTGCATGCTAGTAACAAGAAGTTAGAACTACCAAAGAACGCATTCTCATCCTTAAGTCTTTGAGCGAGAAGTAACCATACCATATGAAAGAATTCGGATTCGATTGTGATCATAAGCCTCGACTTCCGCCTCACCATTAGGGTTTTATGATAATTGCACTCAAAAAGATCGCTTTTTAGTCTCTCATGTGTGCGAGCAGGAATAAAGAGAAAAATCCCTGCACACGTTGTAGGTAAGAAGGATAACCTTAGAAGTAAAATCTGGAGACTCCACAAAAGTGTGGAAAAAAGAATCTTTTCTGATGATCTCTAAGAAAGGAAATCAACCATTAGCAAGGGGTGGGAGTACTCACTCACTTCTCACCCGATCGGTAATTAATATCACTCTCTCATAAGAACCATAGAAACGTCTTCAATCTTCGGTCTTCGGTCTTCAATTGCTGATGATGAACTTCTGAACTTTACAAAAACTTGACAATTTTTTTTTTTTTTTTTTTTTTTTACTTAGTACATGAAATGGAAATAACAATAAAACTCAATTTTTCACAAACTTCATTAATTCTCATCTTCTTTTCTTTTCTTTGTTGCACATAAACCTTGGACTATTTCAACTTTTCTTCATATATTCGATGTTGCTCCGCTTGCTGACGATGATGTGTTTCTATGGATCTTGATGATTGAGAGAGAGAGTGATGTTAACTGCAAATCGGTATTTAGAAGGAGTTTTCATCTTTAGACGTCACCCTCATGATTGACGGAATTAGCACTCAAGAGATCAAAAATAGTCTTTGAAAGTGGTGCGAAGTTGGGTAGCTCACCATTCCTACCCGGAATTGACGTACGGTGACACACACTCTAAAAGCTTTTCTAGAAAGTTACAAAGAGTGAAGGTCGGTACCTCGCTTGATGTAAAATGGGTAGTCTCCACTATGGTTGATCACAATTCTACTACCGAATATCTAAACAGCACCTAATTCGCCCTCCGGTATGGTTAAATCCAACTTTAACGCTCTAATCAGCTAAGGAACCCGATTGCGTTCTCCAGTACTTCCAAGTTCTTGTTATTTCGGTCAGACTCTCTATGTAAACATAGCTAGAAGCATGCTAGTGACTCTAAAATCTCTAAAAGTTGGAGGTTTTTATGCAAATTTTGAGTTTTTTTTTTTTTTATTTTTTTTTTTTTTTTTTTTTTTTTTTTTTGAAAAGAAAGACTAAAAACTCTATATGCAAATGTATGTACCCCCAAACCTAAATTAAACATTGTCCTCAATGTGTCAACCGATAATAAGAATTTAAAAAGTCACATACCGAGAGAACTATGTTAAATAAAGAAAAGGGAAGAGATTAGGATGTACAAGGGTGGTGCTAAACCATAGAAAGATGAATGCTTTGAAAGCAAACAATCACGAGCGCAAGACAAAAAGGTTGGTTAGCACACATCAAAATTATGCAAAAAGAAAAAGAAAAGGGAAAGACGATGGATGTTTAGTCCATAAGTATGTACACAAGTGAACTAGATCAGTCCACATAGATGGGGTCTTCCAAGTCAACGGTCTCAACTTCGGTGGAAGATGTTCCGTAAAATGGTTTCAATCTCGACCATTGACTTTGAAGATGTTCTTGTTTCTTTGGGTTTTCAACTTCTACCGCTCCATGGGGAAAAAGCAAGACATTACCACGAATGGTCAGGACCATCGGGAACGTAGCTTTCCGAAACAAATGCAATCTAGTGTTGTACAATAAAACTTTCGACAGGGTGAAAGACTTGCGCAGAATGCGCTTGTCGTGAAACACTTTCATCCTATGTTTGTACGTTTTGGCACTATCATATGCATCGTTTCTCAATTCTTCTAACTCATTGAGTTGAAGTTTTCTACGGGTTCCAACCTTATCAAGATCAAAATTCAACTTCTTCACAGCCCAAAATACACGGTGTTCTAACTCAACGGGTAAATGGCATGCTTTCCCGTACACTAGTACTGTAAGGAGACATCCCAATGGGAGTCTTGTATGCGATCCTATAGGCCCATAAAGCATCGTTTAAGCGCAAAGACCAATCTTTCCTAGATGGATTGACAGTCTTCTCAAGGATATGCTTTATTTCCCTATTGGAAACTTCCACTTGGCCACTGGTTTGAGGATGGTAAGGTGTTGCAACCTTGTGAGTGATTCCATACTTGCGCACTAGTGATTCAAAGGGTCTATTGCGAAATGACTACCTCCATCACCGATTATCGCTCTCGGGGTTCCAAAACGGGAGAAAATGTTCTCCTTAAGAAAAGAAAGAACAACTTTATGGTCGTTGGTTTTGGATGCAATGGCCTCTACCCACTTAGAGACATAATTGATAGACACATTTTTGTGTCTGAATTGTCCTCATTGTCTCTATTGTTGGAACTCGATTTTTGTACTAATATTGTGTTTTTATGTATTTTTAGGTATTTTTGGAAATAAATATTTTTGGAAAATTCGGCTCGAAAAGTTGCTCGGAACACCTCCGGAGGACATTTGATATTCGGACTCCCACTTTGGATAAGGGGTAACCCAATTACTAAGGGGCACCCAATTGATATTCGCACCCCCAGCTGTTGGATAAGGGGTGACCATCTTCAACATTTTAAATTTTGGTTTTGGCGGGAAATATCCGTTCTTCACTGGCAGACTCATGGCTCGATTTTTGGGCTTGATATAGTGAGACTAAAGGGCTGGAATGATTTGGGTTTGTTCCTCTTGGATAAACAGGGCGGTTATAGGCTATTTTATCGACTAACTTTGGCTAGAATCTCACATGGGAGAAAACAGAGTCTCTCGGGTTTTCCGAGCTCTGAATGTGTGTTCAAGAGATTTTCGCGTGCATGCTCCGAGTTATCCGCTTATGGATGGTCACTCGGCGTGTTAGGAGTCTTGTCACGAGAAAACGGCTTGAGGAGGTAAAACGAGGAAGAAAATATCCCTAGAATATTTTTATCAAGGCCGTGTAATGGAGATATTTTTGAAGTTATTGCGTGATATTCTTGCTCCAAAAAGGCTATAAATAGGTGCTGGGGGGTCATAGAAGAGGAATGGAGAGTTTGGGGGGCCAAAAGATAGAGTGGAGAGTGAAGAAAAATCAGTTGCAGAGCTCGTCTCTGCTGCTGCCATTGAAGACGAAGAACACCAAGAACAGATCGCCAAACACAGTCGTTCTTCAATGATGCTAACGACTCATACGTGGGTCGCATCTTTGGAGGCAGACTTAAATAAACAGCGTCGGCGACAGTTGAGTTTTATCGTTTCAGAATAAAGTGCGATTGTAACAAATATAAGTGTTACGAATCTCTGTCTTCATATATTTTCATCCTTGTAAGCACCTTTTGAGCAATGAAATCATACTTTGAGCGTGTTTCCAACATGATAAGCTAGACCCCCATCATCACCGACAACGGAGGAAGCAACTTTTCATGATTGTGGTAAATGAATTAATTCTTTTATTGACTTTTTGCATAAATTTAATTGCTTTATGATTTCTATTAATTACTTGTTATTTTGTTTGATGTTGCATGCTTAGTTTAAATTACTTTTGATGCGTCATGCTTACGACTTACAAATAATGTTTTATGAAATCTATTTTTGGCAAAGAATTAGAGTCACAACTTATTTTGTTTGAGCTATATTGTCTAGAGTTAATGATTGAACCACAAGAATAAGAAAAGTAGTGAAATCCTGCGTCTCAGTGCCTCTTCATCCTGTGACAATATTTTTGTATATATTTTTCTTTTATTTTCTTTTATTAAAACTTAAAATCAATCTCTTCAAGTCCGAGTGAACGACAACCCTTCTTACTACAACATCATTGAAAATAACCATCAATTTTTGGCGCCGCCGACGCGGACTTGTGTATAGATTTGTTTTTAGGTTTTATTATTTTATTTTATTATTATTTGTTCCTTTTTACGCGTTTTGTTTTTTTTTTCTATTTGCTTTCAGACTTGGTGCGGAGCTTATATAAAAGAGAAAGTGTTGAAAAGTAAAGTGAAGCCAAAGAAAGAAAGAAGAGAGAAAATCCAAAGGAGTGAAGAGGAAAATTTTGTATATAGTGTAATTAATTTTTTATTTTATTTTTAGAAACTGTAATTAGGTAATTATCTTTGTAATTTTTATTTTTATTTTTTTTGGACTTCTTAATTTTGGACTTTATTTTTGGACTGTTGGACATTTTTTTTAAACCCTAAGGAAGGGTTATTTAAATATAAACTGCACAGGGAAGGACGACGATTACGATATCGTCTCGGCCCCTCGGGTTCGTACACGACATAGGAGTCGTGGCCTGAGTCGACTTCAACGGTTCATCCCCCGTCTGGAACGGGAGGTAAGAATTCTAAACACCCGCGAATCCCCTGCCAGCGGGTTTACTGGATGATTTCGTGTGAATATATGTCGAGGAACTGAATCCGGCTGTTTTAATTTCCTAGTAAAGGGCAAGGACTGGCCATACAAGATAAGGGTTCGGATTTCATCACCGTTCTCTTCTTGCCCGCCTTAGGAAAACGAAACCAAACACGAACCTAAGCCTAAAATTTTGACTAGAACGAGACCAATAGGGTAACGAGCTTAATAGGAAAGTCGTTCGAAAAATATTGGTTACTCTTTAAGCATACTTCGAAGTTCATGATGGTTTATGTGAAGTTGAATGCGTGACTGCGCCGCCTTGTAATCGCGGTGAGGCCTTGGGTATCAAAGCTCCACTGAGCTTCCCTCGCCTTGATTCAACTTACTTAAACTCGGATTGATTCCAGAGGGGTTTGCTCAGATTGTAACGAATTCCCTTTCGAAGGATTAGAAGCTGGTCTAGAAAACAATCTAAGTGGAGCCATCATGCTTTTTGTTTGCTAGAAATCAGTAGGTTTGCTGTGGTCGAGTCAGCCTTGTTTGTGTTTGTGTAGAATTCCCTTGCAGTTAGGATGTCAAACTGGTATAGCCAATACAACGAATATCCAACTGAACAATATGGACATTACTACTATGACCATAGTGTGAATAGTGGTTGGGAATGCCAACCTTTTGAAGGTTATGGGTCACACCATGGTGAGCCCAATTACTATCCACACGTATATCGGTCTTATGAGCAAAACAATTCATCTATTTCTCTAGAAGAGGCTTTCAAGAGTCATTCCTTATTTGTGAAGGAAACCTTAAATATTCCAGATGAGTCCCTAGAGCAGTCAACTAGGATGTCTTTAGAAGAGACTCTTAAGCAATTTACTGAAAGTACAAATAGGATTGTCGAAAAACTTGCTCGAAATAATCTTAATTCCCAATACAGTGTTTCCAATAATACCCATGAAAATGAAGATATTTATAATCATGATGACGAGGTTAGATTCGGTAACACTAATTTAGATGAGGTTCAACCATTTTCATGTTATTATAATAATGATTATGATGAGGATAGTGTTGATGAAGAATTTGAAATAAATAGGCATAGTGATCAGGAACTTGCTACTCCGATTGAGCTTTGTAATAATTGGGTTATTTCAGTTCAGATCCTAATAATTTTAAAAATTATTCACCTATTCAAGAGGACGAGGATTTGCCTAGAGATACTGTTTTAGACGATGTAGTATTTCCTGTTTACGAAGTCGATAATGGTTTAGAGGAACGGGTTTATCATGAGAATATTATTTTAGAGTCTAACGATTTAAAAACAATAGTCTTAGACGAAGAAGATGAACTCGTAGAGCTTTTAAATATGAGTGAGGATGCATCACCTGCGTATAATTTACATGAAGCAATTGACCATTTTCAGGATTTTGATGATCTAGAAATTAGGGAAATTGTAGCCAGTCTATCTAGAGACACCCAAAATTCTAAGTTTGGGGGTGATTATCATTCTCCTTGTGCCTTACCTTTAGCTCTTACAGAGATCCCTCACTTGGGACTTAATATTTATGCCTCAACCATTGTGCCAGATTACCTTCATGCTAGCTCTCCCGAACCTAATTATGTCCAGAAAGAAGTTCAGTTGTTAGAAACCCATCCTCTGGTTGATGTGGTTAATCCAGGCTATGATACCAAAATTGACTTTGTTTTCCCACCAAAAACTTTTCTTTCAATTGTGGGAACTTATGAGTTACAAATGTGTCGATTATTAAGTTTTGAGACTAAACCTAATTACTTTAGGAGATTAGGGTCGACACATTTGTTTAAGGAAGACCACCACTCTCTTTGTGGTCATTTGTGTGAGTCAAATCGATTGACTTAGAGGATCCCCAACTATTCGGAGTTATTGTTATGTGCGTCTAAGTTCCTATTTGAGTTTTTTGGACTCTAGAACCCGAACATTCGGATCTAACTTTTGAGGAAATGCAACCCATGAAAATATGTTATCTAGACCCAGTTATAGAACCTGAACTGAACCACAACTAGATGTAGTTGTCTTAAACAGGAAACTAGACAAGGGTGTGCTTTATTTGTTAACTTTCTTGGCAAGTCGCAGTTTCCTTTTATTTGTGATAGCTCTATTTGGTTTTGATGACCCACAGATTTTTCGGCTATTACTTTATGATTTTATGAGGTGACTAATCCTTTGTTAGTCTTTGAAGACTTTAAACTTAGCACTTCTTGGGAGGTAACCCAATATTCATGCGACACGGTAATATCTTTCCTTAACTCTTTTACTTCAAATGGTAACAGTTTCTTCTTGTTCATGCTTTTAATTTTATCTTTAGAACATTGAGGACAATGTTAGATTTAAGTTTGGGGGTATGGGAGAAACTTTTAGTTGCATTGTTAAACTCCAGAGCCTAGAAATTTATGCTTATTAAGGATGGCACTAACCAATCTAAGTGGATGGAAGCATTTTGGTTGTAGGAGTTGAGGAACCAATCGATTAGATGGCAACATCTAAAGAGTCTATTCATAAAAGCACGAGCTCGGGTGTTAGAAATAACATGATAGTTTCACCAATCTCGTTGAGTCCTTTTCACTACTTGTTTTTATTTTTATTTTGTTTTTAAACTATGTTTCTCTAAGTGATTAGGTGGGGCCCACGAATCAAGTTGTTACCGATGCTAGGGTGAATTAGAGTGATTGAGATACCCAAAAAAAAAAAAAAAAAAAAAAAAAAAAAAGAAAAAAAAAAAAAAAAAAAAAAAAAAAAAAAAAAAAAAAAAAAAAAATAAAAAAAAATAAAAAAAAAGAAAAGAAAAAAAGAAAGTGAGACCGGACCATTTGACCAACCGGAATAAATTCAATAAAGTCGACCACTGGAACCCTTGTATATGCCAGTTGTGTTGACCTAGAGTTAGGTTATCGACCACTGGTTCCCTTGTATATGCCAGTGCGTTGGTATTAGTCAGACTAGTATCTCAGTCCATTAGGATAGGTTCATTTTTGCGGAGGCCTTCAGACAGATATGGGAAACATCGATCACTTAGTAAACATCAAAACCATCTATGTTTTTCTCTATATCCATCTTCTTGATCTATCCATGTGGTTAGTTTTGACTCCGGGTATTGATGTCCATAGTGCGACTATCTGAGTAGAGCTCTGTCACTTTATATGAATTTTAGTATGCTTGAGTGCAAACTCGTGTACAAGCAATTGGAATTTCACATCGGGGTACTTCCTCCTGTAGTCAATAAGTATGCCAACCAAGGAGATTTTTTAGTGCCTTCCAAGGTTTTGTGTAGATAGCTAAGGTCTGGAGTAAAGGTTTTGTGGGTACACCTCTGGTAAACCCTCCGGAGACAACACTCCGCCACTAGGGCCACCTAGGGGTTCAAATGATTTCTATTTTCTAGAATAAATTTGCTCGAGGACTAGCAAATAATAAGTTTGGGGGTATTTGATAGACACATTTTTGTGCCTGAATTGTCCTCATTGTCTCTATTGTTGGAACTCGATTTTTGTACTAATATTGTGTTTTTATGTATTTTTAGGTATTTTTGGAAATAAATATTTTTGGAAAATTCGGCTCGAAAAGTTGCTCGGAACACCTCCGGAGGACATTTGATATTCGGACTCCCACTTTGGATAAGGGGTAACCCAATTACTAAGGGGCACCCAATTGATATTCGCACCCCCAGCTGTTGGATAAGGGGTGACCATCTTCAACATTTTAAATTTTGGTTTTGGCGGGAAATATCCGTTCTTCACTGGCGAGACTCATGGCTCGATTTTGGGCTTGATATAGTGAGACTAAAGGGTCGGGAATGATTTGGGTTTGTTCCTCTTGGATAAACGGGCGGTTATAGGCTATTTTATCGACTAACTTTGGCTAGAATCTCACATGGGAGAAAACAGAGTCTCTCGGGTTTTCCGAGCTCGAATGTGTGTTCAAGAGATTTTCGCGTGCATGCTCCGAGTTATACCGCTTTATGGATGGTCACTCAGCGTGTTAGGAGTCTTCTGTCACGAGAAAACAGCTTGAGGAGGTAAAACAGGGAAGAAAATATCCCCTAGAATATTTTTATCAATGCCGTGTAATGGAGATATTTTTGAAGTTATTGCGTGATATTCTTGCTCCAAAAAGGCTATAAATAGGTGCTGGGGGGTCATAGAAGAGGAATGGAGAGTTTGGGGGCCAAAAGATAGAGTGGAGAGTGAAGAAAAATCAGTTGCAGAGCTCGTCTCTGCTGCTGCCATTGAAGACGAAGAACACCAAGAACAGACTGCCAAACACAGTCGTTCTTCAACAGTGCTAACGACTCATACGTGGGTCGCATACTTGGAGGGAGACTTAAATAAACAGCGTCGGCTGACAGTTGAGTTTTATCGTTCATGTAATGGTCTTGGATTGTAACAAATATAAGTGTTACGAATCTCTGTCTTCATATATTTTCATCCTTGTAAGCACCTTTTGAGCAATGAAATCATACTTTGAGCGTGTTTCCAACATGATAAGCTAGACCCCATCACCGAGACAACGGAGGAAGCAACTTTTCATGATTGTGGTAAATGAATTAATTCTTTTATTGACTTTTTGCATAAATTTAATTGCTTTATGATTTCTATTAATTACTTGTTATTTTGTTTGATGTCGCATGCTTAGTTTAAATTACTTTTGATGCGTCATGCTTACGACTTACAAATAATGTTTTATGAAATCTATTTTTGGCAAAGAATTAGAGTCACAACTTATTTTGTTTGAGCTATATTGTCTAGAGTTAATGATTGAACCACAAGAATAAGAAAAGTAGTGAAATCCTGCGTCTCAGTGCCTCTTCATCCTGTGACAATATTTTTGTATATATTTTTCTTTTATTTTCTTTTATTAAAACTTAAAATCAATCTCTTCAAGTCCGAGTGAACGACAACCCTTCTTACTACAACATCATTGAAAATAACCATCAATAATCGACAGCAACAAGAATGTATAACTTACCTTCAGAATTCGGAAATGGACCCATGAAATCAATGCCCCAAACATCAAACAGCTCAACAATCAAAATGGGTTGTAAGGGCATCATGTTTCTCCTAGAGATACTTCCTAATTTCTGGCATCGGTCACAAGCAACACAAAATGCATGGCAATCCTTAAACAGTGTTGGCCAATAGAAACCGCTTTGCAAGATCTTTGCAGCAGTTTTCTTGGCACTAAAGTGGCCTCCACATGCATGGTCATGACAAAAGGAAATGACGTCCCTTTGTTCAGAATTGGGAACACATCTCCTAATGATTTGGTCTTGGCAAGTACTTAAACAAATATGGGTCATCCCAAAGGAAATGTTTAACCCAGGTCAAGAACTTAGAACGGTCTTGTTTAGACCAATGCAAGGGCATTCTACCGTAGCAAGGTAGTTGACAATATCAGACAAACCATGGCATTTAGCCACAAGCATCAATTGCTCATCGGGGAATGATTCCCTAATTAACACAGACTCATCAGCAGATTCAACATTCAACCTAGACAAGTGATCGCCACAACATTCTCTCGACCCTTTCTTATCTCGAATTTCGAGGTCAAACTCTTGTAGCAAGAGTATCCATCGAATTAGACGAGCCTTAGCATCTTTCTTTGACAAAAGATATCTCAATGCAGCATGATCGAGAATAAATGATGACCTTAGACCCTATTAGATAAGATCTAAACTTGTCTAATGCAAACACAACTTGACTAGCAACTCCTTCTCAAAAGAGTGGAATAATTCAATTGAGCATCATTAAGTGTTTTACTAGCATAGTAGATCACATATGGAAGTTTGTCTACTCGTTGGCCCAAAACAGCTCCTACAGCATAGTCAGACGCATCACACATAATCTCAAATGGTAATGACCGGTCAGGTGGTGGTCCGACTATAGGGGCAGATGTAAGGAGAGCCTTGATTGCTCCCATGTTTCCTTACAAGCATCATCAAAGACAAATGCAACATCTTTTGCAAGAAGATTGCACAAAGGTCGTGAAATTTTACTAAAGTCTTTGATGAATCGGCGGTAAAAACCCGCATGGCCTAGAAATGATCTGATATCCCTCACAGAACGAGGTTGAGGCAAGTGTTGAATGAGATCTACCTTGGCTTTGTCTACTTCTATGCCTTTTTCCGAGATAATATGCCCTAGAACAATGCCTGAATTAACCATGAAGTGGCATTTTTCCCAATTCAAGACCAAACTCTTCTCCTTACACCTAATTAGCACACATGTGAGGTGATGCAAACACTCATCAAATGAAGATCCAAACACAGAAAAATCATCCATAAAAATCTCAAGAAACTTATCTACCATGTCGGAAAATATGCTCATCATGCAACGTTGAAAAGTAGCGGGTGCATTGCACAACCCGAAAGGCATACGACGATAAGCAAATGTTCCATAGGGACATGTAAACGTGGTCTTTTGTTGGTCTTCGGGTGCTATGGGGAATTGGTTGTAGCGAGAATAGCCATCTAAGAAGCGATAGTGACTATGTTTTGCTAACCTTTCCAAAGCATTTGGTCAATGAAGGGAAGGGGAAAGTGGTCTTTCTTGGTGACTGTGTTCAGTTTCCTATAATCAATACAAACTCGCCACCCTGTGGTCACACGGGTGGGGACAAGTTCTTTCATCTTATTTTGAACTACAGTAATGACGGATTTCTTGGGTACTACCTGAATGGGACTGACCCACTGGCTATCAGGGACGGGGTAGATGATACCCGCGTCAAGCAGTTTCAGAATCTCACCCTTGACAACATCTCTCATGTTGGGGTTAAGTCTCCTTTGCATTTCCCGAGATGGTTTAGTGTTCTCCTCAAGGTTTATGTGATGCATGCAAATTGTGGGACTTATACCCTTAAGATCGGAGATGGTCCAACCTAAGGCACCTTTATGTTCTTGAAGTACTTCTAAGAGTCGACTTTCCTGTTCTTGTCTAAACACGATGCAATAATCACGGGTAAAGTGTCGAAGGACCTAAGAAGGCATACTTCAAAGTATCGGGTAATGGTTTCAAATCGAGCTTAGGTGGTGTATCAAGAGGTGGGGCAGATGTGGTATCGAGAGAGTGGAAGAGGTTCCACTGCATTTACGCCATTTGGCAATATCCATGGGTGGGACCGATTCAAGCAAAGAGTTAATTTCACCAATGTACTTAGACTCAAAGAGATCTAAGTCAAAGTTATCTAAACAGGCTTGCAAAGGGTCCATTGACAAAATGTCGGGCAAAGAGTCTTGGATCAGACTCTCGATCATGTTAATCTCATGCAAATCGGTATCATCACAATCAATGGGTTGTTGACTAGTGTTAAAAACGTTCAGCTCTACGGTCATGTTACCAAAGGACAATTTCAACACACCATTACGACAGTTGATGATAGCATTGGACGTCGCCCGGGAAAGGACGTCCTAAGATCACGGGAATGTGATTACTTGGGTCTTGCACGGGTTGAGTGTCTAAGACAATGAAGTCTACAGGGAAAGAAAAATTTATCAACCTTGATTAACACATCTTCAACAATACCACGGGGATTCTCACGGATCTGTCCGCTAATCGTAGCGCAACGGGTGTGGGCTTGACTCCCAAGGCCCAATTGCACATACAGAGTATGGCAATAGATTCACACTGGCTCCTAAGTCTAGTAACGCCTTTTCGACCGTATGGTCACCTATGGTGCACGTAATCGTTGGACTACCTGGGTCTCTAAACTTAGGTGGAATCTTGTTTTGGATTATGGAGCTCACTTGCTCAGTGAGAAAGGCACGTTTATGCACATGAAGCTTACGCTTTTGTGTGCACAAGTCCTTCAAAAACTTAGCATAGGTGGGTATTTGTCTAATTGCTTCGAGAAATGGAATGTTTATGTTAACCCTCTTGAACATTTCCAAAATCTCATTGTAATGGTTACCCCCCTTCTGTTGCACCAACCGTTGTGGAAATGGAGCAACAGGTACATGACTTGGCAAAGAAACATCAACATCAGTAGGACTCTTGGTCTTATCAATGGGCTCAGATTCTTTCTCTACAGTGGATGTTTTCTGTGGTGTTGTGTGTACTGGTGAGTCTGATGGAGACTCGCTTGACGGTGGTACACCTACATGGTTCTCAACAATTCTACCACTACGGAGAGTGGTGACAGCATTCGCTTAACTATGCGAAGTTTCATTGCAGGTAGAGGAGCCTGCTTGAAACACATTCTTTGGATTTTGTAGGGGTTGACTAGGAAATTTTCCTTTTTCTCTCTCATTCAATGCATCACAAATTTGTCCCATCTTAAGTTCTAGACTTGTGAAACGTTGGTCGGTAGTTTTGTTGAGTTGTGTGAGATTTTGGGTTAACGAGACCGACCACAGTCTTCCAAGCTAGGCTTTTTCTCTACAGGGTACTGAGGATGTGGTTGTACTTGGGGGTTTCTGGGATATGAGTATCCTTGGTTGTTATTTGTTGGTCCCCCTTGTACAGGTCCCTTGGACCATGAGAAGTTAGGGTGATTCCTCCACCCTGGGTTGTAGGTTTGAGAATAAGGGTTGTTTTCTTGTCTCTGGTATAGCGCATTGGCTTGCTCGGACTTGGACTCTTGAAATGCATGTAAATCTGGACAGCTGTCCACTAGGTGGTCAGAACTATGGCATGCGGCACAAGTGGCCATATCAATTTGGTCACGGAGGGTAGGGGAATTAGATTTTACATTCTTTTCCAACTCAAGCACTTCTATTCTCCGGGCCAAAGAAGCCATTTTTGCATTTCCCTCAAAGTCGGACTCAATTCTATGAACATTGTTGGTGGGGGTAGTCCGTATCGGTTCTCGGATGGACTCCCACTGTTGAGTCTTTTCAGCGACTTCGATTAAGAAAGACCAAGCGTCATCGGCACTCTTGTCAATAAATGCACCATTGCACATCGACTCTACTGTGGTACGGGTTCTAACATCTAGACCCTCATACAAGATTTGCACGAGTCTCCATTTTTCAAAACCATGGTGGGGACATTGGAGTAGTAATTCATTGAATCTCTCCAAGTACCTTGCTAGAGTTTCGTCTTCTAATTGCACAAAACCATTTAGACTTTGGCGAATTGCCGCAGTCTTATGGTTTGGGAAAAACTTTTGAAAAACTCTTTGTGAGGTCATCCCGTGTTCTAATGGACTGTGGTTGTAGGGCATGAAGCCAAGACTTGGCTTTGTCTTTCAGAGAAAAAGGAAACAATCTCAATTTGAGGGACTCCTCTGTCATTTGGTTAAAACGCAGAGTCCCACAAATATCCTCAAAGTCTCTCACGTGATGGTAGGGGTTCTCAGCATTGACCCCTCTAAACACGGGTAGCATATGAATGGTGCTTGCTTTCAGTTCAAACTGACAAGCATCGGCTGGCAGAATGATGCAAGAGGGCTGGCTTGCCCTAGTTGGGTACATGTAGTCCTTGAGACTACGGGGTTGGTTTTGTTCATCACCCATGGTTTCTGATTCGGATGGGCTTTCTGATGGAATTGGGCTTTCTGTTGAAGAACCCGGGTATGCTTACGATTTCGTCCGGGCGGATTCTTACTAATCGATTTGTTTGGTCTCTAAAAGACACAATCATAGCCTAGCTAGCGCATCTAGCATGTTAACATACAAACAATTCCGACACAGAGAAACAAAAACTCAATAAATGACCCACTAATACAAGACTCAAGCCCAAAAGATGGCTTTTTGAAGTTATGATGCCCAACTGAATAGATGGGTTTCACTTTGGTTATGTGGGTTTGAGACTGGCTTTGTCCAGCCCAGATGATGTGGGCTTCGGTTTGCTTGCAGCCCAGCAGTGGAACTTGGTGGGCTTAGTCTATTGCACAGCCCAGCTTTGATTGGTTGACTGGCCCAGGTTGGGTGAAATGTACAGCCCTGATTTTGGTTGAAAAGGTTCAGCCTAGTGGACTTAGTGCTCACTGGCACAAGCACTGGCTTATGCAAAGCCTAGTGGACTTAGTGCTCACTGGCACAAACACAATTTCACATGAAATGCTACAGCCTAGTGCATGTGGATGGTCACAGCACAGGAAATGAATAAAGACTGTGTATGGTGCAAGGGGACTGGGGTGTGCTCACTCAATGGTGAAGCATGTGCCAGGGTAGTGTGTTTGAAAAACAAACTAACAGCTATCCCTAATTCTGCTATTCTCAACTCATTCAAGTTTCACAGGATCATAAACAACTTTAAGCACAACTTTAGATGCTTAACTTCACAGGTGTAAGCACAACAGATCACAGATAAGCACAGATAGTTCACAGATATTCTCAACTTTAGATGCTAGCTCACAGATAAGCACAACAGATCAAAACATCATGGAGTTAACAGCTCATCATAATAAAGATATGCACGTTCACAGATTTAGGGTTTAGCACAATGTAGGCATGCATAAGGTCACAAGCAGATGGAGCATAAGGATTACAGAGCCAGCAGCTTGTTATTGGCAATTCACAAAGCGAGTATCTCCACAATTGCAGCTCGAGGGGCTTGCAAGTTGTGTGGGGTTAAATTTTCTGCGGCTACGGGGGCTTGCAAGGTGACGGGGGTATGCAAGGGGTGCGCCAAGGATATGCAACTTTACAGCTTTAGCAGATTGGCTATGAGCTACTCGTGCAAGAAACACAGCCAGACTTGACATGAAGCAGATGTACAATTGGTGTCAATGAGGTCAGTTGACCTTAATTATCACAGTGTTATGCACTGATAGCTCAACAAGGTCACAGGATCACAAGATTGCTACTCAAGGTCACAGGAAGCTAAGGGTTATGGTTCAAGGCTAACACGCAAGCATACATGCTACCAGGCATTCATTCAAGTAAGCAAAATTAGGATACAATACCTCCGGTATACATCGGGTTTAGGCAAATCCACCGATTCATTTTGTTTGCTCCTTTTGTTCTCCTACTTGGGTTATATCTCAGCTTCTCAAGGTACTGTTAACTCAACACCGAACTTGAGTTCTCAATCTTACACAGCTAAAGCAATATATGGGGACTGTGCACAATTTGGTGGAAACTAGCTATGGTGATTCACAGAAGCACAGTCATAAAGATGTTTATGGTATGATTAGGCTAAGTCACAACTCAGCAGACAATTGGTAATGCAAAGATGCAACTACACAGGGAGTTTAACTCAAAATTTTAAGCTAAGTTATACTATAAGAAACAGAAAACAGGGATTCAAAGCTTATATGAACATATGGATGAAATATACAAAGATAGATGAAATCAGTGAAGCGAAGCAATAAAGAGTAACAGCACACTACCAGTTCCCCGGCAACGGCGCCAAAAACTTGGTAGGAGCTCAAAGAAGCTTTTCCTACGTCTTACTGCAAGTGTACATGCCTATTGGAGGCGTGGCAAGCACAGGTCGATCCCACAAGGAAGTGGTATGTGTTGTTAAGCTAATCTAACGCTCACTATTGATTCTCAGATGATAATGTAGCACAAATGGGTTGTTGTGTGTCGATACGACTAGGTCGATGTTGTTTGAATCTAAACTAAGGCAATGATGACTACAGGGTGTTGGAACTAATGTTGTTGTGGCACTAGGGTGTTTACTCCACCCTCTGATCTTGCACTAAATGCAATGTGAATTTTCACCTTGTTCTATTGTCTTCCCTTGAAGACCTTAGTTGGATAGAAGATAACCTAATTCACCTTGACTACCCCTAGCATCACTGGTCTTATTACAGTACCCGGTGATCACAAAGCAGAGTTCAACTCACTAAATCACTACTTTCCTAAGCAATAAAAACATTAAGAACAACTTGATAATTTACTTGCTTCATATGTAAATCAGAGGGTTTCATTACACCCTAGCTTAAGTGTTTAGAACATGATGTAATAGTAAAAACGAAATTCAAATTAAAGTTGCAGAAATTAAAACCCTAAAACATGCTCTCTCTCTCTCCCAAATCAAATAACAATTTATATCACTCAAATCGCTCACACTATTGATTACACGAGTACCCAAACCTTCTGTTCCTTCGGCTCAGCCTCGCCTGCAAGAGTAAACCCTAATCCCCATTATCTCTAACAAAGCCTCTTGGGAAGAGAAGCTATATGAGAGATAAGTAGAATTAGGGGTGTCGGAAGAGATAACGTGGCGTTGTCGGTGTTGGGAGTGAAGGCTGGTACGGGTGGTGGGAGAAACGAAGGAGGAGATGGCTCTGCCATTTTTGGTCGGGGGAAGGAGAGAAGGAGAAGTGATGGTTTCTCTGAGTCTGGTCGGGGGAAGAAAGAGAAAGTGAAGATGAGATTAGGGTTTGGTCGAGGGGTATAGGTGATGGTGGTTTCTTTGTGGAGCGGAGTGCAATGAGAAGATGATGTGAAGGTAGGAGCGAGCGTCGGATGGAGCTGGACGCGATCTGAACGGCTGAGGAAGACGTGGAGTGATCTGGTGTTGCACGGGAGCAGCGATCTTCGATGCGAGTGGAGGCAGCGACCGTAGGATGCATCTGGGCGAGATCTCAACGGCTCGGGATGAGCGGGTTCGGATCCGGGTCATGGGTCGGGTCTAGCTCAAGCCCATGTCTTGTAGATGAGTTGCTACTTGTTGGGTTGCAACTGTTTCGCGCGCGGGCTTTGGCTTTCTGCTCCATGGATGCTCGCCTCCAATTCTTCGAGCTTTATTTAGTACCTAAAAACACAAAATTAATTAGTACAAATATTTATTCTTGAAAACAAAGAAAACTCAGAATCTGGGATAATATCTGATTTCTGAGCACAAAAAATGAGTAAAATGCCAATAAAAAGGTGTATAAATATGCAATATTTGGCACTCATCATGAAACAATTTGGAGAATGTGTTTAGTACTAATTTGTTATGAATTAATATTAATACCAGTTATCAAGTGATTATCAAGTGAATGAATGGTTTTGTTATGAAAGTGAATGAATGTTGGTAGTAAAGATTGCAAGTATGCTCAGCTAATGGAGTTAACTTGTACATACAGATAAAACCATGCAAATTTTTTTCTTTTTACTGAGCATCAACAATGGAAGTTGATCCATTTTTGGGATCAACAATGGAAGTTGTTCCCAAAAATCAATGGGTCAAAAAAAAATTGATGAATGTTGGTAGCAAAGATTGCATCTATACATAGCTGGAAGGAGTTGGCTTGTATATATACAGATAAAACCATGCAAATTTTTTCTTTTCAGTAAGCATCAACAAATGGAAGTTGATGCAGTAAGAGGAATCAACATTGGAAGTTGATGCCATGACATGGATCAACATTAACATGTTGATACTGTTTAGATAGTAAAGCTTGCAGGTATACACAGCTAAAAGTAGTTAACTTGTAACCATGCAAATTTTTTCTTTTCAGCAAGCCTCAACAAATGGAAGTTGATCCACTATTGGCATCAACATTGATATGTTGATACAGTTTCCTGTAAAAAAAACAGTAAACCTGCAAACTGACATAAACTGACAACAATAACATTCATAAACAAATAAAAAATAGAATGTATGTCATTAAAAACACAGGAAATCCAACAAGAAAAAATAGGGAAAGCATAAAAATAACTAACATCCATGTTGATCATTCAAGAACTAGCATAAAAGGGTACAAAGGAAGTTCAGAGAAATAATAAATCATGCACTAAAACTTCAGAACAACATTCTCCTCAAAAAGTTGATCATCCTGGAATTAGACTCCCTGCGAAACACTGGTGCACGAGGAGCCAAAGGAGCTCTGCGACATCTATGACGGTTGTGGAAGGCAAGTCTCCCACACTGGCCACACTTCCTCTTCTTGCGAACCTTCTCTCGAGAACCCCTGTACCTTGAAGTAGTTGGCCTTCCAGCTGACGCTCGACCACCATTGGGAGGCAATACATAACCTTTTTCATTAACTTTAGGCGGCCTCTCATGGTCGGGAATAGGATAAATAGGACGAGCATAAAGATCTCTATAGTATTTGGTGGTATAATACGGACTGATGTGCTTGTAAGGTTCGTCTGGCCCAATCTGCAACATAGCTTTCAATGAATGGGTGCAAGGGAAACTGTGCTTCTGCCACCAATTGCAAGTGCAAGTCCTAGCATCCAAATCGACCATGTGCTTTCCAGTAGGAGAAATTATTTCAAAGACTTTATCACTTGATCTTCTAAACTTGTAGAAACGGCAGTCGGTCACCCTCTTGTTGAGCCTAGCTTGCATCCGGGGAGTAAGTCTGGAATTCCACTTACCAGACTCCACCAACCTCTTGTAGTTCTGCTCCATTACCTTAGCACGAATACAATCAACAAGCTCAAGTGCTGGAAGCCGCTTATCATGCTTGATAACACTATTAAAACTCTCCGCAATGTTCGATGTATTCTCACCAAACCTTTTTCCTTGAAAAGCATGAGCTTTCCAGTTCTCGAATGGAATCTTTACCATCCAATCAATCACTGAATCAAGCTTGAGATTGCTCATACTCTTGGCAGCAGCAAAAAACTTCTCCTTTGTTAAGGCAGTGTAGCACTCTTCAAACAACTTCACAGCAGTTTGCCTGCTCTTACCCTTTGGAACCGGAATATTACCTTTCATGTGGTACAAACAGTAAGAATGGTAAGCCTTTGGGAAGATAATAGGGACATGCTTCAAAAGGCCAGCTCCACGGTCTGATATGATGGTCAGTGGACGGTCTTCCCTAATAATACCCTTCAGGTTGGTTAAGAACCATTCCCAACTCTCACAATTTTCGCAAGGTACAACACCAAAAGCAACTGGATAGATCTCTAGAAAATACCAAAAAAAAAAAAACAAAGATTCAAAAAGTAACACACAAAAACTGAAATCCATGAACAAGTTATTGGGTGAACAACAAAAATTATGGGATCAACAACAACAGTTATGTGATCAACAACAAGAATTATGGGATTAAGCGTAGAAGTTATGTGATCAACAACTGCAATTATGGGGAAAACATTTGAAATAATGGATCAAACAACAAAATTTATGGGATCAACAACAAGAATTAGTGGGAATTATGGGATTAAGAACAGAAGTTATGTGATGACAACTGTAAGTATGGAACAACAACAAAAGTTGATACAAAAAAAAGGGATCAACAACTGCAATTATGGGATCAACAAACAACAGTTATGGTATCAACATTTGAAAATAATGGATCAACAACAATAATTATGGGATCAAAACAATAATGATTATATCATGTGATTCAACAAAGTTACTTGATCCATAGAACTGAAATCCAGGGACATATAAGACTATATCATGTGATTCAACAAGTAAAGTTGAAACACTTAATACTTAAAAAAAAAAAAAAAAAAAAAAGATTTAAAAACATACCTTGGTTACCAGTTTTCCCGCAAGCAACCATAAGACCTCCCTTAAACTTCCCAGTGAGAAAAGTGCAATCAATAAATAACATCGGACGACAGTAATTATTGAAACCAGTAATGGAAGCTTCGAAAGCAACAAAAAAACTCTGGAACTGCTTCGTTTCACCATTATACTCAAAGTTGACGACGCTTCCAGGATTATAACGTTCAATTGAGTCTTTATACCAAACAAAGTCTGAATATGACTTGATGTCATCACCCCAAAGAGACTCTTTAGTGAACTGTAAACCATGGTATGCCTGACTATACGAGAGATCAATACCATACTCCAGATGGAGCAGATCTTTAACATCAGCTGCAGTCTTCTTCTTCTTTGATGCTCGAAATTCATCAATTAAGATATCCTTCAGAAAAGACTTCGTCATCCTGACCTTTGCTGGATCAGAAGAAGCTAAATCACATGCATGCTCTCCGTTAAACGTCTTGCACTGAAACACACCTTTAGTATTGGAAACGAGAGACGCATGAAACCTCCAGCTATAAGATTCATTTTCCTTGTTAATACACCGGACAGTGTAACGTTTCTTGTCACTCTTACGTACTTCAAGTTTGTAACCACTATGATATTCATACTTCTTAACACTATCACGACAATGAATTTTACTTTCGAAAACCTGCCCTACTCCAGTTAAGATGTTTGCCCAAGCATCTGACTTCTTGGGGACCCTTTTGACCAAAGATGAATCATCCGTCAAATCTTCTACAATAGCCACATCGTTGTTTGAAACACAACTTGATGATGACGAAGACGGAAAAACAGAAGAAGAAGGAGGGACAGAATCAACACAAATCTTAAACTGGATGTTAAACTTCAACACATCAATCCCTTTGGAGATGCAGTAGTGAATGAAAAACCTCAACTCCAAATCGTGATTAATAACATGTGAAATTCCATCTACGCTGTAACCAAAAAGTATGAGGTCTTCAGGGACATAAGGCCAGTGTTGTTTCACCACACTAATCATCTCGCTGACAGTGGTTGACTCCGAAACAGCATGCGATACGGTCAAATTGGATAAAGTGAACTCTGCAACAGCCATCTTTGGCCTGCAACAATCATAAGAGATCAACAAAACTAATAAAACATAAAAACAATGTTGACACCATAAAAACAACCAATGTTGATCCATAAAAATAAATATCAACAACCATAATCAGAAATTTATCCAGGTTATTTGCATCAACAATGAAAGTTGATCCAACAAACCTGAATCAACAACCAATGTTGATCCAATAAAACAGCTATCAAAAAACAACAATCAGAAATTTATCCAGGATATATGCATCAACAATGAAAGTTGATCCAACAAACCTGAATCAACAACAAATGTTGATACAAATAATCAGAATATTGTACAAATTTTTCAGTGTCAACATTGAAAATTCTATGTCAACAACCAATGTTGATCCAATAAAACAGCTATCAACAACCAAAAATTCTCCAGGTTATTGCATCAACAACCAATGTTGATCCAATAAAACAGCTATCAAAAATCAACAATCAAAAATTTATCCAGGTTATATGCATCAACAATGAAAGTTGATCCAACAAACCTGAATCAACAACCAATGTTGATACAAATAATCAGAATATTGTACAATTTTTCAGTGTCAACATTGAAAATTCTATGTCAACAACAAGTATTTTAATACAAATAAACAACATCATATGTGTTACTTTGCATCGCATTAGTATGCAATCAGTGCAAATGTGAATTTGCAACATGAAAATACCACATACATGCTCCATGTCAAAAAATTCACTGCAAACCATAAGAAAAAGCCTAAAATAACCTAAGATACAAATTCAGATTACGTCGCACATCACTCGGGGGCTGTGCCCCCTCGTGAAAGATATATACAATGTCGAATGTTAGATATTTAAACTGAGTATATAAACACAAACTTGTAACTTCAAATTGATTACACTAACTTCTAACTACAAAATTATACCAAAATTGATCAACATTATGAAATTCTACTACTAATTCTCAACAAGTATACTCAAACAATCAGTATTATCCAAAAAAAATTCTCCTACTAAGTGATCAACAGTATGAAATACTCCAGAATAATTCAAAACCAAAACAGAATAGTTCATTAAAAAAACATTGAATTATGAACCGATCTAAAACTCAAAACAGTAGAAATTCAAAAAATCAAAAACCGGAGATTGGAGATTGAAGAATACCTGTTTAAGATATGAATAACGATCTCGAATTCCAATCAATCCAGTAGAATCAAAACACAAAAGAATCGAGTTTCCAAAATTTCGATCTCTGTAACAAAAAATACAAATAAAACTGAAATAAAAAAAAAACAGATTGAGATACTACAAATCGAACATGCAAATATAAAACAAATCACAACTCCTCTTCAATCACGAATCAACATTACCAATTTGTTTTAAAGATTGAGAAAATTTTGTTGATTCTGTTGTTGACGAAGAAACGATTTTAGATCTGATAAAATCAATTTTGTTGTTGATTCAGAAACGACTGATTCTGTTGTTGATTACGATCTTGATGAAAATAGATTCAGTAATAGAAGAAGAATTGATTCTGTTGTTGATTTGAATTTTTTTTTTTCTTCAGCTGACGAACAGCTCTGCCTCTCTCGCGTTTTTTTTCTTTTTCCGTTGAGAAACTCTAGTTTGGTTTATGAAACATTAATTATATAGAAAGGGTAATTTTGTAATCTCGCAAAATTCTTAATGGACCCCTGATGGGCTTTGGATGGAGAGGGGTATATTTGTTGCTTCATAAGGATAATTTTGAAGCCCGTCAAAAAAGAGGGTATTTATATAATTCCCACTAAATAAATTTTGTTTTGGGTTGTTTTGGTATAGAAACAACACCAATGGATTTGGTTGTGGTTAAGTTGGTGGATCCAGTGAAACTCCTACCCCGAAATTTTCCTGTTTGTTTCTGCTTGAGAGGGCAAGTGCTTTCAACAAATACCAATCTTACCAACTTTTAAACACCACCAAAATTCATTGGAGCTATTGTTATATCATATCATATTATATTCTATACGAAAAGTCTAAACGAACCGAAGTGAAAAACTACGAAAAAAACCGACAGATACAAATAATGTGGGCCCTGCTAACATCAAGAGGGGTGGGGTCCAGTGGGTCCCACAAATAATGGGAAATCTGTGAGAGGCGGTTTTTCACCCTTGTTTTTTCCACGGTCAATTAAGAATCACTCATGATACTCTATTCTATATACTTTGACGTGTAAGAGTCAAGGTGGGACAGAACAGTTGAACTTAGGTTGTTACTCTGATGCTGGAATTAACCATAATTTGCAACAACTGCATTGCCCAGAGTAAAAATGTGGTACAAGGCTGATCAACTTTGTCCAGCACCAGGGCCGGGCCTGATAAGGTTGATATAGTAAAAAATTGAAGTTCATGCCAGAGGCAGAAAATTCCCATTAAACAACAGCAGATGAACAACTTCATTTCTTTTTCTATATTCAAATATCTGCTTGTATCATTTGTTTTCACATACAAAAGGAGAAAAATATCACAATATCATTATCTGTGTTTACAAGAAAAAAGAATATACAAAACAATTTTGTACTTGTATATGTATTGTGTAGTGTATTAGTCGTCAGAAACATCAAACATAACTCGTGGAATGAACTAGTTACAAGTCACAAATGTTACCGCCAATCTGGACAGGTTTCTTAAGCTAGCATTATCCGTTTTCGTCCTCTTTTTTCTTTGTCAATTTCGAAATGGTCATCACAAATCAAACCACAAACTTAGCGTCACTGGAGGAAAGTTAAGCAGAAAAGGGAATTAAAACGTCTACCTGTTTTGTTGAACATTTTCATGTTTTCAACTGCCTTTCAAACCCCAATTCATGTTATGAATGCACAACCTAATTGGTATGCTCTTCTTTTTTTAACTGTTCTGCCAAGGCATATGGTTGTTTTAACTGCCCCAGATGACTGTTTGTTGTGTTATGGCTACTGTTCTTAGGTGCTGGCACATCATGATTATGTTTCCCCTCATATGTTGTAATGACAGCTTTAGGGTCTGCTGAAGCTCTTTCAACATGCTTACGCACATTACACCCAGTAGTTGTGCATTTGTAGTAGCTCCTGCAGATACTCATCAAATACAAAACAAATCAGAATTGATAAATTGTATCTGGACTTCGAAAAATGAATTCAGTGGAACGTAATGTGCATAAAAATAAATTTTGATGTAGGTTTTATTGCATCTAGGTTGGAAGTCATATTGATGAGTCTAATGACCCAAAAGTAACCTCCATTTTACCATAGTATTTAACCCATGTCGGAGGCCATTATCATATATCAATGCATAACGAATTGTTCAGTAATATGAAACAGGAAACTTAAGGATGAAGAACGTGGGTTTTCCATTGGATAATAGGATGTCAACAACATAGACTTAGAAAGGGCTAGCTACAAATGTGTACCTTGGATGAGGATTTCCTTTGACAACTTTTTGCCCATACTTGCGCCACCTAAAGCCATCGTCCAAAAGATCAACTTCACTTGTTGTCTGCACAATAATCCTCGACCCTATCTTATGGGATGATGACGGTTCCGATACCCTAGATCCGGTGTTTCTGACCAATTAGAACAGATATTAGCAACAGTGCAAAATTTAACAAACATATAGCTAGAGTGACCATTTTATTAGTTGAACACTCACTGTCTTTTTGGCTCAGGTACATCATCATCTTCCTCATCAGATCTCATTTCAGCTCCATCACCATTTTCCCCATCTTCACTCAATCCAGACAACTGTTCATGTGTTGCTTGTGAAGATTCATGATCGTATGATTTGGATAAATCTCCATACTCGGAATGCATGAAATTCATATTCCCTTCAGAATTTGCAACTTCTTTTGCACGCCTACTAGTTTTCGGTTTTTGATGGTTGTGCTTCCCTGTATAGATAATCTCAGTCACATGCCCGTCAAGAGAGCGCTCCACCTTTTTCTTTACAGGACAATTTGTACTGGTACATTTGTAGTAGCTTCTAGGATATTCACTGCCTTTCACTTGCTTCTGCCCGTATTTCCTCCAGTTGTAGCCATCATCAGCTGGCTTATCAACAGCAGGGGGAAGATGTTGAAATCTAGTGTCAGAGTGATGGGGCTCTGAGTATTCTGTCATTCTTTTAGAGTTGGATGTAAAGGGCTGAATGAATTGGGTTGCAGTAGTATTTGAAGTATAAGGTTGTAGTGCTAATGTAGCTGTAGAATATGCTGATAGAGAAGTCGGATACTCAGCTTGGCTGTGCATAATAGATTGGGAATGAACAGCTTGAGCAGTAACTTGCGCTAGGGCTTGTTGGTGGGAGATCCCAATGGTACTCTGCACATACACAAATTAGATAATAAACGCACCATACAAGAAAATCAACTGCTACATAGACACGTGCCAAAAAAGATCGACATTTCAATAGTTCAGACATGGTGTTCATACAAGCAAGTCACAAACATTGAGCATATTCCAATCTGTACTGCGGTTTGCAACAAAGATAGAACTAACGAGACAAAACACACGAGAAAATGAATCAACATCTTACATTAAACATGAGACTCATTGCATACAATCTATAAAATTAATCCGACGATATAGTATTCCACGCAAATTTGGACAAAATTTCAATATCAAGACATTCAACACACCGCTAAATCCAAATTATAACTCAAACTACAATAACAACAAAAGGGAACAACAATTTTAACATCAAAAATTAAACCTTTTTTTTTGAGGTTTTCCTATTGAATTCCAAATTTCCAAGAACAAAGCTTTCAAATTTAAATAGAGAAATCACAAATTACCTGATTAGGAAGAAACATTCTAGGAGAATCAAACAAGCTAGTTGGACTTAACCCAACAGGAACAGTAAACATAGGAGGTTGAGCAATCATTAAATTCAACGAATGATTTTGTTTAATCCTAGAATCTCTAACACCGCCACTTCCTCCATGTTGATCAAAATGACTCATATCTTCACCAAAGAAGGAATTTTGTTGTTTCCAAGCAGAAATAGGTGAACCCATAGCACCAGCAAGCAGTTGCGAAAATGATTGTGCTGGATCATTATCTGTAGAAAAGAAATTTGCAACAAGTGTCATAGGACCAGGACTTGTTCCACTTCCATTTCCTCCATTATTAACAGCAAAGATATTCTCTAGTGTTGAACGTGGTGGTAAGGTAATTGTTGGACGTGTTGTTGCTGATGATATTATTCCTCTGTTCTTATCTGCCATTATTATCGATTCTCTGAAACTCTCTTGTTGTTGTGTTGGATTGGATAATATTCAGTTAGGGTTTTGAAGGGTTTGATATTATTCTGAGAAGTACTATAATTTTTTTGTTTTGTCTTGAGAGGAAATCAACATCCTTTTTGGTTTTTCTTTCTTTGTTTCCTTTGCTTTTAGAAATGAAAGACCAAACAAAGTCCACGGCGAAAGAGAGATGTATGAAAGTGACATTATTCACTTAAATTCCTTCCAAATTAAACTCAAATGAAATTAAAAGCAAAAAGTTAATTTGGACGTAAAATTTCAGAACGATTTCTAGAAACAAAAGTGTCGATTTTTTGTGAAGCAGAATATCTTTACTTCCGACATCTAACTGCGCTATAAGTGCACGAACGAACCAAAGTGGTGCATGAATTGGTATGGTCAAAGCAATTCATGTCCAATGCAATGTTCCATTTGGTATGGTCATTCAGGCGTAACCTCTTGTAACAAGGTTCACCTGAGCCATCTGAAAAGGTCTTTGTCAGTTGAGATCTCTGCACCAATTTTTTTTTAACAGGAACCTTGTTGGACTATATATTGACTTGATCTTGTTACAGCCCAATGTGTTGGGGAAAAGTTTGTGCAGAACTGCAGATTGAGCAATCAGTCAATGACCATGGAGATAGGTCATGCAGTCACGCGCTATTATTCATTTAATGGCAGAAATTAAAAATTGGACAAATTGAGACAAAAGTCGGGGGTGATATAATATGGATAATAAAATGCATACATATCTGTAATGTATACTATTATGCAACTATGCAAGTGGCTGCTTCTAATGAATACAATAGTAAACTAAGGGTCATTTTCTTTCCAGCCCTTTGAAGATTGCCCACCGACTTTATTCTACAGAAATTCGACAGTTAACGGAGCCAGAGAGGAAAAATCATCAGGTTTGTTCAACCCACAAATTTTGCAGATTCCAGTGAACAATCCAATTATACGAGCAAAGCTTGTGGAATTTGCAAAATGCAGGAGAGCCGAACCAGACAAGAAGAGAACCCCAAAACTAACAGCACCGCAAGCAAGAAAACAATCATGCTAACAAGGAATATTCGAAATTCAGCTGACAATTATAAATGAAAATTAGTATACATATGATTTAATAAATATGCCTATTGGAGTTGTAATAAATTTGAGGAGTTTCACTTTAATGTTGGCTCTTTTGTTTTTCAACTCTTGGAAAGGAAAATGTCAAATTAATATTTTAGGAAACAAATTCATCAGTAGTTTCAATAGCCAACACTAAACTTTACCTCATCATCATCGTTTTTTATAACCATGTATGACGACATGTGTAGTTCACCCCGAAAGTGATATCACCGTCCGTCATGGAGGTCAGCTACCGCGTTAAAGTAATGTTTGCCATTACTATTAGATTCTTGCCAAAAGTCACATGCCCCTGTTCAGTTCACCAACCAACAAACATCTTCAAGAAAATTCAATAATAACATGATACTCTTCTGCAAATGCCTCACTTGAATTCTTAATTATGATATAATTGTTGGGTACTGATATTTACGATCTGATAATTCTACCGTATTCATTATCTTGCCGACATATCAAATTTTTTTTTCTCTTTTCGTATTGTTTAAATATATTCATACTTGAGGACAGAGATATCAAAAGACATCATTTGTTATGTGAAATGTCATACATGCCTGCCCATACCTGATTCCAAATGATATAGCAATTGAAATAGAAGAAAACGCCTTTTCCACCAAGGAACCCACCTTTTCAACCTAGTTTCAAGAAATGGGGATATGTATGGAGAGACTAGAAACTGAAAATTGGTCTACATCATAAGATTTTTTTTCCTTTTCTTCTATCAAGTACAAAAGGATGGGAATTCTCTAACACAAATCATTGACCATATATGTTTAATGTCCACTAGATGGACAGATTAATGGAAACAAAATCCTAATCAGTTTTTAAAACCCCAACAGTTAGTCTAAAATATATATTACCTTTAATTCATCTCAGTGACGTGCCTAAAATGCTAGTTTATTTAGAAAGGTGTTGTTCGTGCAGGGCACCTAACCAACAAGTCATCTCAGAGACAAGAATGAGACCTGTTTGATAGATTGTTGTGTGTTCGTGCTGTTGTGATTCTAAGCTTCTAACAACAACTGGCTCAATTTTAACAACGATTCTTTATCTCTTGATAGTTTGACCATGTCTGAAGCGGGTGAAAGAAACAAACACACCGGACCATGTCTGAAGCGGGTGAAAGAAACAAACACACCGAACCGTAATTTCTATTGAGCGCTAAATGAGTCTCTCTGGGAGTAATTTCTAGAAGCTTGGATTTACTCAGGTCAACTCATGTAAAAATAATGAGACCAGATCAACAATTCACATAGGTATACAAGACAGAAAGTGCATTTGAATTTTAGTATAACTGCCCAATTGGATTACCAAAAAGTATGATCTGGATTGAACATAAGATTAGTGTAACGATTTCAATATAAGAGACAGGGAGGTAGCTAATGCAAATTTATATATTAGAAAAAGAATTAGAACAATCAAATGGAACCTGGTGTTTGGTTCTTCTAGATCTACTTCTGCTAAAAATATCCCCCCTTTCTTTGGTGCTTGCCTGGCTACTTAGTCTCCTGCTTATATGGAAGTTGACAAGGAGCCATTCGATTTTTTGATTTGTACTGACCAAGCATTTCGGCAACAGTTCTGCAACGACATTCATTACCAGGACGAATTACATCCCCGTAAACAGCCATCTCGACCACATCAAGCTCCTTGTCTGCATCAAAGGAATGCAACATATGTTAACCGGGAGAAAATCAAGTATCGGGGCTGTTTGGTAACCATTATTTTAATGGATTATCAGCTTATAATCCATTATGCAGATTATAATGGATTCTATATGCGTTTGGTAACCATTATAATAATTGCTTATTTTAATCATGATTGAAAAAATTCATTATTTCCATAAACAGGAAAAAATTGTTTTGAAAATTTATTATAATCAATTATTTTTTCTAAGGAACTCAAATTGAATTTTTTTCTTCTTATTTTCTCTAAACTAACAAGAGAGAGACAAAAAAACAACATAGGCCTAAAAAAGATATCCTAGATCATTGTTCTTTCCTCTCCTTTTTGAGATCATCATTTTAAGATAATCAATTATCTGAAAAAAACATTTGGAAAAATTTATTTTTAAAATGATTATATCAAAATCATTTATCAATTTATGATTATCTATAATCATAAATAGATAATCATAAATTTTACCAAACAAGGCCATCACTTAAGTGTAGGGTAACTCCCTCAATTAATCTACTGATGGTTGTTTACTGCAGAAGAAATAAAGTATACTGAAAAAAGCCTCTAATGTCCTTGGACCAACTGCACCTTGTTATTCAAAATTCTTGCGTTTAGACATGTATTGCCGGCTCGCAATAGACACCACAATAGCTCTGCTAGCCCTTAAATCCTTACATGTTTTAACTCTGGATAAAGAATGGATGCCTTTTTCTTCAATATGAGCCTGAACGTAACCTAAGAAGAATGTAGATAACATCAAACAAACCCTAACTCTCGTGTCCCCTTTTCTAGTGTCTTTCTAGGCTGCTATGTCCGCCACCAACACTCGTACATATGTCATTGTTTTTCATACCCTTACATCTAGATACTCAACCAAGAATGATCCAGAGTCAAGACATAGAGTAAGTAAACATTGAAAGTCTTCGTAGAATGCCACTAGTTCCAAGTTCCAACATGAAAATATCCATGTCGAATTGGCGATAAAACTGCCACCAATAACTGTTAGAAACCAACACACCCTTCTAGTATTCAAGTAGACTTACTAACTACCCAGATTCGTCAATCAGTTTCCTACAACTAAAAAAAGGTTCACATAGTCTATCAAAGTTTAAGAGTCTCACTACTATAAGTTCAAAACACCAAGCATCTCATAAGCATCATAAGGCCTGAAAGTAGTCAGTGAACAATGTGCTACAGACTACAGTCCCACAAAATATGAAAGCCGCAATGATGAATACCAAAATTGAAGTACTTACCAGTAAACTTGATATCACAAGAGAATCCCTCCAACTCAGATTTGCCCAATTTGTCATTATCTGATTTATACCTATTCACCCTAGTCTGAAGAATTTGACAATTCTCTACAGTAGATTCTCCACCTGCAGCAAAATCCCAATTTCACTTAAATTCAACTAAATCTTTTTCCAATGACAACCCATTGAAACCAAAAATTATTAAAGTGCAGGCGGGTACCTTTGGAGAAAGGGATAATATGATCGTATTCAAAGCATAAACAACCTTGACAATTGCAAAAACGTTTACAAACAATATTGCCAGCAGCATCTTTTCTCCATCTTTCTGGATGACGTCCTATTAATACCTCGGCTTTTGCCCAACATAAACTCTTTGCTTTAGCATCAAAAAACCTTGGTCTTTCCTCTTTGTTGTTATTTTTAGTGGGAGATCGACCAGGAGAAGAAGAAGTCGATGTCATCTTTCTTCCTAGTTTCACTCTCTCTGGTTCCGCGTTATTATATGCTCCTGTTTGTACAGAAACACTGGCCCTATCTCAATACCTTCATCTATGTATGAGAAGAAATCATTTCATCACGGGGCGGTGGCGCAGTTGGCTAGCGCGTAGGTCTCATAGCTATAGAGTGATCCTGAGGTCGAGAGTTCGAGCCTCTCTCGCCCCAAATCTTTTTTGTTTTTCTAACTCTTCTTTCTCTTTTGCCTTCCATTTTCAAGGAAGACCTTTCTCGTCTTCCAAGCGCCCTAGATGCTCCACCCCTCGGATATTAACAACTGGCGGTTAAGTAGTAGTTGTTTTAATTAATGTATATGCTTTTAAAGAAATCATCCAAATAGTTATGATACTGATGGTTCAAATGCAAATAAATTTCCATTGATTAGATAAACATAACACCAAACTAAAATATAAAACAAAAGTAAAATATAAAACAATAGTTCATACATTTATCAATAACACCAAATCAATTAGTTCATACATTTATCAATCCAATCCACCGAAAAATACCTAGGACTTTTCTAGAAGTGTTTTCCGTATAGTGTAAAATGCATAAAAGTTCTGCAACCATATTTTGAGCATCCACTAATTCTCCAAATCAATTATTTCATACATTTATCAATCCAATCCACCAAAAAACACGTAGGACTTTCCCGGAAGTGTTTTCCGTATAGTGTAGAAATGCGTAAAAGTCCTGCAACCATATTTTGAGCATCCACTAATTCTTTATGGACAATGCTTGAATTCATGATCGTCATCTCCACAGTGCTCGCAATGTAATAACCTCTTCTTCAATTTGGCTATAAGTTTGAATTTTCTGCACGGTGTTGCAAATTTTTTCCTTCTTGTTTAACCTTCATAGTATCAACTAACATATGTGGTTCCCCTGGTCAATTAAGATCTTGACATTACCAATATCTGAGCTTTTTCGGTTGTGATTAAATGACCATTCTGATGCGCGAACAACCTTCCTGTGCACACTTTGAATACATCCAAGGGCATTGCATAAGACTGTGGTTATCCATGAAACATAATGGACAAACCTCTTTTGCTTTCACACATAATATTTGCCTCCCTTTGCTTTTAGAAAACATTGAGGGTGATGTTGGAGGATAATGATTTTTGTTGGTTACGTTGAGAATGAAAAGTGGTGTGGCATTAATAAGAAGAAATAGAGCTGTTATTTTATAGTTGTTGGCAATTCATGTGGGGCGGTCCAGGTGAAGCCGCGCGGGGCTATTTTAACCGCCAACTGAAAAAGCGGGGGTCTAACAACCACACCCAATATTTCGCTTAGCAATCTGTATGGACAAACTCCAATATACTTTCTAGAGAATCACCTAGACAATCAGACTCAATCTAGAGAAAAGTATATCAAAAAGTTTATATCTCAATCTCTCGATTTGATCTTTACTCAAGCAAATAGAAACTTGCGAGTCTTTATCAAAGAGAGATAACTTGGATGGTACCAAAGACCAATATCCAAAGTGTCAATCAATTTAAATCAACAACCAAAAGGTCGGATATTCTAATTGATTACGCACAACTTGTGATATTTCAATTATATAAACAAATATAATACGGAATAAAAATAACACAGACACCAGAATTTTGTTAACGAGGAAACCGCAAATGTAGAAAAACCCCTGGACCTAGTCCAGATTGAACACACAATGTATTAAGCCGCTACAGACACTAGCCTACTCCAAATTAACTTCGGTCCGGACTGTAGTTGAACCCCAATCAATCTCACACTGATCCAAGGTATAGTTATGCTCCTACGTCTCTGATCCCAGCAGGATGCTACGTACTTGATTCCCTTAGCTGATCTCACCCACAACTAAGAGTTGCTACGATCCAAAGTCGAAGACTTTAATAAGCAAATCTGTGTCACACAGAAAAGTCTATGGTAATAGATAAATCCGCCTCCCACGAATATACCTACGAGTTTTTGTTCCGTCTTTTGATAAATCAAGGTGAACAGGAACCAATTGATAATCCAGACTTATATTAGGAATAACAGCCTAATATTATCAATCACCTCACAATAATCTTAATCGACGCAGCGAAAAAAGATATTGTGGAATCACAAACGATGAGACGAAGTGTTTGTGATTTCTTTTTATCTTGCCTATCGGAGTTATAAATCTCAAGCCAATTATTCCAATTGTACTCGTACGATAAAAACAACAAGATCAGATCACACAACTACAAGAAAAGTAGTATCGGTCTGGCTTCACAATCCCAATGAAGTCTTTAAGTCGTTAACCTGGTTTAGAAGAAGAAACCAAAGGTTAAAGGAGAATCGACTCTAGCTTAGCACAACTAGTATCACACAGAATGTGTGGGGATTAGGTTTCCCAGTTGCTAGAGTTCTCCCTTATATAGTATTTCAAATCAGGGTTTGCAATCAATGTTATCTTAGTAACAAAGCATTCAATATTCACCGTTGGATGAAAACCTAATTAGATTCAAGATAATATTTCTCAACTGTTGGATCGAAACCTTAGCTTGTTACACACAAATGAAATGTCCAATTTTGGGTTTATGACCGTTCCCCAACATTAACATTTGTTGGTTCAACAATAGTTAACCAAATGGTTAGCCATATGATCACTTTCATATCAACCATATTCTTCTTCACCATAACTAGTTCAAATGACTCAAATGAACTAGTTAGAGAGTTGTTCAATTGCTTAGATCTTATGTAACTACACAAGACACAATCGAAGCAAAACCGGTTTGATTCACTCGAATCGGTTCATGAACTTTATAGCCACGGTTTGCAAAAGCATTCCTTAGTTTATATAAACATGAGTTTAAGAACAACCGATTTTAGATATAACCTACTCAAGTTCGCGGACTGGGTTCGCGGACTTAAGCTCACGGAAGGAGTTCACAAACTCCAGCAGAAATTCTCGGGTCGAGAACTTCCGCCAGTTCGCGGACTTGGCTCACGCCACATTCCGTTTCTCTTAATCAACAAAGTTCGCAAACTTTGGTTCAAGGAATAAGGACTTATACATATATGTGTTTCCACAACAATGCTTATATCCTACCAAAGGATATGTAATCTAAACTCCCATTTCAATCATTGAAACATTCTCAGAGGACGTTATATAGCCGTTATTCACAGACCATTTTTCGTCAGAGCAATTTTCAAAGTGATTGAAACATAACATGACATTCGTCACTAGGTAAAGATGAATTTGGCTAAAGCGAAAGCTTACCAACACATATTTCGAGAAATAGATAAGCGAGTTAAACTCGGCTCGAAATAGCAAATGTGTATAATGAAAGTCTATATATCAAAACGACTTTTGTCTCAAGAAATAGGAGATAGAGTAAATAGACTTTTGAGTGACAGATAAGTTCAAGTCTCCACATACCTTTTAGTCGATGAAGTTCCACCAGTTCATTGAGTAGTCCTTCGTCTTGTATGATGATTGCCATGGAGTCTTGAGCTCAACTACACTTTCTATCCTAGTCCGAGACCTTTAGCTAAAATAGGCTAGAAATCAAGACTTATAGTTTTGATCACTAACATTGACAAACATGCTTGAGATAGCAACGCATGAGAGTTCGACCGAGCAATGCTCTAACAACGATACATATCCAACGGTTCAAATATCATACCCTATAAATTCAACTCTTCCCATCTCCAAATTCACACCTTCAACACCATTTTATAATTTCACTTCAATCTCAATCTTTCTTTCTAAAACTCTTAATCTCTCAATCTGTAGAAAAATGTCTGCTAGAATTCCTAGTTCTAAATTTACTCACGAAGATAATTTAGCTATTTCATATTATAGAAAATATTTTGTGTGATCAAGCCATGTCGCACATGTCTTTTTGGCAAAATATTTTCACGATGTTTGTTTCAGAAATGGAGATCCCTTGTAAACCGAGATGCTCGTGGATTGTCTGCTCGTTTTAATCAATTAATCATGTCGTTACGTGATTCCTTGCTCCGGTAAGGGAAATTGATCGAGAAAAGCTTAACAGTGAAACTGAAGCTAAAATGATCCAGATAGCTCTACATGAATGGTAGGAAACTCACGAGAAACCTTTTGTTTACGAAACTTGTTTCAACATCTTAAAAGATGTTCCATCTCAATCACATCTGTACTGCACCCGAATGGCTCTCCCTCTCTTTAATATGGAAGATAATGTTACTCTTATTTGATGTTGACTACATATTGTAAGGAGAAATATGACTAGTGATTATTTATGGGAAAGGGTGTGTCAAAGGTTTGTATCGCTGCAAAATGAACATTTAAGAACCAACAAGAGCCTTAAACTAAGATTTTCATTCATCAATAAGGATGTTAGACGTTATACAAAAGTTTTGTGGATGGTTCACGATGAGAATCCTGAATTGTCCAATGAAGAACTGGTGAGTATCTTAATACCTTTGTCCTCATTGAGCAATTGCATCATATTTTAATTAAAATCATATTAACTAACTTGTTATTTATCATTTTTTTTCTCCAGAAAAACCATGACTCAAGCCTAGTTTATTAAAGAAAACAGAAGAAAGTTTAAGCATTTTGAATGATATGAACTCTATAAGCTTTATGTGTCTTGATTTGATGTTATTGTTGTTGTTGTTGTTATGAAATCAAGTTATTTTATATGCAAATCTAAATGTAATAAGTATCTCTTAATATAAAATGGAAGTCTAATTTAAGGTTTAAATATTTTTATTTATTAATATTACTGCCACTTACTTCTTTTACATAAGATATAAAGTTAGACAATATTAAGAACTTAAATAACAACTTCAATAAAAATGTAGTACAGTCTTTGTCCTACTGGTTATCTTCATTTGATGTATCTTCCATTCAATGCGCTTGTGAACTGTTTCTACTTTGTTATTGGAACTTCTATTTTTAACTTTCAAAACTAGAGCTTTTCTTAATTTGCCTTTTAGCGGAATATTTTCTTGGATTAACTTTTAAAACTTGCACTTCCCTTTTAATATGTTTAATCTTTTTAAAACTACTACATATCTTAGAAACAACAGCTTCAAGTTTTGCATCAAAAAAAAGTATAATATTCCCTCCGTTTCAAAATAATAAGCTGGTTTCTTGTGCAATTTACACATGAAACCAGCCTATTATTTTGAAACGGGGGGAGTAATTTTTTTCAAACATTTAACTTAACAAATTTAAAACAACTACAATAAATTAGAAGAGATTAGTAGAGAAAATTCAAGATAAGTGAATTTTGGTGTGGGTGGAGTGTTTGAAGGGGTGACAATTTATAGGGGTAACAATGTTACCACTTTTTTTTACTGTAGCAGATTTATTAAGACCGCCAGCGGGCATTTTCTTTAGCCCCGGATATTGTTAAACCGCCAGCGGGTTTTCTTTAGCCGCGCACTTCTTGGTAAGCTGCCCATTACTTTTACCACGGTGGAAAATTCACTTTTCCATCCACCTGGATAAATATATTTTTCCATCAGTTGAGTTCCATAGGAACTACACTAACTTAGTTACATCCAACGGTGGTCGAGACTTCAAGCCTCTCTTACCAATTTCTTTTTGTTTCTCTAACTTTCTCACCCCAAATATTTTTGTTTTTCTAAATCTTCTTTTACCTTGTATTTTTTATGGTTGCTCGAAAATATTTGGGCCTATTAACTTAGTCACATCTAATAAAAGTGGTTATGAGATGTCTTATAAAAGAAAATATCTTTACAATCATTTATCTTTGATCTCGAGGTTGAGACTTCGAGCATCGCCGCATATCTTTTCGTTTTTCCAACTCTCTCGCCCCAATTTTTTTCTTTCTTCCTAACTCTTCTTTTGCCTTGCATTTTTTTGGACTACTCATAATGATTTTGGGGCTACTAATTTAGTTCCATCGAATGACTGGCTGTGAGGTGTTTTAAAAATAAAAAATGTTATACGATCATCTACCTTTACAATATGTTAGAGCATAGCTCGGTTGAACCCACCAAATGTTGGTATGTCAAGTTTGGTTGTCATATTTTAGTGAATCAAAACTCATCTAAGAGTCGCTTGATTATGTACTAGAGACAACTTCGTATAGGTTAGACTAGAAAGTCTAGGAATATGAGACATACAAGTATTACTCGAAGACCTGAAGAACGTGAAGAATTAACGATCTACAAAGAGTACATCATCCTTCCTCTTGAGGTTATTAATATTGACTTGAACTGTTTCATTCCTAACGTATCTTTCAAGTCGTGCTATATTGAAAACATAACTGCGAAGCTGTGAATGAATATCTTACTCTAATAATGAGACATGATCATATGATCATAGTATTAAGGAATTAGACTACGAAGTATAACGCTTATCTTTTGAACTTCGTAGATATGACATCGACATAATCTTATGAATGCTATTGTGATTATGTGTATGGGTAAAGGTGAACATTTCATCCTAGGAAACAATGTTTACATTTGTTTAAAGGAGGTACATTCATGAACTTGTTTTATGAATCGAAAGGGAAATCGCTAGGCTTATTGGTATTGTTATTCATTGCATATCTTTGGATTACCAATATGTGTGAGTTAGTAGAACCGATCATAACTTGTTATGTATCTTGGTATAACTAATCACAATGCCTGACTTATGAACTGGTATGACTAGTTTTGATTAATTAGTGTAACCGATCCTAAGTAATCACCTGAGATGGTATGATCCATTTTTGTAATTGGTGTGACCGATCCTAGTAATTGGTATGACCGATCACAAAAGAGTTGTGTAATCGAACCTTGTAATTGGTGTAACCGGTCCTAGTAGTAGGTGTAACCGATCCTGGTAATTGGTGTAACCGATCCTGGTAATTGGTGTAACCGATCCTAGTGACTTGTGTAACCGATCACAAGCAATACCATGAGTATATGGTAACCGGTCCTGGTAATTGACGTAACCGATCCTGGTAACTGACGCAACCGGTCCTTGTAACTTGTGTGTCCGATCACAGGTAATCCATATTAAGGTATAACTGATCCTAGTGATTAGTATAACCAATTGAACCCATGGTTGTGATTTGATATTTGATCAATCACATAGTTGTCTTGGAATACAGATGAACCAATTCTAAACTTGTTTGGAAGTGTGGTATAATCGATTCCAAGATTGTAAATATGAAAGATGACTTACAAAGAAAAGATGTCAACATAATTTGAACACGAACAATAACTCTTATCTTTTATTGTTCAAAGTTATTCCTTAATTACTCAAGGAGATCCCGATCCGAAATAAATTAAGAATCTTTTAATTAAGGTTGTTAGTTTCATATGCTTTAATTACCAGCAATTAAATGCATATCTCAAGAGAATAAAAATTAGTAATGTGCATTTACTAATTGGATATTTTTTATTGAGATATTTCGGAAAATATTGGACAAAGCATTTCCAGGAATTATGAAAACCGATTTGGGCATTTATTGCATATCTTGAGAATACTTCCGGTTTTGGAAATTCCTTGTTGCCAAACATCCTTGGTCTATGAATACCTAAGTTTGCATTTCTAGCAAACTATCCTAAGATCCAAGCAACTTCATATTTTTGTTGTTTCTGGTGGAGCCATCTATCCGGAGAGGAAAGTGAAAATGCGGGGGTCTAACAACCACACCCAACAATTCGTTTGGCAATCTGAGAGGACTTACTCCAATACACTTTTTAGAGAATCAACTAGACGGTCAAACTCAATCTAGATTAAAGTATATCAAAGATTTTAATATCTCTAACTCTTAATTCAATCCGCAATCAGCAAATAGAAATCTGCGAGCCCGATTGAATATAAGAGGAGTTTCTTGAACGGTACCAAAGACCAATGTTCAAGTGTCAATCAATGTAAATCAACAACCAAAGGTTGGATATTCTAAATGATTGATCTTAACGCACAACCTGTGATATTTCAATTATATAACAAAATATAATGCGGAAAAGAAATAACACAGACACCAGAATTTTGTTAACGAGGAAACCGCAAATGCAGAAAAACCTCGGGACCTAGTCCAAATTGAACACCACATTGTATTAAGCCGCTACAGACACTAGCCTACTACCAATTAACTTCGGACTGGACTATAGTTGAACCCTAATCAATATCACACTGATTCAAGGTACAGTTGCGCTCCTTACGTCTCTGATCCCAGTAGGATACTACGCACTTGATTCCCTTAGCTGATCTCACCCACAACTAAGAGTTGATACGACCCAAAGTCGAAGACTTGATAGACAAATCTATCTCACACAGAAAAGTCTATAGGATTGAATAAATTTGTCTCTCATAGAAATACCCAAGAGTTTTTGTTCCGTCTTTTGATAAATCAAGGTGAACAGGAACCAATTGATAAACCGGACTTATATTCCCGAAGAACAACCTAGTATTATCAATCACCTCACAATAAACTTAATCGACTAGCGAAACAAGTTATTGTGGAATCACAAACGATGAGACGAAGTTTGTTTGTGATTACTTTTCTATCTTGCCTATCGGAGATATAAAATCTCAAGCCAATTATTTCAATTGCACTCAACACGATAGAAACAGCAAGATCAGATCACACAAATACAAAGATAATAGTTGGGTCTGGCTTCACAATCCCAATGAAGTCTTCAAGTCGTTAACCTACAGGGTCTCGAGAAGAAACCTAACGTTAAAGGAGAATCGAATCTAGTTATGCAACTAGTAACACACATGAGGTGTGGGGATTAGGTTTCCCAGTTGCTAGAGTTCTCCTTTATATAGTTTTCAAATCAGGGTTTGTAATCCAAGTTACCTTTGTAACAAAGCATTAAATATTCACCGTTGGATGAAAAACCTGATTCAACCAAGCTAATATCTTTCAACCGTTAGATCGAACTTATCTTGTTACACACAAATAAAATGTACCCTCATTTAGGTTTATGTAGCCGTACCTAAACGTGTACACCAGGTTGGTTCACAAATAGTTAACCGAGGTTAGCCATATGATTACTCTCATATCAACCTTATTCATCTTAACCATAACTAGTTCAAATGACTCAAATGAAACTAGTTAAGAGTTGTTCAATTGTTCAGAAAACACAATTGAAATCAAATCGGTTTGATTCACTTGAATCAATCATGAACATTATAGCCACGGTTTGCAAAGATTGCATTCCTTATGATTTAAATGTTTAAGTTCATGGACTTGACCGATTTGACAAAGTAACCAGCTTAAGTATGCGTACTTAAGCAACCATTTTTTGAGTTTGTAAAGTTTCCAAAACTCATCAGAAATTTTCGGTTCAAAAACTTCCGTCAGTATGCATACGTGTACGCATACTTAAGGTGACTAGTTAAGAGTTTTGCCAAAACCAAACTCAGCAGAAATTCTCGGTTTGAGAACTTCCGCCATTATGCGTGCAGGTACGCTTACTTAACCTGTCTCCTTCACCAATTCCGTATACACACATATGCATACTTTTGGCTTCCGGTTTATGGACTTATACAGTAATGTGCGAACACACTACATATGCTTACATCCAAAGATGGTTACATCATCAACTCTTTATTTCAATCATTGAAACATTCTTCTATAATGTCAATAGCCGTTTTCACACACTATTAGCATCAAATCAATTTTCAAGATATTGAAATAATCATTATTAAAACCTTCCAAGTCTTACACCAAATGATTGTATCACACAAACCATGTAAGATGGTACTCGGCAATTTTCTCATGATATAAGATGAACTTGGTCGAAGCGAAAGCTTAACAACACATATTTTGAGAAATATGTAAGCAAGATATACTCAGCTCGAAATCTCAAATGTGTATAAAGAAAACTATATCGTAACACGACTTATGTCTCAATATATGAGATAGTAGAAATAGACTTTCCAAGTGATAGATAAGTTCAAGTCTCCACATACCTTTTGTCGAAGAAGTTCCACAAGCTCCCCTTAGTAGTTCTTCGTCTTCAAGAGATGAACGTCGAGATATTTAAGCTCAACTACACTATCTATGTCCTAGTCCGAGACATCTATAAATAGGCTAGAAATCAAGACTTATAGTTTTAATCACTAACATTGACAAACATGCTTGAGATAGCAACGCATGCGAGTTTGACCGAGCAATGCTCTAACAGAAAGTACCCTAATTAAGAGAAATCTCTTACAACCGCTCGTTTAAAGACTTCAGTGGGATCAAGAAGCTCTACGAGTACCGTTGGTGGGAAACTAGATAATTGCAGTTTATTAGTTTTCGATTGATTTGATTGACTAACGGTTGTTGAACTTTGATTGCACCTAGTTTTGTTTATTCTTGAGAATCTTCTCTTCCGGTATAAGATTCACTCAAACTAGATCGAAGTGTCGACGTGATGTTTAGATTTATTTGTAGATCTAAAGACATCTTGTGATAATCCATTGTTAACAGACTTCGTTCCGTGCGTGATTGATCACAAGAGATTCAAGTGGTGTTGTGCAGGTTTAATTGAAGATTAAAGAAGATTTGAAGACGAAAAAGATTTCTTATTGGTTTCTCATATCTTTGTGTAGCACAAACCTTGATCGGTTGGGATCTAACTAGAATCAGATTTATTCGATTGATTAGTTGCGTGAGATCGGTAACACCTAATAGTTCTCTTGAGTTCTATTTTGATTGTTACAAATCCGAATCTTATTACTTAGTTAATAGAGATTGGATTGATCTAACCAGGAAAAGGAGTTTATTAGTCTAAACGGAAGAGCCTTTGCATATGACTTGAGATATCTTTATCTGGAAAGAATCAATAGAGTTGTTACCAGACAGATTTATTGTTCCTTTACTGTTTGGAATACGATCCAAAGGAATTGTTCCAGTGTGTGCACTTATTGAATGTCGGAAGCGCAAGGATACTGAAGAAACTAAGTGAACTAGGTTTAGTTGCTTGGTCTCAACTATACGAAGTTTGGTGTAGATTTTGTATAGCGGCTTAATTCTGAGAGTATTCAATTCTTGGCTTGGTCCCAGGGTTTTTCTGCATTTGCGTTTACCTCGTTAACAAGATCTTGATGTATCATTTTGTTAGAGAACTGCTCGGTCAAACTCGCAAGCGTTGCTATCTCAAGCTTGTTTGTCAATTTTAGTGATCAAAACTATAAGTCTTGATTTCTAGTCTACTTATAGATGTCTCGGACTAGGATAGATTGTGTAGTTGAGCATTAGACTTCACGACGTTCATCATTGAAGACGAAGAACTACTAAGGAGAGCTTGTGGAACTTCATCAACAAAAAGGTATGTGGAGACTGAAACTCATCTATCACCTGGAAAGTCTATTTCTACTTTATCTCCTATATTGAGACATAAGTCGTGTTACGATATAGTTTTCTATTATACACATTTGAGACTAGCTGAGTTTAACTCTCTTACATATTTCTCGAAATATGCGTTGCCAAGCTTTCGCTTCGACCAAGTTCATCTTATATTCTTGACGAAAGTCAAAAGATGATCATGTGAAAATTGCCGAGTAACATCTTACATGGTTTGTATGATACAATCATTTGGTGTAGACTTGGAATGTTTCATTATGATTATTTCAATATCTTGAAAATTTCTTTGATGCTAATTGTGTGTGAAAACGGCTATTGTCATCCTCGAAGAAAGCTTCAATGATTGAAATAAAGAGTTTAGAACACTTAACCATTATTGGATTGTGACATGTTGTGTACTCTTGCACATATGTTGTCCATGTCCGGGAACCATAGTATGCGTACACGTATGCGTACGGAGTAAGGTTCATGTTCGAGATTTTCTATTCGGGTTGGTGGTATGCGTACATGTTCGCATACTGGCAAAACCAATTTCGATCGGGTATTTCAAGTATGCGTACCTGTTCGTGTTCTTAAAGGTTAAAGTTCTAAAATTGTTTAGTACATGAACTAATACATTTATATAAGGAATGCATTCTTTGCAAACTGTGGCTATAATGTTCATGAATTGATTCGAGTGAATCAAACCGATTTTTGCTTCAATTGTGTTCTTGTATACTTCTATGAGAATATAGCAATTGAAAAACTCTTTAACTAGTTTCATTTGAGTCATTTGAACTAGTTATGGTTAAGATGAATAAGGTTGATATGAGAGTATTCGTATGGCTAACCTTGGTTAACTATTGTTGAGCCAACATGGTGTACACGTTTAGGTACGACTGCATAAACCTAAATGAAGGTACATTTCATTTGTGTATAACAAGCTAAGTTCGATTTAACGGTTGAAAGATATTATCTTGAATCTAATCTGGTTTTCATCTAACGGTGATTATTGAATGCTTTGTTACCAAGGTAACTTAAATTGCAAACCCTGATTTGAAACTATATAAAGGAGAACTCCAGCAATTGAGAAACCTAATCCACGCACCTCCTGTGTGATACTAGTTGTATAAGCTAGAGTCGATTCTCCTCTAACCTTAGGTTTGTCATAAAACCCTGTAGGTTGACGACTTAAAGACTTCATTGGGATTGTGAGGCCAGACCCAACTATTTTCTCTGTAGTTGCGTGATATGATCTTGCATCTTCTACCGTGTTTGAGTACGATCTTCTTTAAGATTGGCTCGAGATTTATTCTCCGATAGGCAAGATAAAAAGTAATCACTAACATCTTCGTCTCATCGTTTGTTATTCCACAATATCTTGTTTCACTACCATACGATTAAGATTATTGTGAGGTGATTGATATTTCTAGGTTGTTCTTCGGGAATATAAGTCCGGTATATCAATTGGTTCCTGTTCACCTTGATTTATCAAAAGATGAAACAAAAATCTTAGGTATTTATGTGGGAGACAAATTTATCTATTCATATAGACTTTTCTGTGTGAGACCGATTTGTTTATCAAGTCTTCGACTTTGGGTCATAGTAACTCTTGGTTGTGGGTGAGATCAGCTAAGGGAATCAAGTGCGTAGTATCTATTTGGGATTAGAGACGTAAGGAGCGCAAATGTACCTTGAATCAGTGTGAGATTAATTAGGGTTCAACTACAGTCCAGTCCGAAGTTCATTGGTTGTAGGCTAGTGTCTGTAGCGGCTTAATACAGTGTGGTCTTCAAACTGGACTAGGTCCCGGTTTTTTTCGCATTTGCGGTTCCCTCGTTAACAAAACTTCGGTGTCTATGTTATTTCTTTTCCGCATTATATTTTGTTATATAATTGAAATATCACAGTTGTGCGTTGAATCGATCAATTGGTAAATCCAACCTTTGGTTGTTAATTGAAATTGATTGATCCTTGAACATTGGTCTCTGATACCGTTCAAGTTATTTCTCTTATATTCAATCGGGCTCGCAAATTCCTATTTGCTAATTGCAGATTGAATTGAGAGATAGAGATACAAAACTCTTTGATATACTTTTCTCTAGATTGAGTCTAACTGTCTAGTTGATTCTCTTGAAAGTATATTGGAGTTTGTCTATTCAGATTGCCAAACGAATTGTTGGGTGTGGTTGTTGTATCCCCGCTTTTTCACATTTACTTTTCCGTTCCGCAATTATAATTGTTGTTATTATAATTTATAGTAAATTACACAAACGTTAACTCCGTATTACTTGATAGTGATCCTATAGAGTTTGGTCAAGTCCGAACTTATTATCAAGTAATCACACTTGGATTGTTGTATTGTCTCAATCTTGTATCCATAGACGATCACACAAAGTGTGAATACCGATTAGTCGTATTGTCTTGACTATGTCCATAGACAATCACTTTCGGTAAGAGGACTTATAGGTGGATAATTTAAAGATTGTGGTGTATTTGGGTACCCTCGTCTTTTCACAGTAAACTTAAACCTATATATTTTTTTGTGTGGGAATTATATAATTGACCCTCTTTTTGACGGGCTTCAAAATTACCATTATGAAGCAACAAATATACCCCCCCACTATTCAAATCCCATTAGGGGTCCATTAAGAATTCTGCGAGATTACCCTTTGTATGTATTTAATATTCTAAAACCAAAAAACAGTTGATTAACGGAAAGAAAAACGAGAGAGAGAGAGAGAGAGTTGTTCTTCCGTCAGCTGAAATCAGGAGAAGAAAAAATTCGAAAATTTTTATGTGAAATCTAGAGATTCAATCACCAGAAAATCATCTTCTTCTTCTTCTACTGAATCTCTTTTCATCAACAACAGAATCAACAAAATCTAGAGATTCAATCAGATCTGAAAGTTGTTTCTTCATCAACAACAGAATCAACAAAATTTTCTCGATCTGTTTTTCTGAAACAAATTGGTAATGTTGATTCGTGATTGAAGATGAGTAGAAATTTATTTTATATTTACATGTTCGATTTGTAGTATCTCAATCTTCATATTTGATTTCAGTTTATTTGTATTTTCTATTGCAGAGATCGAGATTTTGGAAGCTTGATTCTTTGTGTTTGATTCTACTGGATTGATTGTTCATTTACATATTATTTGAATTCGAGATTGTTATTCATATCTTAAACAAGTATTCTTCAATCTCCAATCTCTGGTTTTTGATTTTTGAATTTTTCCGTTTTATTTAGATCGGCTCATAATTCAATGTTAGGTTTGAGTTTTAGCTTCAATGTACTTTGCATGAAGCAGTTCTCGTTTTGAATTATTCTGGAGAATTTCATAGTGTTGATGAGTTAGTGGGAGAATTCTTTGGATAATACTGATTGTTGAAGAATTATTTTGAGTATATTGAATGTTGATCAGTTTTGGTATAATTAGAAGTTAGAAGTTAGTGTAATCAATTATAAGTTACAAGTTAGTGTTTATATACTCAGTTTACATATCTAACGTTCGACATTGAATATATCTTTCACGAGGGGGGCACAACCACTTAGAGTGATGTCTTGACGTAATTTGAATTTGTATCTTAGGTTAGGTTTAGGCTTTTTTCTTATGGTTTGCAGTGAACTTTTAACATGGAGCATGTATGTTCATGTAGTATTTCATGTTGCAGGTTCACATTTGCACCGATTGCATACTAATTCGATGCGTAGTAACATATATGATGTTGTTTATGCTGTTTTTTTTGTATTAAAGTCCTTGTTGTTGACATAGAATTTTCATTGTTGACACTGATTATTTGTATCAACATTGGTTGTTGATTCAGGTTTGTTGGATCAACTTTCATTGTTGATGCAAATAACCTGGATAAATTTCTGATTATGGTTGTTGATAGCTGTTTTATTGGATCAACATTGGTTGTTGATGCAGGTTTGTTGGATCAACTTTCATTGTTGATGCAATAACCTGGACAATTTTCTGATTATGGTTGTTGATGCAGGTTTGTTGGATCAACTTTCATTGTTGATGCAATAACCTGGACAATTTTCTGATTATGGTTGTTGATAGATGTTGTTTTATTGGATCAACATTGGTTGTTGACAGATTATGGTGTCAACATTGTTTTTATGTTTTATTAGATTTGTTGATCCAATTTGAATGTTTTATTGTTGCAGGCCAAAGATAGTTGTTGCAGAGTTCACTTTATCCAATTTGGCTGTATTGCATGCTGTTTCGGAATCAACTACTTTCAGCGAGATGATTAGTGTGGTGAAACAATATTGGCCTTATGTCCCCGAAGACCTTGTACTTTTTGGTTACACTGTAGATGGAATTTCACATGTGATTAATCACGATTTGGAGTTGAGGTTTTTCATTCACTACTGCATCTCGAAAGGGATTGATATGTTGAACTTTAACATCCAGTTTAAGATTTGTGTTGATTCTGTTCCTTCTTCTTCTTCTGTCGCTCCTTCTTCGTCATCATCAAGTTGTGTTTCAAATAACGATATGGCTATTGTAGAAGATTAGACGAATGATTTATCTTTGGTCAAAAGGGTCCCCAAGAAGTCAGATTCTTGGGCCAACATCTTAACCGGAGGGCAGGTTTTTGAAAGTAAAAACGATTTTTCGTGATACTGTTAAGAAGTATGAATTTCATAGTGGTTACAAACTTGACGTACGTAAGAGTGACAAGAAACGTTACACAGTGGATTGTAAGAACAAGAAAAGTCAAAATTATAGTTGGAGGTTTCATGCATCTCTTGTTGCCAATACTAAAGGTGTGTTTCAGTGCAAGACGTTTCACGAAGAGCATGCATGTGATTTAGCTTCTTCTGATCTAGCAAAAGTCAGGATGACGAAGTCTTTTCTGAAGGATATCTTAATAGATGAATTTCGAGCATCAAAGAAGAAGAAGGCGCAATCGATGTCAAAGATCTGCTCCATCTGGAATATGGTATTGATCTCATGTATAGTCAGGCATACCATGGTTTACAGTTCACTAAAGAGTCTCTTTGGGTGATGACATCAAGTCATATTCAGACTTTGTTTGGTATAAAGACTCAATTGAACGTTATAATCCTGGAAGCGTCGTCAACTTTGAGTATGATGGTGCAACGAAGCAGTTCCAGAGGTTTTTTGTTGCTTTTGAAGCTTCCATTACTGGTTTCAATAATTATTATCGTCCAATGTTATTTATTGATTGTACTTTTCTCACTGGGAAGTTTAAGGGAGGTCTTATGGTTGCTTGCGGGAGAACTGGTAACCAAGGTATGTTTTTAAATTATTAATTTGTTTTATCTTTTGTTGTTGAATCACACAATATAGTCTGATATGTCCCTGGATTTCAATTCTATGGATCACATAACTTTGTTCATCCCATAATTATTGTTGTTGATCCCATAACTTTTGTTGTTGATCCATTATTTCAAATGTTGATCTCATAACTTTTGTTGTTGATCCCATAATTGCAGTTGTTGATCCCTTTTTTTTGTATCAACTTTTGTTTTTGTTCCATAATTTCAGTTGTTGATCACATAACTTCTGTTTTTGATCCCATAATTCTTGTTGTTGATACCATAATTCTTGTTGTTGATCCCATAATTTTTGTTGTTCACCCAATAACTTGTTCATGGATTTCAGTTTTTGAATCTTTTTTTTTTTGTATTTTCTAGAGATCTATCCAGTTGCTTTTGGTATTATACCTTGCGAAAATTGTGAGAGTTGGGAATGGTTCTTAACCAACTTTAAGGGTATTATCAGGGAAGACCGTCCACCGACCATCATATCTGACCGTGGAGCTGGCCTTCTGAAACATGTCCTTGTGATCTTCCCAAAGGCTTACCATTCTTACTATTTGTACCACATGAAAGGGAATATTCCGGTTCCAAAGGGCAAGAGCGGGAAAACTGCTGTGAAGTTGTTTTAAGAGTGCTACACTGCTTTAACAAAGGAGAAGTTTTATGCTGCTGCCAAGAGTATGAGCAATCTGAAGTTGGATTCAGTCATTGATTGGATGGTAAAAATTCCATTCTAGTACTGGGAAGCTCATGCTTTTCAAGGAGAAAGGTTTGGTGAAAACACATCGAACATTGCGGAGAGTTTTAACAGTGTGATTAAGCATGATAAGCGACTTCCAACACTTGAGCTTGTCGATTGTATTCATGCTAAGGTAATGGAGCAGAACTACAAGAGGTTGGTGGAGTGTAGTAAGTGGACTGCAAAGCTTACTCCCCAGATGCAAGCTAGGCTCAACAAGAGGGTGACCGACTACCATTTTTACAAGTTCCGAAGATCAAGTGATAAATTTTTTGAGATCATTTCTCCTACTGGGAAGCACACAGTCGACTTGGATGATAAGACATGCACTTTCAATTGGTGGCAGAAGCATAGTTTTCCTTGCACCCATTCGATGAAAGCGATGTTGCAGATTGGGCCAGATGAACCTTATAAGTACATTATTTCGTATTATATGGTAGGCTGGGAAAAGAAGCCTACAAATGTAACTGCAAGTGCACAGTGTCGACAAGCAACACAGGGCAAGCACAGGTCGATCCACAGAGACTTGGAGTGTGTAAAATTGATTCCAAAGTTTCACTAACTGATTTCTAAGAGGAATGACACAATAGTGGTTTGTTTTGGGTGTTGATACGACTAGAATGTTTGTGAATGTAAAGTAAAATGTACAACAGATTGTAAACAAGGTTGGAGAGCACTAGGGTGATCGAATTCACCTTCTAATCCTATGCTAAGGCAATGTAACTCAAGTTATGTTCTTGTACCTTCCCTTGAAGGTCTCAGGTGGATGTTTATTAACTACCTTTCACTAACTCCCCCCTGGTATGAGTTGTCTTCTTACAGTACAACTCATCACAGGTTCATAAGCTCAAACAGTTAACTACTACTCCTAACTCAATGTAACACAACAAGAACAATAACCAAAGATTGATTATCTTAACAGCAAATTAGGGGTTTCATCTACACCCTAGTTATTGAATTAGAACATTATCAAAGTAAGTAAAACACAACTGAAATTAAGCTTGTTGCACCGGCTAATCCGGGCATACCTTTTACATCAATTCTCAACCCTATTTATACAAAATTCTCTTCTAACACTCCAATTTGGAAATTAAATGCAAACCCACTCACCATAACTGCCTGAAATGGTTGTCTCCTCTTCCAATTCGGCTCTGCAACTTCATTAATTCGCTGTTGGAGAAACCCTAGCTCCATCTATCTCAAACCTAGCTTCTAGGGTTATGGGGAAGCTATGAAGGAGATAGCTTGAGCTAGAGAGGCGGAGAAGGCGATCGCTGCTAGTCTTTGGTGTTGTCAGGAGAGAAGAAATGGTGGTGGCGGTATCGGCTCTGCATCTGGTCGGGGGAAGAAGAGGAAGGGGGCTCTGGTGTTTCTGTCGGGGGAGAAGAGAGAAGAAAAAGTGAGGATGGGGGATGTTTGGTCGATGTGGTCGATGGGTGAAGGGGTAGGTGGCTGTGGTGTTAGGCGGATGCAGCGAAAGATGATATGCGGGATGAAGCGACCGTTGGATGCGGATGGATCAAAACTCACGGCTCAGGATGGATCGGGCTTGGATTCGGGTTATGGGCCGGGATTTGGATTGCTCAAGCCCATATCTTGTAAATGGGTTGCTTCTTGTCGGGCTGCAACTGATGCGCACGCGGGCTGTGGCTTTCTGCTCCATAGACGCTCGTCTCCAATTTCTGCTCTTTTGGCTCCTTAATTTCTCCAGGCTTTATTTACTACCTAAAAACACAAAATTAATTAGTACAAGTATTTATTCTTGAAAACAGAGAAAATACAGAATTTGGGATAATATCTAATTTCTAAGCACAAAAGATGAGTTAAATGCCAATAAAAGGTGTAGAAATATGCAATGTTTGGCACTCATCAAATACCCCCAAACCTGAATTTTAATTGTCCTCAAGTGAAACAGAAAATAAGAAATCCTAACTATACCACTGTCGCTGGTCTCTCGAATGCATTTAGCGTATGCACTAAGCCTTTAAACCCCTAGGTGTCCCTAGTGGACGAGTTGTAGTCTCGTGAGGGTTTGCAGGTGTACCCACAAAACCTTCTCCAACTTCGGAGCGTAAAAGAGTCTCAAGCATCCAAGGAGCTATGAGGACATAGAGTTTACGCATGCTAGTAACACGAAGTTAGAACTACCAAAGAACGCATTCTCATCCTTAAGAGTTGAGCGAGAAATAACCATACCATATGAAAGAATTCGGGTTCGAGAGTGAACACAAGCCTCGACTTCTGCCTCACCATTAGGGTTTTATGATAATTGCACTCAAAAAGACCGCTTTTTTATTCTCTCATGTGTGCAGCGGGAATAAAGAGAGAAATACCGCACACGTTGAAGGTGAGAAGGATAACCTTCCGAAATAATTTCGGGGACTCCACGAGTTGTGGACAAAAAGAATCTCTTTTACGATGATCTCTAAGAAAAGAAATCAACCATTAGCAAGGATGGGAGTACTCACTTACCTTCACATCCGATCGGCAATTAACACCACTCTCACAACATCCATAGAAATGTCTTCAATCTTCGGTCTTCAACTGTTGATGACGAACTTCTGAACTTCACAAAAACTTGACAATTTATAACTTTTCTCTTCAATTTCCTTGTTGCTTGGAATTTTCTTCCTGGATTCTTCTTCTTTACCATGGTAGTATCAAAACTAAACTAGGAAAATAAACTACAATTTTTTTTTTTTTTTTTTTTTGAATTACTTCAAATTATACATGAAATGAAAATAACAACAAAAACAATGAAACTACTAACTCCATGGATGAAGGACTTTATCACTTAATTCTTCACAACTTGTATTGTCTTGATTTTATAAACTTCACTAATTCTCATCTTATTTTCTTTTCTTTGAATTGTTGCATGTAAACCTTGGACTATTTTAACTTTTCTTCAAATATTCTGACGTTGCTCCGCTTTTTGTGATGATGTGTTTCTATGGATACGTTGTGTTGTCGAGAGGAAGAGAGTGATGCTAACTCTGCAAATCGAACTACAAGAAGGAGTTTTCATCTTTAAACGTCACCCTCATGATTGACAAAATTAGAACTCAAGAGATCAAAAATAGTCTTTGAAAGTGGTGCGAAGTTGGGTAGCTCACCATTCCTACCCGGAATTGACGTACGGTGACACACACTCTAACAGATTTTTTAGAAAGTCACAAAAAATGAAGGTTGGTGCCTCGCTTGATGTAAAAATGGGTAGTCTCCACTATGGGTGGTCACAATTCTACTACCGAATATCTTTGCAGCACCTAATTCGCCCTCCGGCATGGTTAAATCCAACTTTAACGCTCTAATCAACTAAGAAACCCGATTGTGTTCTCCAGTACTTCCAAGTTCAGTTATTTCGGTCAGACTCTCTATGTAAACATAGCTAGAAGCATGCTAGTGACTCTAAGATCTCTAAAAGTTGGAGGTTTTTATGTACATATTTACAAAGAGTTTTGAAAATTTTTGATTTTTGATTTTTGATTTTTGATTTTTGAATTTTTTTTTTTTTTAAAATATAAGACTAAAAACTCTATATGCAAATCACACCCCCAAACCTAAATCTAACATTGTCCTCAATGTGTCAACAGATGATAAGAATTTAAACAGTCACATACCATGAGAACTATGTTGAGTGGAGAAAAGGGAAGAGATTAGGTATGTCGGCAAAAGCAAGATTAGAGCTTCATTAGTCAAGGCTAGAATCCAACATTCTCAGCTGAGATCATATTGGATTAGCACAATATATACAGAAGAAGACTCAACCGATTCAAGATAGAAGATGTAACATTACCTACCGGATTATATACAAGAAAAAATTCACCATACACCAACAATCTAAAGAGTTGAGGATCAACCCAAAAGACGATATGCAGAAACATCAACAGCCTTACACATATATAACATGAGAGTGCAAGTAAGACTGCATATGTGAACGAGTTACCCCCAAACCTAAACTTGTCAACAGATGTGTTTTTGAGCACAAAATCTTGCAATTTTAGAGGTACATCATGCACAAGGTCTAGTTCAAAATGGACTTTATTAGGGACGGGTAGAGATACACATTCCAACTGTGGCTCTTCAAAGGTATTGTACTTAGTTGCAAAATAGTCCAAGAGGACTTGGGAGGCACACATTTCTAATCCAAAGCTTGGAGCTGTCCACAAAGTGGGTTTGACAACCTCTCGGCTGACATTAAGACAATCATGTTGTGACTTAAGCAGGGAATCAGATTTGTCTAAGTTATTTTCATTAATATCATTACATGATTCAACTCTCCCTAAGTCAGAAACAAGTACAACATCATGCTCATGTTCATAAAACATTTCAACAAGCCCCAGTTCATAATCATCATCATCTAAAACTTCAGTTTCATGCATAGGGATATCACAAGAAACTTCACACCGTGACTTAGGCCGAGAATCAGACACATCAATTATATTTTCATGCATTGAATCATCTGTGTTAACAGACAATTCAGCTATCCCTAGGTCAGATGCAAGTTGTGTATCATGCACACTTTCACAAAACAATTGTTCAATCCCAAAATCCATATCAATATCATCCAAAATTTCAGAGTTACGGATGAGAAAATCGGAAGAAACATCATTTTCGGAGTCGCAACAAAGGAGTCTAAGGTTACTGAATGAAGATTCCATGACAACATTTTCGAGTAAACATGCTCTTCTAACATTAAATCATTATCATCATCATCATCGTAACAAGGATGCAACGCCCCATTCAAAACCGTAGTGTCTCTACTCCATTCATGTACCTCTATATCAGGTTCATATTCAATATTATTTGCACGAGTAGAACGGATGCACTATTTTCAAAATTCAATTCATTGGGACTAACAAACAATTCATCTTGAAATTCCTCCCTTTCTACATTTTGTAAATGAATCGATTCATCCTTAATATCATATTAAGTTGTTCAATTGAAGGGAGTCTTCAATAGTGGGTGTCCTCTTTTCGGGGTATTCGGTATATGGTTGTGCATGAGGTTCACTATCGAAGGGAAATACGGATGTGTTGCTATATGGATGATCATGCAATGCTTGTAATTCAAATCGGCATTATTTTCTTCAATGAGTTTAATATTTTCCATCACAGATTGCATACAAAAGTTCATTGGATTACAAAATTGTTCAACCTCCCTGGCGGTGGATGATACATGTGCGAATAATAACTAGGGTATGTGTATTCAGGCTCAGGACCCTGAGAAGGTTCATAATAATCCCTAAAATTATTAACAGCATGGTATGTGGGGGGTTCATAATGTGAAGCATGCCCGTAAGCAAGTTCCCTAATAGATTTGTGTTCATCCCCAGTTGAAGACCAAAATCCTGACATGATGAGTTATCGGAGACACAGAGATTGAGAGATGCACAGTAACAATTCAGCTAGCAGGTATGTCACTCAAATACTCATGCACTATGTTTGCAGGGTTCGATAAGGCTACGCAATGCAACTAGTTCAGCAAGCATGTATGAACATCAATCAACATGTTACGGCTATCAGCAGTAGTGCGCAAATCTGGGAAACAGGTATTGCAAAGCTTTTAAGAATAACACTTTCAGTTCGGGGCCGAAAGCACAAAGACACGCTATTCTTCGAAATTAACAAATTCAGCCGGTAAAGGATGTTACTCTAATATCACGAGAATCATGCTTATGCACACCGGATGTTGCGGGGATTGGGTGATGCGATACATCGAACTACTGACAAGCAACCAATTGAGTGATAAGCATGCTATATCATTCACACATTCATCAAGGAAAACAAGGGTTCGATAATGGTCGGTAAGCACCGGGTTCGGGGAGCATACATGGGCATCAGTCAAGGCAGAGCATCAATCAACCTGTTCTGGTTATCAGATAACTAAGCAATGCGCAAGGTCACAGGAATCTAAAGATAATTCATGCACTTAGGGCCAAAATGCTGTCGAGACTAGATAGTTTACAGTACACAACAGATTCAGTAGGTGAACAAACCAAGGAAGCAAAGCTTGCGGAAATGGAATAGATACACAGAGTATGCACACAGACACAAAAAGTTGTATTAATCAGACAAGTAGCAATGTGCAAAGCAGGGTCTTATGTGAAATGGTATCTAGACTATGCAAGCATGTATGAAGTTCTCAAAAGTTCGGAGATCGACTGTTGGACAATAAAGTTTAAGATTTCAGCAAGCAAAGAGGTGAATCATAGACTCATGAGCAAATTCCAGCTATTTGCAGGGGTTTGGTTATCACAACAAGAAACTAGTCTTGCAGGTGAGCATGGCATAACATTCAAAGCATCAAAGGTTCATAGAGTCAACAGGTCAGCACAATGTAGATACAAAATTTCAGCATTTTACAACACATTTGACATGACACAGAGTATCAACAGGCTTGGTTGACTCCAATTCTCACAGATTATGCACAAAAATGCAGGGCATAAAGCTCAACAGGGTCAGTTGACAGCAAACTAGGGAAACTGATAGGTGTAGAATACACCGTATTTACTATCTTGTAGTTTATGCTTTCTTTGCTATTTTTCTTGTAAATTATGTATTTTATGCTTGTTTTGAGTTTTATAGCTACTTTGGAGTCGCACGGAGGAAAAGAAGAAGAAATCACCCAATTTGAGCCAAAAGGGGCAAAAAGGTCATTTACGAGCGATTGATATATGGAGCTCGGTTAATGTTAAGGGTAACCCTTTTGGGAAGCTTTAAAGACAGACTAATCAAGGTTAAGGGGCTGCCATCCTGGCTAGCCCTTATCAGAAGTGACATCCTATTATGAGCACCCAATTGGGGTGGTCACTATCCCTGGGGTGTAACCATCCAAGTCACACAAACCTAGATCGAGGTTATCTTCTCCCAAATCATTTTCACTTTGCCTAAAATCGAGAGTGAAACAACTGGTCATTGCTCGAGAACCGAGAAATTGAGAAGAGAATTAAATCGGAGACTTGGGAGGAATTTGAGTTTGAGTTTAAAATCGAGAAGTTTGTAATTGTTGGTGATTAATTAGGGTTCGATATTGAGGCGTTCTTTGTTAATTCCGGATCGAAGAAGATGGTCTTGGTAATGGAGAAATCGGATCGAGAATAGTTTCGAGGTGGTCTTTGTGAGATGGGTATGGTTCCGATTTGAAGACACGAGAGAATGGGTGTCATTTCTTGAAGACGAAAGAGATGGTTTTGTGGTTAATTGAGTTTCGCCGATGGAGTTGCGGGTGGTGATTTAATGGAAGAAAGAGGGTGGTATTCTGTTTGTTGAATGGGTTTGGTTCGAGGATGAAATTACGATCAAAATTCGATCTTTTGCTATGAGATTTGATGTTGCACGATCTTTGGATAAAAGAAGGAGCTGGGTTTTGACATTGAGTTGATTGAGAAGCATTTGTTGGTAGTGAAATTGAAGCGACTAGTGTTGAAGAACACAAATTCGATGTTGCGGTATAATTTATATCTGTCTTTGGTGAGAATCGAGAGAAGGAACTAAAAAGTTTCTTGTAAAATAGAGATTAGGTTTTGTTGGTTATAGAGTCTTTGAGTAATGAGTGAAGTTCAAGGTGATTTCGATGTTACTGAGGGGTAGAATTGATCTTCTTTATGAAATTGATGAAGTTGTGAATGAATTAGATGTATGTGATAGGAATTTTACGGGGATGTGAAGCTAAAGATCGGGCGGAAAAATTGGCACAGGAAGTCCTATAAACGAACGAGAACTCGGCCGATTCTTTGTTACGCGAGTTAACTCGGTGCCGATGACCGTTCCGTCGAGCCCAGATGACCGTCCGTCCTAATTCGGTGAGTTAGCGAGTAAGGCAGTGACTTGGGCTAGGCGACTTCCTTCTCTTTGACCCTGTTGACTTGAGTTGGTGACAGTTGACCCTTTTGACCGTTAGTCCTAACGGCCCGACGGAATATTCCGTCGAATATTCTCCGGAGCAGACGAAACTTTCGGGCGGCCGGAGGTGACGTTTTCCGGCCAAATTCCGGCCACAATCCCAGTTTTCCGGCGAGCAAAAAATTCCAGAATTTTCTATGGACTCCTCTCATGGGTGTGAAGACTTGGGCTTGGAATTGGATGGAGAATTGGACTCAAATTTGGAAAGAGAAGGTGGAAGAGTTAAGAAAAGCTTGGAATTGGAAATTGAATTGCTAAAGGAAAAGGATTCTACTCCTTAGAAGATTTGGAGAATATTGAAGCCTATAAATAGAGAAGTTTTCTACAACTTCTACATATCTTTACACACATCTCTACACACAATTCTTTTCTTTTCTTATTCTTTGTGTGAACTCTTTAACATGAGTAGTTAATTTATTGATTGAGGATGAATTCCTAGTTCTTAATATGATTTGAGTTTTTGTTTTCAATTCTATCTTGAAGTTTTTCACATGATTATCGTTTGTTTTTACTAATAGGAATGATCTTAAAGACATTCATGATTGATTGATAGATTGTTTAGAATGCATGCTAAATTGATTTGTTAGTTTAATCTAAAGCTAGTGAAAGTTAGGAGATAAGTAATCGTTTCTTGACTCGTACATAAGTAGCAAACACGAGACCTTGCGGAGGGATTAGTGGAGCAATTGTATGTAGAAACAACGTTAGCAAGTGGACCTTGAGATAAGAGTCTAACTACTAATATTAACCTAAGAAATTCACAAAACTTAATGCATGAGCCAAGTTACATCTAGGTTGAGCTAATTCTAGGTGGCTTGGTGATTAGAATCCGTGATCGAGAACTTCCGTGTCCGGTGATACAAGGGATTTAGGGGTTTAGCACTGAGCTAGCTGCTTTACCTACGGTTGGTGATAATTTGTGACTAATAACAAGTAGAAAAGAACATAACTTGATCCATTATTTCGTAACGAAGAAGGATTCCTTGATCTTGTCTCTCTTATTGTTTTCAACTTTACCTTTTAATTGTTTTGTTTATTCTCTTTTTGCTTTTTACACCCCCCTTTCGTGACAATTTTTACAACTAGAATCTCGTGCTCCTCGTGGGATCGACCTTGACTACCCTATATTACTAGTTAATTAGGTAGTAAAGTATTAATTAATTTGTTGTGGTTACGACACGCATCAAATTTTGGCGCCGTTGCCGGGGATACAATCAAAACCAATCTTTTGGCTATGATCAATTTCCTATGGAACATTATGGATATTCTCATACATATCAACAACCTTATGACGGGTATGTAAGTGGACAATCACAAGGATGGGAGGATAGTGTTTATGATCAGAAATTCTCTAGTTTTGCAGATAAGATGTTGGCCATGATTGGGGATCTTCAACAAAAGATGCAAGAATCACATCGAGAAATTCAAAGGAATTCGGAGAAAATATACGAACAAATTAATCAACCTTTAGAGACTTTTGATGACGCTAGTGTAGATTACTCAAGCCTTGATCTTAATAATCATCAAGCACCTATTCAAAAGGACGAGCTTGAGGAAGATGCATTTATTGCTTGGCAAAAATTTCTTAGGGAAAGATGGGAGTCCGCGGAAGTGTATGAGTGTTCCGACAATGAGGAAGTTATTCCAACTCCGGATCATACTAACGATCCTTCACCTATTCAAAAGGAGGAGATTGGGTGTGACTTACCTATTGTTGTAAACGGTGTAACACCCGCACAAGAAGATTTTACAATCTATACCGATGAAAATCATTTTAGTGAATGGCCCGATTCCGATGATGAGAATGTTGAAGAGATGATTATAGAGGATGAAACCACATTCATTGATTTTGTGGAAGACCCAATTGAACTTGCTAATGATTATGATGATACCGAGACTATGGTTAAGGTAGAAACGACGAAGAATGGTTGCAAGGTTTAATAGAGGACCACGATATACAAGAGGTAAGTATTTCACTTGAATTTTTTAAGGATGAAGAGGATTCTATAATACAAGAGATTGTGCAAGGTTTGTCTAACCCTTTGCATATTGATTCTTCTCCTTTACCTCTTATTGGTTTGAATGTATGTGCTTCGAAAGTATTTTTGGATGATTTTGTTTCTAAATATCCACCATTGGAAACACTTGATGCTAACACTATGCAGGTTTGCCAAGAAGAATACATGGAAGTTCCCGAATCCTATGTTCTTTATACACTTCCGAGTGTGGACGAGAATAAGTGTGGGGGAAATTTTTATCGAACGATAATTTCATTATTATTTTCTTGTGCTAATATTTGTATGGAGTTATTGTTTGCAAAACAGGTATTATGGGTGGATCCTCAAATTTTCAGATTGTTAGTATATGGGGAATGAATCTTACAAGAGCCAAGTCGGGCCGTCGACTTTAAAACAAGCGCTTCATGGGAGGCAACCCATCGGTTTTGTATTTCTTATCTTTTTGCTTTTTGTTATTTCTTTTTCTTGTTTCTTATCATGTTAAAATTTCCCACCTTGACTTTACTAGGAGGATTCAATTACATTGAGGACAATGTAAGGTTTAAGTGTGGGGGAGTGGTTAAGCATGTTTTTAAAACAAAAATTACAAAAAAAAAATTAAAAAATTAAAAAATTTTGAAAAAAAAAAAAAAAAAAAAAAAAAAAGTTTTACATAAAAATTCCAACTTTTAAAGATTTTAGAGTCACTAGCATACTTCTAGGTATGTTTACATAGAGATTTTGACCGACATAATTGAACTTGGAAGTGTTAGAGAACTACATTCGGATTTCTTGTTTGTTTGAGTGTTAAATAATGGATTTAATCATGCCGGTGATGCGAATTTGGTGCAGGGAGAAATGCGTTATTAGAGTTGCTGATCAATCATTAGTGGAGACTACCCGTATTCATATCATGAGAGGCACCGACCAGAAATTTTCCATCTACTAAAGAGCTTCTTTTGAGTGTGTGTCACCATACGTTAATTAGGGTAGAATGGTGAGCTACCCAACCTCCCACCAATAGAAGCACTACTCTTTGATCTCTTGAGTGCTAATTTTGTCAATCATGAGGGTGACGTCTATAGATGAAAGCTTCCTTCTTGTAGTTCGATTTGCAGTTAGCACCATTCTCTCTCTCGACAACAACGGATCCATAGAAACACATTCATCATCAACAAGGAGCGACATCAAAATCTACAAGGAAAGTTGGAAAAGTTTAAGGTTTACAAGCAACGGAACGAGAAAAAGAGCAAATTTCAAATACAAGTAAAGCAACATACAAAGAGCGGATTTTTACATATATGTTGAGGACTTACAATACAATGAGGTAATTTTATATTCAAGTATGAAGACTTATTCATGAAAGTGAAGAAAATTAAAAGGTGAGAATTTTTGAAGTTTATGATTTCAAGACGATACAAGTTGTGAAGAATCAAGCGGTAAAATACTTCTCCCACGGTCATGGTTTATTTTGTATTTAATTTCTCTTTTTAAAAAAAAAAAAAAAAAAAAAAAAAAAAAAAGAGAAAAACAAGAGAAATATTTGTTTTATTAATAAGCCGTGGGGAAGGAAAATCTATAAGGAAGTTTCAAGCGACAAGGATTTTTAAGGTAAAGAGTTATAAATTGTTAAGGATTTATGAAATTCAAGGGTTTATCATCAATAGTTGAAACCGAAGACCAAGAGGATCAAGACGAGGAACGGAAGACGTTTCTATTGGATGCCGTGAGAGTGGTGTTATCATAATTGGCGATCGAATGTGAAGGTAAGTAAGTAATCTCATCTTCGATAATAATGGTTGATTTCCTTTCTTAGAGATCGTCGGAAAAATGGTTTTTCAAAATATTAAAAGTTGTGGGTTTTAAAAATATTTGGAAGTTATCCTTCCCACCATTCAACGTGTTGCGGGAATTCTCTCTTCATTCCTACCTGCACACATGTGAGAACCATAAAAAAGCCGTCTTTTTGAGTGCAATTATCATAAAATCTTATTTGGTGAGGCAGAAGTCGAGGCGAAATGCTTATTGATCGTTTCTCAAACACGCGTTCTCTCATTATGGTGTGGTTATTTCTCGCTCAACATTTGAGAACGAGAATATGTTCTTTAGTATTTCTAACTTCTTATTACTAGCATGCAGAAACTCTATGTCCTCATAACTCTTTGGATGCTTAGGACGCTTGAACGCTTTGAAGTTGTGAGTTTTTAGTTTGATTTGCTCGAGGACTAGCAAAGTCTAAGTGTGGGGAATTTGATAGGTGTAGAATGCAGTATTTACTATCTAGTAGTTTATGCTTTCTTTGCTATTTTTCTTGTAAATTATGTATTTTATGCTTGTTTTGAGTTTTATAGCTACTTTGGAGTCGCACGGAGGAAAGAAGAAGAAATCACCCAATTTGAGCCAAAAGGGGCAAAAGGTCATTTTACAGGCGATTGATATATGGAGCTCGGTTAATGTTAAGGGGTAACCCTTTTGGGAAGCTTTAAAGACAGACTAATCAAGGTTAAGGGGCTGCCATCTGGCTAGCCCTTATCAGAAGTGACATCCTATTATGAGCACCCAATTGGGGTGGTCACTATCCCTGGGGTGTAACCATCCAAGTCACACAAACCTAGATCGAGGTTATCTTCTCCCAAATCATTTTCACTTTGCCTAAAATCGAGAGCTGAAACAACGGCTGCTGCTCAGAACCAGAAATTGAGAAGAGAATTAAATCAGAGACTTGGGAGGAATTTGAGTTTGAGTTTAAAATCGAGAAGCTGTAATTGTTGGTGATTAATTAGGGTTCGATATTGAGACGCTGCTGTTAATTCCAGATCGAAGAAGATGGTGCTGGTAATGGAGAAATCAGATCGAGAATAGTTTCTGGTGGTGCTGTGAGATGGGTATGGTTCCGATTTGAAGACACAGAGAATGGGTGTCGCTGCTGAAGACGAAAGAGATGGTTTTGTGGTTAATTGAGTTTCGCCGATGGAGTTGCAGGTGGTGATTTAATGGAAGAAAGAGGGTGGTATTCTGCTGTTGAATGGGTTTGGTTCTGAGGATGAAATTACAGTCAAAATTCCCGATCTTGCTATGAGATTTGATGTTGCACGATCTTTGGATAAAAGAAGGAGTTGGGTTTTGACATTGAGTTGATTGAGAAGCGGTGTTGGTAGTGAAATTGAAGCGACTAGTGTTGAAGAACACAAATTCGATGTTGCGGTATGGGTAATATCTTGTCTTGGTGAGAATCGAGAGAAGGAACTAAGGCTCTTTGTAAAATAGAGATTAGGCTTTGTTGGTTATAGAGCTCTTTGAGTAATGAGTGAAGTTCAAGGTGATTTACGATGTTACGGGCGGAATTGATCTTTGCTATGAAATTGATGAAGCTGTGAATGAATTAGATGTATGTGATAGGAATTTTACGGGGATGTGAAGCTAAAGATCGGTAGGAAAAATTGGCACGGGAAGTCCTATAAACGAACGAGAACTCGGCCGATTCTTTGTTACGCGAGTTAAATCGGTGCCGATGACCGTTCCGTCACAAGAGCCCGATGACCGATCCGTCCTAATTCATTTGAGTTAGCCGAGTAAGACAGTGACTTGGGCTAGTGACTTCCTTCTCTTTGACCCTGTTGACTAACGGTTGGTGACAGTTGACCCTTTTGACCGTTAGTCCTAACGGAGGCCCGACGGAATATTCCGTCGAATATTCTCCGGCAGCAGAGAAACTTTCAGGCGGCCGGCGGTGACGTTTTCCGGCCAAATTCCGGCCACAATCCCAGTTTTCCGGCGAGCAAAAAATTCCAGAATTTTCTATGGACTCCTCTCATGGGTGTGAAGACTTGGGCTTGGAATTGGATGGAGAATTGGACTCAAATTTGGAAAGAGAAGGTGGAAGAGTTAAGAAAAGCTTGGAATTGGAAATTGAATTGCTAAAGGAAAAGGATTCTACTCCTTAGAAGATTTGGAGAATATTGAAGCCTATAAATAGAGAAGTTTTCTACAACTTCTACATATCTTTTACACACATCTCTACACACAATTCTTTTCTTTTCTTATTCTTTGTGTGAACTCTTTAACATGAGTAGTTAATTTATTGATTGAGGATGAATTCCTAGTTCTTAATATGATTTGAGTTTTTGTTTTCAATTCTATCTTGAAGTTTTTCACATGATTATCGTTTGTTTTTACTAATAGGAATGATCTTAAAGACATTCATGATTGATTGATAGATTGTTTAGAATGCATGCTAAATTGATTTGTTAGTTTAATCTAAAGCTAGTGAAAGTTAGGAGATAAGTAATCGTTTCTTGACTCTTTACATAAGTAGCAAACACGAGACCTTGCGGAGGGATTCCGTGGAGCAATTGTGTGTAGAAACAACGTTAGCAAGTGGACCTTGAGCTAAGAGTCTAACTACTAATATCAACCTAAGAAATTCACAAAACTTAATGCATGAGCCAAGTTACATCTAGGTTGAGCTAATTCTAGGTGGCTTGGTGATTAGAATCCGGTAGTCGAGAACTTCCGTGTCCGGTGATACAAGGGATTTAGGGGTTTAGCACTGAGCTAGCTGCTTTACCTACGGTTGGTGATAATTTGTGACTAATAACAAGTAGAAAAGAACATAACTTGATCCATTATTTCGTAACGAAGAAGGATTCCTTGATCTTGTCTCTCTTATTGTTTTCAACTTTACCTTTTAATTGTTTTGTTTATTCTCTTTTTGCTTTTTACACCCCCCTTTCGTGACAATTTTTACAACTAGAATCTCGTGCTCCTCGTGGGATCGACCTTGACTACCCTATATTACTAGTTAATTAGGTAGTAAAGTATTGATTAATTTGTTGTGGTTACGACACGCATCAGAAACCAAGTTACAGCTCAGATCTTACTGAATCAGAGCTTTTTGCACAGATTGCTCAGCAGGTGAATATGACTTGGCATGCAACACAGGTAGTCACACAAGTCTGTCAACAGGTTTGGTTGACAGAATAGAGCATGCTAAGGTACAGGGCTGATGGTTCAACCAACTCAGTTGATATCAAACTGGGCTATCAGCAAACTTGGCTAACCAAGTTGCAGCTCAACTTAAACAGCTTCAGGGGCTGGAGCCAAGCATAGGCTTTGTTGAAGCCAAGAGGTCACAGTGAAAAGGCAAACTAATTCAGCCAATTTTTAGTGCACAGAACATACAAAGGCATAGGTTTCAGTTTTACAAAATTTGCTCAAGTGCCACAGTAGCAAGCAAAAATTTTAGATATTGAGCAATACTCAACAAGGCAGCTAATTTTATCATGCAAAGGCACTACAGGTGCACATACTGTGATGTTCAGCCAGATTTCAGTAATGCATAGATCAGCAGAATGGCAATGCGCAAAGCAGTGAGGTAAAGCTCATGGAAGTGGTGACAAATTCACACATATGCATACAAGTGACAGGGCAATTTCATGAGCACTTGCTGATCATGCAGACATGGAATATCATACACATTCATCAATCATAGCAGGGTTAGAGAATGATACCACCGATATAAATCGGGTTTAGGCACTTCCACAATTGTCTGCGCTCCTTCTCTTTTTCGCTTTTCCTTAGTGATGCTCCAGCGAGAGAGATTTCAAGTACACAGCTACTTAATGGGGGAAGTTATTAGTTACGAGAATTGCACTGAGTTAAAGCAATGTAAGGAAATGTTCACAATTTGATCAACACTAGCTATGAAGACTCTACAAGCATAATGAGATAGTTTGAACTGCTCTGCTGAATTGTTAACCGAGGGCAGATTGAGATTCACGAGATCTTGTGATTACAAATGCACATTCACGAGACTATCTAAGAGATTTGCAGGTTATGATAATGGACAAACTAACAGGCTTACGATCTAAGCTACAGAATTATAGTGAACTATTAAGCTACAACATGTGCAACCCAATGAACTTAGAAAGAAACAAAAGAAAATTTACACTAAAGAATGAAATTAGCTATAGATGATGATATTGATGCAAAATTGCCTATTTTGACAAAGAGAACTGAAAGAGTTGATGCAGTTATATGAGAAGCTACCACTAATATTTGCTGGGCAATGATGCAGCCACTGATGCAATTTATGCTAATGAGATGATTATTGAAAATACAGCTAGCTAAATGCAGATTATGTAATGAAGCTGAGAATCAAAAGTGAAACTTAAACTAAGCTACATATACAGATGGATGAATATACAGGGCAATGATACTACTAAACAGATAGATAAAGAAGCAAAGAAGCAGAAGTTTAAAAAGTTACAGCTAAGTTACACTAACAATGGTTGCAAATATACAAAGTGCAAGTTAATATGTACAAGAACAAGCTAAAAATCAGCAAAGTAAGCAAATGATCAACACAACAACACTACCAAATCCCCGACAGCGGCGCCAAAAACTTGGTAGGCTGGGAAAAGAAGCCTACAAATGTAACTGCAAGTGCACAGTGTCGACAAGCAACACAGGGCAAGCACAGGTCGATCCACAGAGACTTGGAGTGTTTAAAATTGATTCCAAAGTTTCACTAACTGATTTCTAAGAGGAATGACACAATAGTGGTTTGTTTTGGGTGTTGATACGACGAGAATGTTTGTGAATGTAAAGTAAAATGTACAACAGATTGTAAACAAGGTTGGAGAGCACAATGTCGACTAGCAACACAGGGCAAGTACATGTCGATCCACAGAGATTTGGAGAGTGTCTTGGTGATGCTTATGGCCTTCTAAAATGATTTCTGATGAGAAGTGACACAATAGTGGTTTGTTTTGGATGTCGATACGACGAGAATGTTTGTGAATATAAAGTAAAATGTATAACAGATTGTAAACAAGGTTGGAGAGCACTAGGGTGATCGAATTCACCTTCTAATCCTATGCTAAGGCAACATAACTCAAGTTATGTTCTTGTACCTTCCCTTGAAGGTCTCAGGTGGATGTTTATTAACTACCTTTCACAAACTCCCCCTAGTATGAGTTGTCTTTTTACAGTACAACTCATCACAGGTTCATAAGCTCAAACAGTTAACTACTAATCCTAACTCAATGTAACACAACAAGAACAATAACCAAAGATTGATTATCTTAACAACAAATTAGGGGTTTCATCTACACCCTAGTTATTGAATTAGAACATTATCAAAGTAAGTAAAACACAACTGAAATTAAGCTTGTTGCACCGGCTAATCCGAGCATACCTTTTACATCAATTCTCAACCCTATTTATACAAAATTCTCTTCTAACACTCCAATTTGGAAATTAAATGCAAACCCACTCACCATAGCTGCACTGAAATGGTTGTCTCCTCTTCCAATTCGGCTCGCAACTTCATTAATTATTTGTTGGAGAAACCAAAGCTCCATCTATCTCAAACCTAGCTTCTAGGGTTATGGGAGAAGCTATGAAGGAGATAGCTTGAGCTAGAGAGGCGGAGAAGGCGGCTGTTGGTGCTGGTGTTGTCGGGAGAGAAGAAATGGTGGTGGCGGTGTCGGCTCTGCATCTGGTCGGGGGAAGAAGAGGAAGGGGGCTCTGGTGTTTCTGTCGGGGGAGAAGAGAGAAGAGAAAGTGAGGATGGGGGATGTTTGGTCGATGTGGTCGATGGGTGAAGGGGTAGGTGGCTGTGGTGTTAGGCGAATGCAGTGAAAGATGATGTGCGGGATGAAGCGACCGTTGGATGCGGATGGATCAAAACTCACGGCTTAGGATGGATCGGGCTTGGATTCGGGTTATGGATCGGGCTTTGGATTGCTCAAGCCCATATCTTTGTAAATGGGTTGCTTCTTGTCGGGATGCAACCGATGCGCACGCGGATTTGTGGCTTTCTGCTCCATAGACGCTTGTCTCCAATTTCTGCTCTTTTGGCTCCTTAATTTCTCAGGCTTTATTTACTACCTAAAAACACAAAATTAATTAGTACAAGTATTTATTCTTGAAAACAGAGAAAATACAGAATTTGGAATAATATCTATTTTCTAAGCACAAAAGATGAGTTAAATGCCAATAAAAAGGTGTAGAAATATGCAATATTTGGCACTCATCATTATACCACTGAGTTGTATAGAGGTTTGTATGCTCGTCCTATCTATCCTATTCCGGACAGTGAGAGGCCGCCTAAAGTTTTTGAGCATGGTTATGTGTTGCCTCCCAATGGTGGTCGAGCGTCAGCGGGAAGGCCAACTACTTCAAGGTACAGGGGTTCTCGAGAGAAAGTTCGCAAAAAAAGGAAGTGTGGACAGTGTGGGAGACTTGTATTCCACAACCGTCGTAGATATCGCAGAGATCCTTTGGCTCCTCTTGCACCGAGTGTTTTCCGGGGAGTCTAATTCCCGGGATGATCAACTTTTGAGGAGGATGTTGTTACGAAGTTTTAGTGAATGGTTTACTATTTTTCGAACTTCTTTTTTTTTTTACCTTTTTATGTTAGTTATTGAACGATCAACATGGATGTTAGTTATTTTTATGCTTTTCCTATATTTTCTTATTGGATTTGTTGTGTTTTTAATGACATACATTCTGTTTTATTTGTTTATGAATGTTATTCTTGTCAGTTTATGTCAGTTTGCAGGTTCCAGGTTTACTGGTTTTTTTACAGGAAAAATTACTATGTAAACATTATCAACATATTAACGTTGATCCAAGTCATGCGATCAACTTCCATTGTTGATCCCCCATTACTGGATCAACTTCCATTGTTGATGCTTAATGAAAAGAAAAAAATTGCATGGTTACAAGTTAACTCCATTAGCTGTGCATACCTGCAATCTTTACTAACAACATTCATTCACTTGATGAGAAACCAATCACTTATTCATCAATTTTTTTTGACCCATTGATTTTTTGGATCAACTACCATTGTTGATCCCAAAAATGGATCAACTTCCATTGTTGATGCTCAATAAAAAGAAAAATATTTCATGGCTTTATCTGTATATACAAGTTAACTCCATTAGTTGTGCATACCTGCAATCTTTACTACCAACATTCATTCACTTGATGAGATACCAATCACTTATTTATCAAAAAAAAACTTTTGACCCATTGATTTTTTGGATCATCTCTCATTGTTGATCCCAAAAATGGATCAACTTCCATTGTTGATGCTCAATAAAAAGAAAAATATTTCATGGCTTTATCTGTATATACAAGTTAACTCCATTCGTTGTGCATACCTGCAATCTTTACTACCAACATTCATTCACTTGATAACAAAACCATTCATTCAATGTTTTATAGATGGATAAAAATCAGTAAAGCTGTTGTAGGGCCTACAGCCCATAGATGTGCGGCCCAACTAGATATCTAGGGTCTCCCTTCTATATGTATATAAAGGACATTGTTCCATGTAACCCTGCTGATGATCAATAAGAAACTCTGCCTCTTTCTCTATCATTCTCATCTTTATCACTACAAAACGTTATCAGGCACGATTTCTACCGTGAAGCTAAAGTTGGCAATTCATTTTTCTTTTAATTTAATCGGAAAACTAACAGTATTTCATCATATTATAATGTTTAATAATCACTAATTATCTAAAACATGATTCCATAAATCAATAATGTTGTTATTGCTAGATCTGATGGCATATCCTAGGTTATATTATTTTTTGGATTTAAAGAACCCATAATTGAACGTCTTCACGTTGTTGATTCATCTACCATATTCCGCTAGCCTGTTTTTTCTATCAAATCTATCCAGTACCGTAATACGTTTGTGCGTTTGATTACGGGAATCTTCTGAGAACTGAGGAGAAGGGAGAACGTCTGGGAGAAGAGGAGAAGCCAACCCGGTTAGGTCTGGTGCAGCCAACCTGTTTCGGTCCGGTTAACCTAATCTTTTCTCTTTATTTCTTTTATTGTCTTCTTGTGTTTTGTCTTCTCTTTGTCACTTCCCCCACGGAGAGTTTGTTTGCTATATATTTGTGATCCCAGGATTTGATTTTGGGATATCCGTCTAACATATTTGTGATGATTAAATATGATCCGTGATTTGATTTGTATATCAATATTAATTAATATATTTGTTGTATGTTTATTTATGTCATGATTCATCATGCCGCAAGTGGGAAATCTCCGTGAAGGAGGAAGCAAAATGTACTGAAAAGAAGAATCTGTTGACGGGTCCAGCCCGTTTCAGTTCGGACGATCTAACTGGCCTATGATGTTCCAGTTTGGATCATAGGCTGTGAGTCACCAAGACTGTTCCGATTCTGTTCATATACAGTGGGAACCAAAATCCTGAGGTATGGAATTATAATGTGGGTTTTTACATTGCGTATTTGTTGAGCTTATTTATTTGTTTTTAGAATACGTCTAGTTTTATTTATTTTTGTCTTAAAATAAGTCAACAGCATATAAACGGTCAATTTAAATTATTTTTATTGATCTCAATCATTAAGAATTTTGGTCTTAATGTTATTTGTTCTCTTGAATATGATATTGGATATAGTTGAATGATGTATTTTGTTTAATTGGTTGTACCAACTCAATTCCAATGTATTCATTTGGGACTTAGAAGTACTTGAGCACCATTACTGGATACTTGATATTTTCCCAAAATTTTTGAATGTTCCGTGGAATGTATCCACTTGCTCGACTATTAATCTGTCAATAGTTTCAAAACATATGTTCAAATAAAATCACATGTATTCCAATTTTTGTGGAAGAACTCACAAAAGATGATATGAGTCATAAAATTTTCATTTCTCTACTTCATCCATAATACTAACAAACCGGTATATGTTGAAGTATGACAACAAGAGAATTATCTTTAGTAATATATTCAACCTAAAGTAAGTGGTTGGCATGTATAGTGAGATTCTCTTGGCCTATTGAGATAAAGAAATTTCTCAAATTAAGCTAAATGTAGCAAAATTGAAAATGGAAAGAACCCCAAAGTAATGAGGGTTAGACGTACCGACTCATATAAAGCATGTGAAAAGGGACATATATCATGGAAAAAAAATGATTATTTTTTCCCCAACAGTAATGACTGTAGTTGCAGGAAATCCTACACTACACACCTCATTCAAATTTGCTTAATCAATCCATTTGAAGATGAATAATAATGTATTTTATTAATTGTTTTCTTGAAAGGTTTACAAAGAAATGTAGAACAAAGCAAAAGAAATTACAATCACTCTTGATTTTCTCTCTCCTAATGACTTGCTTAACAATTCAAAAAGAATCCCCCCCTCAACAGACTTACTCGACCCTTTATATAGGGTATTACATAGCGGATGACGACTAATTTGTCCTTTATTTTCGGAAACGACTCGCGAATCCTCGCGAGTGTGTAAGTGCTTGTCCTCGCGACACCCTAATTCTCGCCAAGTCTTCACACTTTCCTCATGTTTTGACTGTCATCATCCATTACGTCATTTATTTATTTCCATGCGACTCCTTCGCGACGTAGTTGTTTATTAATCTCGCGAAATATTGTTGTCGCGATATTCTGGTCCTACAATGACACCAAAGTATAGGTATCAATTGAACATGGGATCAGCTAAAATGTAATTCTAGCTCCCATCATAAATAAAAGAGTTGGAAATGCACCTTGGTCATAGGTGTTGGTATATACAATATAATGTGTATGTGTATCATAGTAACAACCAATTTTCACATAAACTTTATTGGCAACAAGAACTTTGCCTGGCCAATTGATTATCATATCGAGCGCAGCACTGATCATTTTTTTTTTCAAGATAGAACAAAGACGTCGCAAAATCTCTAGATGTACCTAGAGATAATCACACCTTGTTAAATTTCCAAGTAACCCGTGCAAATGGATATCATGTGGACATCAAAATTATGAGAATAATGATTGCATCTTTTATAAACTTTAATATATTTGGAAGGAAATATATTTTAGAGAAACTAATGAGTCAATCTAGTGCAATGTAATTCACTATAATATTTGGATTATTGAATCCATATTGACTCCGACGATGAAATGTTGGAAACTGACTCATAAAGGCTTTGGGTATAACCATAAAGAAATTTTTGTTGTGACATGATGATTGTTTTGAAGAAATTCATACAAATATCACTTTATTTGAGTGAACGAAAATGGGAAAAGATTGACAGAATGCAAAGTGACGGCATATCTCTCAATAAGTGTTTTCTAAATTACTAGATGCACAACCCCCCTTCCCATTATGCTTTTAGGTAAAAAGCATATCACTCATTTTTACAAAGTCTTCAGTAAAAAAGGATCGAGACCATCCTAAGATGCAAATGGTAAAAATTCCATATTACAAAGAAAACAAGGTGAACTTTAGAAAAACATCCATGCAGAATGCGGACCATTAAAGTGACTGATGGATCTGGTGAATGTTTTGACATTTTGGACTAGTTGTAGTTCCCAAAAAAAAAATTGCGTTTGAGAACTCCTAACACATATTACACAATGCAAAGTGTAAAGGCTAACCACCCTTGTTAATGCTATAGAATTTACATCAAAAGGACTTGATGAATATTGCATGTTTAATAGGATCAATATAGAGCATCTTATACCCAATGGTCTCGCAGAGGCTACCATCAAAGGTTACAGATGGTGTCTAAGGAATAGGTTATGCGTACCAACCTAACTTTTATTGCTTTGGGGATATGCAATATTACGCGCATCTTTACTTAATTTTTGTAGAACCCAATATTAGTCAACCTTTTCTACGTACCGGTTGGTAAGCGAATTTAAGCGACATTTGTGTTATTACATATTTTTGGTTGCACTATATATGTGCCATTACGAGTCCACATCGTACTATGATGGGTCACGAAAATGATTAAGTAATTTTGTTGAATATTTACTCTCAACAATTATCCGCATTTTAAAACCTTTGGCGGAGATCTCTTACCGCTAGATTTTCGGTTTGTCACTTTAGTGAGACAGTCTTCCGTCGTCGGGGAGATAAGAAAAAGTATTTTCTATGGGAACGACAGGAATTGTCGTGGTGTGTTCCCACTTGTGTCACATATTGATTCTTGTACTCCACAAATATAAATGTGAAGTGACAAAGAATAATCAATTTTCAGAATGTACACCGATGTCGCTAAAGTGACAAGATCACACATACCCATTTGTAAATATTCTGCAAGGTTATAAATCCTCGGTATGGGGTACACCATAGACTAAGGTGTTGCAACTACACTTGGTGGAAGTGTAGTTGAGGCCGTGGCTCCATAAAGGAAGATGGAGAGACCACCGGAGTTCGATCAAAGCTCACCTAGAAAGGAAGTAGATGAGTAAGGCACAACCTAATTTGTATCATTAATGAAAGCATCTCATTTGATTGTCTCTGACTATGTCCATGAATCAATACTGGAGGACGCTCCGAAGTTTTAAATGATTCTAGAGAACAATGAAATCCTGACGGATTATGAGAATGCACATGAGTCAATGGAAAGATCATGCGTGCACAGTGATGATATAATCTATAAATAGTTGCTCCAGAAGTAGAGCACAATGAGATCGAACCATGCTTTATTTTGATTAATTTCAAATAAATTGCATATTTGGCCTACACAATCCAGGTAGAACTTAGTTCTTTGGCAAATATATGGGTATTTGGTGTGGTAGTGCTAACCAACCAAGTGTAAAGCCTATTGGACATACATAATTAATTTGTCATAAAGCATAATGAGAAGAAAGTAGTCTTAAAGTACAAAGACTCGCCTTGTGGCGCGAGGTTTCTCACAAAGCCCTGGAATTGTTCTCTTGTAATGAACGTTATAGAGTTCCGCTACCTAGTTAGCTTGGTAATTTCAAAAAGATTTGAAATGCAGCATATGTATGTGGTTGTTACGTATCTCTGAAAGAATCAAGAGATAGAAGATATTTACAAAAGTGCTTAATAGACTTTTGTTTCCCAAATCAAATGACTCTAAACCACGGAGTGCGTTTACAGTTAGATAGAACGCTCACTTATAGATTCAAGCAATCAGACGGATGTGGTATACCCGTCTAAGTGACTATTTTATTTGGAGGGGATAGACAAATAAGTTATTTTTTATTGTGTATTCACAAGAAAGTTCCTAATTTGGAATTGTAGCTATTTATGTCGACGGTACAGACATGATGAGTACTCTTGATGTAATAAGAGACTTTAAAAGCTATTTAAAATCCGAATTTGAGATAAAAAAAAAAAAAATCTAGGGAAAGCTCGACCGAGTACTGAGCTTGTGGGATATTATTCCACCAGTTTGCATATGTCTAAAGTTGTCAGGAAATTTAACAAAGACATGCATCCTGATAGCACTCCCATGATTATTCGAGGTTCAAATATAAGTAAGTGACCATTTCGTCTAAAGGAAGATGACGAATATGTGTTGGGAGATGAAATTCCCATATCTAAATACAATAGACGCATTGTTGTACTTAGTATAATAATGTACTCGATTAAATTTTACATCCTCAGGGAACTTGTTAGCTAGATATAGCTCCGCGCCAACACAACGTCATTGGAATGGTATAGTGAATGTAATCATGTACTTAAAAGTAACCATTGACATAAATTGGTTTTATCCCTACAAAGACATTAAAAGGAATGCTAATGAAAGTGCAATCCAAAAGTTGTTGATTATAAAGGAACAATAATCTCTTTCCCAACGAAAGTAACCAGAGGGAGATATGGTAGATTATTTTCTAGGTTATTACCGATATTCAGTTTCGAAAAGTACATGACTAAAGGAACTGTCTGGAACAACCCTAAAAGTAATCAGGGGGAGATGCCGACATCAGGGGGAGGATCCAAGGATATGATGTCGACATATTTTACTTCGAAATTGAAGCTGTGTTGTACTCTTTTTCCCTTCGATCGAGAATAGTTTTTTCCCAAAGGGTTTTGTTACTCGACAAGGTTTTTAGTGAGACAACACTAAAAACATCAAGTATGTTAAACGTTGCATACATAAAGATCGCGTTGATATTACTTATCTGAATCAAAGAAATGAAACGCGATATTCCGTTAAGCAACATAACTTCCAGAATCAACAACAGGGTCTTATAAACATTCAACTCACCAAAGTAATGTGTGATAAAACTCCTTTTGACTGCATTAGACTAATGAAAATCGTCTAACATCAGGGGGAGCATCTAATGGTGTGTTGAACTCTTTTCCTTCACCGAGGTTACTTTTTACCACATGGTTTTGTTGCTCGGCAAGGTTTTTAATGAGACAACAACAACAAACAGGAATGTAATTTCTACCTTAGAAGTTGCGAAGAAACTAGTCAACTTCAACGGAGCAAAGTGATCATCTGCAACAGATTACCTTTACTTGCATCTGTCATGTTGTACTCTTTTCCCTTCGTCAAGGTTTTATCCCACTGGGTTTTTTCCTTGTCAAGGTTTTAATGAGGCAACGTATGCGAGTCCATCTATGTTCTAAGTTTGCTTAATATTGCACTCTTTTCTTTAGTTCAGGTTTTGTCCCTCTGGGTTTTTCCTGACGAAGTTTTAACGAGGCAATTAACTTAGACTAGTCGATCTTTGAAGATCGTATTGTATGTGATGAACTACATGTAAAGTACAAAACAACATGTAAAGTACTACATGTGAAGAGTTATACTAAGGTTTTATCCCACTGGGTTTTTCCTTGTCAAAGTTTTAGTAAGGCAATTGTTTTCGGCACAAGTCATCAAGGAGAGGAAGACATTTGAAGAACTACATTCGAAGCACTAAATGTGAAGCACTGCTTATGAAGTTCAATTGGACCGCACAAGGGGGAGTGTTGTAGGGCCTACAGCCCATAGATGTGCGGCCCAACTAGATATCTAGGGTCTCCCTTCTATATGTATATAAAGGACATTGTTCCATGTAACCCTGCTGATGATCAATAAGAAACTCTGCCCCTTTCTCTATCATTCTCATCTTTATCACTACAAAAAAAGCAAACTAATAGTAATATTAATTCATAACAAACTAGTACTAAACATATCATCCAAATTGTTTCACAACATAAACAAACCTGCAGACTTTTCTTTACAGTAACTATAAGATGTCTTTTCAAACTAACTTCCAATTAGCAGAGCTACACATATTAACTAAATTACTTACACCTAAGATGTTAAACTACACCCAAGATGTTTCTTTTTTAGAGCATGAAAATTGTGTTTGCACTAATCTAATGTTTCAACAGAATCTTGTATATTGAGTACTTCTTTGAGTGAGTCGGTAAGTTCTTGTACTTGCTTAACCTCTTCGACTGAGTCTGTAAGTTTTTGTACTTGCTTACCTTATTCCGGTGTGTCAATAATTTCCAAAGTTGGTTTCCATGCATCAAATTCAGCTAACATCCTGGCAGCCATCTTCACTCTCTTCTTGTTTATGTTCTCATGGAATTCAATGCTCTTACCATTTAGATCCCAGCAGTTCCAACGCTTCACCAAACATTTCATGAATAAGTAGATATGGATTGCGCAGTCCAAACCCTGTTGTTGTGGTACATGGTAATGGTCCAAAACTGTAGTTACTGGTCCACATGTCTCAATATCTTTTTTTCCCATTTGGTTCAGGACAACAGTCAATGGTTGTACCATGACATTGTATTGGTCGTTGTATCCTTTTTTGTGATGTATGGTGTTGAAAATCAACCATCTTCCACCTATTAATGCAAGTAGCACCCAATGGAATGGTTTCTTACTCCTGTCATGTAGACACATTGGTATGAGCAGTAATGTGTCATCGCCATCCACTGGGTAGTTCTTCCTTAAGATATCTGGAATCCCACATTCATCAACTTTCTTTGCATCTTTGCTAGCTACTGCGCCCCTCATTATTTGCTGCATCATATTCTTGACATTAGTTTGTTTTTTACAGATAACAACAATAATTCATTCATTTATTCATCATGTATACCTGAAACATTCCTAGCACACTAATGTTTCGACTACGATTATAAGGTTTCAACTACGATTATATAGAACTAAATAACTTGATATAACAAGTTATTGAAAAGACAAATTAAGAGTTTTCGTTACTTACATAAGCATTTGTAGACAGAATTATGTGCTTCTTCCCGTAGTACTCCGGCTTAGATGGATTTTGCATCTTTGATTGCAGGATGTTGATGTAGTAATCAACAATCTCGCTGTTAATGTTTTGGTTATCCATTAGAGATTGGATATGCCTTCCATGAACGATCTCTTCCACTTCATTGTTGAAATAAAAGCTACATGCTCTGGCACTGCATTTTGTAAAGAATAGGTTAATTTCATGACATAACATAACATATTATTGTTGAAGTATTATTATCTTGACATAACATATTAGAAAATTGTAATTGCAACTTGGATTTACAATCGTTTTTTCGCAGGTGTTGCATGGCATCAACTTTCATTGTTTATACCTATGAATAAATAGGCAGTTTGTTACAGAGTTACATACCTTTCTGTCGCTTTCTCAAAGAATGGACGAATGACCTCTTTTTCTTCCTTGGTGCAGGATTTCTAGAGTTTGAGTTTTTCTGGCTTCTTCAGCTTTCTTGGCTCAGGTGGCGTCACATCAATGTAATCATCAAGGTTGATTATTTCCCGTTCTTCAACACCTCCCTCCTTCTTCTTCTTCTTCTTCTTCCTTTTCTTCTTCTTCTTCTTCTTCTTCTTTCCCTTTCCTCCTTTCTTCCCCTTGTTCACTTTACCTTGAGGTGTGTATTTATTTGGCGGCTTCCTTGACGAACTTGTGTTATACCTCACTGCTCTTCCAGTAGCCTCAGACTGATTCTTTTGGCTATGCGTCGCTTCAGAATCATCGTCTTGGGTGGTGTCTTCATCTTCAGTTGGCCCATCAATTTCGTCTAATTTGTATATCACTTTAAGCTCTTCCAACACATTATCATCATCTGGAGTTTCAGAATCACCTTTTTCTGTTTCTGTGTAGGAGTATATTCCGTTTGTTGTGTCGGAGCATCTTCCATTTATTCTGGAGCATCTTCCATCTATTTTGGAGGAGTAGGAGTAAATATTCCGGCAGTGATCGCACCGAAGCTTGGAACATCGAATCTTGGGGTAGTACCTGCAGGGAAATAATCCGATTAGATTAACAGGAAAGAGTCTTATGTAAAAAGTATCAACATATCATTGTTGACCCATTGTTTTTTGGGATCAACAATTGTTGTTGGTTCTTCTATGTGATCAACTTCCATTGTTTACCCTACATTATTGGATCAACTTCTACTGTTGACACTTACAAAAATAAAAAAGTATGCATGGTTTTATCTGTATGCACAAAGTTAATTCCATTATCTGTAAATACCCTGCAATGCTAACACTCATTCTCTTCTTGATGTTCAAACCAATCATTCATTATTTGTTAATCCATTGCTTTCATGGATCAACTTTCATTGTCGACACTTAATAAAAAAAATAAAAAATGCATATATAGAAATCAATTAGCTGTACATACCCGGTATCTTTAATACTAACATTCACTCATTTTCATTCATAAACCAAAAAAATTAATTCATAACGAATAAATAGATTATCCAAATTGTGCATAACACAAACACACTTGCATACAATTCTTAGATTAACTAATATGTCTGTTAAATTGATTACTTCTTCAATTGAGTTAAAATAGTACCTGTAGCGACATGATCCGATTTTTCTGGAAGTATAATGTTAATTGGAGGAGTTGAATAAATAACTACATCTCTCACGATCTCATCTTTCAGCTTGCCAATAGATTTGGGTCTATGTTTACCTGGAGCTTTAATCCACTTTGATAACCCTTCTGAAAGCTTTTTTCCAAATCACTTTGACCTGCATCTGAAAGTCACAATGCCAGTTGACTTGATTCTTGTTCTTCTTCTACATTCAAGTCAGCTTCATTCTCCTTTTCAAATGGTTCTTCGTTTGTAACAGCTTCCAACTCAGCTTCATTCTCCCTTTCAGATGGTTCTTCACCTGTATTCTCCACTGGAGTTAATTCAGTGTTTATCAAATCTTGGGCTGCTCTTCTGAATTCCTGTTGAGTACTCTCTGATCTTGCTCTCTGGAGATTATTCTCCTTTTCATTCCATTCCTTCACTTCTTTAGCAATATCTTTAAATCTCTCTTCATCTCCAGGCTGCAACTGAATCTTGTCCTTGTTACTGTCAATAATTTTCTTTATAAATATTATGTTGCTCATCATTGTCTTTGATTGGCTCCTCCTTTGATAAGTTATTTCATGCTTGTCAAATTCAAGATACATGTTTTGTTCTGCCAGATCCTCATTCCTCTGCCTCTCTACTTCCAACTCGTCTTTGGTCTTTGTGAGTCAATCAAATACATCTCTTCATCTGTAACCGGATCAACAAAATCTTCATGAACCTGCAAATATCAGTGAGCAATACAGTGAGCAAAGTTTTTTTTTTTGACAATAATATTTTTTTTCTCACATTCTACCCATGATATATCTTTCACGAGGGGGCGTAACCCCCGGGTGAGGTGCGACGTATATGAAATTGCAGCAATATATAACTGGAGTACATTTCAGATATGATGTCAAATTTGGTTGTTGATTCCATTCATTGGGGATCAACTTCCATTGTTGACACAAACAAAATGGGGTACATTTCAGTTACTGTGTAAACCTTGGTTGTTGACTCCATACAATTGCATCAACTTCTATTGTTGATATACAAAATCTATAAAACATTTCAGATATTGTGCCAACTTTGGTTGTTGATCCCATTCATTGGGGATCAACTTTCATTGTTGATACACAAAATATGTAATACATTTCAGATGGCAACTCAATATTCATTTCTTTAACTCTATCATCTATAATCACACTTGTTTTCCTAATCTGAACCAACTCTAATTTAAATACATAGATACAATAAATGTGCATAATCAATATTTTCTCTAGTAGATTTCAGTTATTCTGTACTAGGAAACTAATCAGTATACATACAAATGGATCAACTTCAATTGTTGATACACAAACTTTGTTTGTTGACTCCCTAAAATGGTATCAACTTCCTTTTGTTGACATGATAAAAACTAGAATTTTTTTGAAATATAAATTGATTAAATGAATTTTTTACCTGATGATTAAACAAAGTCATGTCTATTCCCTTGTTATCTTTCTCTTCAAATTCTTTTACCAGTTTTTTGCACATTGCATGTTGGCTCCATCTCAGGAATCTTGGAGTTGAGATTTCAGAATTTGACCTCTTGGTGATGTAGTTTCCTGTATGTTCGCAGAACCAATACTGCATACAAAGAATAAATGAGGTTAGTTTGACATACAGTATGCATTTTACTATCTTCAAAAATGAAATTTATATGAAATGAACTTCTTTTCTTACCGGCAGTAGAGTTGTGCAGCCAGGAACACTTTCATTCTTTCCTTTCTGCTTTCCAATGTATTTAAGCAGATACTTTACTATGTGAACTGGCCATGAGACTTTGTCCATGTTTAAAATATGAGGAAGCCATTGCTTTGGTAATCCTGTTGCACCAGCATCTTTGAAGAAAAAAATCGTGTAGCCACATAGCAAAAAGTCTCACAAAATGTTGTGGGTCAGACTCATCGTTAGCTGCATCTTTTAGTTTGCGCTCAATTTCAGCCTTCGTTATTTTATCACTGATATCTTCATTTATCCCTGGTTTGAACTTGTTCTTTAACCATGTAGTGATTTCAGGATCATTCTTTTTATTCAGCAACTTCTTCAACTCTTCACTCTCGCTGACCCTTCTTATCTTAAACATGATTGCAAAATCTCTTGCTTCTAGTGAGCACTCACAAGCAGTTTCCTTTTATCCAAACTTGAACTTGTTTGTTTTCTTATTGAATGCTCCAATAAGTAGTTGCATTGCAAGGTTGATTTTGGTTAACCACTTATCAGTCGTTATATCGATCATGTCTTCTGTGTAGAATGGGCTGATGAAGTCCAGAACGTACATTCCTTTAGTGCTTTCCCATTGATTGTCTTCTTCTCATTTTCGTAATCTCCTACTTCAAACAGTTTGTGTAGAAATTTACACATATCAACCAACGACATCAGACATGATTTGAACTTGGTTTCGTTTTTCCTTGACCTACCTGCATACATGTAACTCATTCATTTATTTTTATATTTAATATAGAATGAACTTAATTATATTGCAGCATATAACTCAACTCGAAAATAATGTAATTCATTTATTTTTACCTTTTAGTTCTTGCTCCGGTTTGCCATCTGCGGCTACTTTTTCTTCTTCCTATGGTTCATTTTCATTTTCTTCTTCTTCTGATTCTGACTCTGATTCTACTTCTTCATCCTCTGAATCTCCTTCGTCTTTTTCTTCAATTACCACCCTTTTCTTTCCTTTACCTAGTGGTTCTTGTTCATTCTTCTTCTTCTTCTTCTTCTTCTTCTTCTTTGACTTTGCTTCCTGTTCTTGGTCATTCTTCTTCTTGTTCTCCCTCTTTCTTTTTGTTGCTTCAACCTTTTGACTTTGTTGCGATTCGTCTTCTTCTGAATCTCCTTCCGGTTCTTCATTTTTGTGCTTTCTTCTTCTTTCAACCTGTTGTTGTTCTTCAATCAATAACTTCTTGTTCACCCTCTTCCTTTTGGGGGCTATATTTACATCAATCGGTTGTGAATCATCTTCTTCTATACTCTTCGGATTTATCCTTGGTGATCTTCTCATTCCTTTCATCTATTTCAAACAACATTAATCTAGTCAGCCATCTTATTCATTCAATAATCACAATAATAACAGTTGAACAGTTAGTAAAAAGGGATCAACATCTATTGTTGATCCTATCTAATGGGATCAACTCCTGTTGTTGACAACAATTTACTTGTATAACTCATGTTGTTGATACCATCAAATAGTATCAAATCCTATTGTTGATTCCATTTTATGTGATCAACTATTGTTGTTGATCTCATTGTACTTGTATAATTAGTTGGTTTTGTAAGTTATTAGTCCTATTATTCATATTTCTTCCTATCTATTAACTTATATTTCCAAAACATATTCATTTCATGGGATCAACTCCTATTGTTGACCCCCTATTACCATCAACATCCAACTCAAACTTGATTTTTCTGCAGAACATTTTGACATCAACATGGAAATACCGAAGAATACACACACAGTTGAATAGATTGGGTGAAAATCAAAATCGACAGAAGAAATCACTTTCTTACCTCTTTCTGAATAAAAAATCTACAGAAGAAAATCAAAATCGACAGAAAAAATGAAAAATTAGGTCATTAACGGCACAAGATGCTCATCGATTCTGAATCACAACGATGGATATACATTGAATCAGATAAAAGATAAAGAATAATCATATATGCATCGATTTTTGATGAATCTGATTTCAAAATCAAATTCCTAAATAGTCAAATAAATACTAAAATCTTAAATGATAACAGTAAATAGAAGATGAAAATCGTATTTAACTTTTGAATCTTTTGATTGAATCTTGAACTTCACTAAACCCTAGTTTTCTATCATTCTTCACTGTTTTTTTGTTTTTCTTCAAAACAAAAGATGATTAAATGAAATCGGTAACTGGGTTTTATATATAGATCGACGGTTCTTTTTTCAGTTACGGTGATGATTCAGTTTTTGTTGTTCTTTTTTTTTTCAGTTTTGATTTTTCAAAATTTTCAGTTTTTAGTTTTTGTTCTCTGAGCAGCAGTGAGAAGAAGAAGCAGGAGAGAGAGAGATTGTGTGCGTGCGTAACGGCTACTGAAGTAAATGAGCTGTAACGTTATAATCTTTAATTATATTGAGGGGCATTATAGTAATCTAAATGTCTATGTTTTTCAGGCGAGGGTATAATTATTTTGGGGGAGGGTATTTGTGTTGGGCCTCTATTATAGGGGCATTTAATTAATGTACCTTTTTTTTTCATAATCATTTTGAATACTCCTCTTTTCCTTATATATTTCTACCAATTTAATTTATTTTCTCCTCGTTTTTATTTAATTGAAACCAAACATTGTCGATCAAACAAACTTTAAGATTAATTATTTGAAATTAAAACCAGAGATTACTAACCTTAAGTTTGAAACTCAGAACATAAAAAAAATCGAGTTAAATAAAAAAACTGGAAAAATGATAGTAGTTGCGTCCAAACTTAGGATTTAATTGCTTGAAATCAAAAAATTGACCGAAGACTTTTCTAGGGTTTATAGCTGCAGAAACATAATCGGTAGCTATAAAGATGATTTTATCCATTGATTATGGTTGATGTTCTTAAGAAACGAAGAACATCAACCATAATCGAACGGTAAGATTCATTGACTATTTTTTGCATTATCGATAGATAACATGAAGCCCTGTCTATCGATTGTGAAAGTAAAAAAATTAGAAAATTTATAAGTTTTGAAAAATTATATTTTATGCTAATTTCACAATCGGTAGATAACATGAACCCGTATCTACCGATTATGAAATTCATAATTTTATAAGTTATGCAAAAATTGTATTTGAGGCTACTTTCACAATTGGTAGATATCTAATTTGTCAAAACTACTGAGTGTGAAAGTATAAAAATTCCAAATTTTAAAAGTTTTGAAAATTTATATTTCGGGCTAGTATCAAAATCTGTAGATAATGAAATTCACTAAACTACCGATTATGAAAGAAGAAATATTCGAATTCGGGGGAAAAAATCAACTTGGGGCTTATTATATAATCGACAATAGTATATGTTGTCGTAACTACTAATTCGTGTGAATAATAAAATTTCAAAATTTCATAACTTTTGAAAATTTTATGTTTGGAGCTACTATCACAATCGGTAGATAACTAACATCACTTACTAACGATTGTGATACAAGAATAATTCGAATTTGATAAAAAAAAATCCAATTTGGGGCTTATGGTATAACTGATAGTAATATATGTTGTCAAAACTACCGACTATGAACATAGTAAAATCCGAAATTTCATAAGTTTTGAAAAATTTATATTTGGTGTTACTATCACAATCGATAATTACCTTCACTTACTACCGATTATACAAGAAAAGTAATTCGAATTTAGGGAATAAAATCAATTTAAGCTTATTGTATAAAATCAGTAATAATAGATGTTCTCGAACTACCGATTATGCAGTGATTTTGGAACTGAAAAGTGTAATCAATAGATAATATACTATATTATCTACCTATTCTGGGATATTAATGTCTCTCAATGTATTCAAAAATGGAGTTTTCCTAACAGTCACATAGGTATTTGAGTTTTTTCTTAACCCAAATTTGTTTAATGTATTATTATTTTCATTTGGGTGTGATTTTCATTTTCTTTCACAAAATCATCATCTAGGTTTTCCAAAAAGATAAAACTCTAATAGTTTTCTCTCACACTAACTTTATAATCTATAATCAATACTTAATAACTAATTCACAAGGATTAACACTAATTAATCAAAAGTAGATTAGCCATTATGAAAAGTCAGTGGATAACAGGTTTTATGCTATACTTCTTAGTGATCCTATTTTGTTTTATTAGTACCCCAAAGTCTTTTCGAGTAGCCCTCAAAAATGCAAGGTTGTTTTGTTTTTTATTTATTCTGCATTCTTTGATTTGGCAAACACAATGTGCCCACTGTAAGGGAACCACTTAGGGGCTAATTCTCCATTGAGCATCAAAGACGGTTAAAACTATCTCATTGGCGGTAGAGTTTATACTGCTCATAGGAAACTCTCTCTTTGTATCTACTATTTTCTAATGGCTATTTTCCCGCTATATATACATCCGACTGATTTTAATTTACTCACACCTATTTTTTATATAAACTAGTCAAGACGCTTGAGCATTGTGCCTGCCATTCCACTTCAAAACAAAATAAAATTTCTATTCAGTAGTTTTCTTCCAATCAAAATATCAATTTATTCACACACAAAGAAAGAAAAAAAAAACATTACAAAAAGAAACATAAAGTGTTGTGGATGATATATGATAAAACATGTGAAAAATATAAAGAAGAAATATAACTTGCCTTTATAAGGTGAGAGCACCCAGTACCGCCATGGACTAAATCCAATATTAACGGATCAAGGACTCCTGGTAGCTTGGGTCGTATATCGTGCCAACACTAACATTGTTTCGTCATAACTGCTTCATCTGGGTTTACATCAACTATGTTGTTGGAAGTTTGGTATATACATAGTACTTACATCTTTATAGCAATCTATAAGCAATAATTCTTGCATTGCTAATACTGCATATGTTGCCTTTCCTATCTGATCTTGGCTCCACAAATATTATAAATTTCCTTGTGGTAGAAACTTGAAATACACGTAGTACTTGCACCTTTATCACATTTAATAAGCAACAATTGTTGCATTGTGCCAACACTACTTACCTTGCCTGTCCCATTTGATTTTGGCTCCACGAATGTTAGCAATTCCCTTGCGGGAGAATGTCAACATCTTTGATGAAAAACTTGTATTTTCAAAGTATCAAATCATCTTCAAGTATGTATTCAATTAAAGAACATGTTTAAAATGAATTAAGTGTGAAACAACATTCATGTAGGATTTTAGCGAACCTTAATTTCCACTTATAATATTGTATCTTTAATACCTATTTGCACAATAGCCAGTAGAGGAATCAAATTGAACCCAAAACAAACATCACACAGTAAGGAACTAAATCAATATGTCCAAAATATACTGCATTTTTATACCTTAACAAAAATTCATTTGAACCACATTTCAGTGAGGTACTGACCATTAAAAGAATTCTACCAAAACACCGAAGCTTAATGCTAAGAGTATTTAACGGAAGCCCTAAAATTCCATCTATACGAAATTAGTTAAGTAGAAAGTCTATCATTATGAGAGAAGTTAGGTTACGCAATTGGCGCCATCTAAATGTTAACTCAAAATTAATATTTACACATCTAACTTGCAGCTGCTCACGGAAGCAACAAACAATAGAGGTACGAATAACAACTCAAAGTTAATATAGTCGTGTGGGCGATGTACCTGCCTTTTCATAAAGCGAGAGAAATGCCTCCAAAATGGGTGAAAATTTAGCCCAAACTTGAAAAATAGGGGTACCAAGTACACAACCAATTTTTAATTCGCAAACATGTACATGATATAAAGACAAGTTCAAATTAGATGGTCTCACAAATCAATATTCAAGCAATAACCTAATATGTACCCGAACTGTTACAGAGCCGAATTCCAACAAGAACAAGTATTGTATCCTGGAATGTAGTTGAGAACGAATCTACCCTACAAGCAATTTTAGTCGTGCTTGTTTACGTCTCTTGGATCTCACAAGAACCTAAGAAATATAATTCCCCTAGATGACGTCCTTTACAGGCTTAAGAGTTGCTTCAACCTAAGTGAAGACTTTTATGACTATATTTCCTCTAACAAAAAGCGCGTTTGATTTTCTTCAGAAAGATATTTAATCAAGCTAATGGAAACCTATATATTCTCTTAAAAAGTTATAAAGATGCTTAATAAATTCTACCACGCAAGAACAATCTAAAAAAAAATCAAATCAGAAGTATTTTACATATCTATCTTGTGGAATCACAAAGTCTGAGATGAAGAGAAATTTGTGACTCCTATCAATCAAGTTCCTGATCTAAAGTTTTGAGAATTTAGAAGATCAATAAGAACAAATTCAGATAACAAGAATTATCAGGTAAAATATAGTCTGAACAGTCTTCACGAATCCCTTGGTGAAGTTTTTCAAAGTCGTAGACATGATACAGTTTCACAGAGGAATTCATTTCAAAGAATGAAAATTAGGTTCATAGAGGACGACTCTAGTCTGCAACTAGGACACAGAAATGCCGGGATTAAGTTTCTATTATGCAGGGGGTCCTCTATTTATATTGATGAACAATCTTGTCAGCTTACAAACAAAGCTAAGTTCGTGAACTATTGCCTTGTATAGAAATACCAAGTAAGCGAAACTTCTCTGAATATATTATGTATGAAGCATGTGAGAACTTTGCTTTGAATCACAAAAAAGATGTATGATACCAGATTACACCATATGGTTTGCCAAAGAGCTTAATTTGTCACAAGACTAAATCAGTTCATGAACTGTCAAAACAGTTTGTGTACCAGAAAGTCGTCTCGTAACTTTTGCAGTTTTGTATTTAACAAGTTCGCGAATTCCGCAAAACAGTTTGTGTACTTGAAAATACTAAGTGTACAGGAAACATAAAAAAAATCAACTAGTTCGCGAACTTAGCGAATCAACTCGTGTACGTTGAAATAAATAGTATCTAGTACTATCTCAAAATCGACCATTTCGTGAACTGAGCAAATCAGTTTCTGTATGCGAGTTAATTGAAATATTGAAAATAAAATCTTAATATTTATAAGTTCAAGTTCGTGAACTGGCAAAACAACTTGTGAACTTTAAGAACTAACATGACTATTCTTTGCAAAGTTCATCATCATATTTAAGTCATACGACATGTCTCGGTAGATAGAATGGCAGATAATATGATAAAATAGGATAGTCAGTCTTCATATACCTTTGTTGATGAAGTTTCCGTTGACGCCATCTTCAGTCTTCAATCTTCAAGGTCCATTGGTGATTTCTGATACTCAACTACCATGCTATAATCATAGTCCGAGACTGACTTTATCAGACTATAAATCAAGACATAGTTTTGATCAACTAACATTGGCAACAAGCTTGACATACCAAAACTTGTGAGTTTGACCGAGCGACGCTCTAACAAAACTACATTGCAAAAAATGCGGAAAATCTTGTTCTGTTTCATCTTGATTATTCACTGAAATTTTAATTACATCTTTTCCGCCAAAATACCCTACAAACCTGTGATAGTTTGTAGTTGTAATGTCAACACATCCACCGTTTTTGATTTGGTTTACTTCTAAGCCCAATCGTACATCCAGAGTAAGCATAACTAATATGAATAGGAATTAGATGTAGTAATAAAGGAAATAGGAATATTAGAAAAGGAAATTATTTACAATTCAATATAACCAAATAACGTAGTAATGTGTTTACCGAGAAATCAAGTGTTACTTCAAGCATTAAGAAAGACATTCGAGTAGTTTCAACCACCATATTGGCATGTTCAACTCCATGAATCTCTTTCACAACCTCTAACTCTCACAATTGAAAGCTAAAAATAGTATAGATCATTTCCCTTTTTTTTTCAATAGAAAATGAGTTTGGTGATTTGGTTTATACAAACTAATACATATAAAACAAATTAATTTAACTCGATAAATAGATCCTTACTTGAAAACACTTGAATGTTTGACTTATGACCGACCACAATGTTTGAAGATCATTTTTTTATGCATGGTGAAGCAAAGTTCGTGCTACTTGTTCATGTTTTCAATACAGTGACTATGTGATCGATGGTGTAAATGATAAACTTGAGAAAGCTTTAAGATGCATTGGTTGGTTTGAGAGGCTCTTAACTATCTCATTGTGCTTTTCACATACACATCTAGCTCAATACAATTTTAGTACAATATGCATTTGTTGATCACTTACTAAGAAATGCACTGGTAATAATTCATAAAAAATAACTCTGCAAGCTTTCTTGAGCATCTCTTTCCATGAAGGGTTGGGCGGCTTTTCCCATGGAATTTTATTGAAATACGCAAAGAAATTGTTAATGGGGAATGCCTAGCTATAGTGGACTCAAAATATCAAGGTCACAGGCTGCAAAATTCTATGATTACGGAGTAACCAAGAAAAATTAAAATGGAACTTATATCTTGTGACTTTCCTTTTTTTTTTTTTTTGGATATAGTCTGTTATAATCCTAGGAAGGTGTATACGCTTATTCCTGGTAAGTTATTTAAAAAAGAAGATATGCCCAAATTAGCTATCTTTTTAGGGCATAAACCATTTAATGAACCAATTTACATTCTTATCAAATAATTTGAAAATAGTCTGAAAAACTTTTCAAAAAATTATAATCAAAACTGTTATCTTAGATAACTGCAATTTTAATGAACTTTTCAAGACGATAGTCTAATGGATTTTAACATGAAAGCTTACCATCCTCAGTTCACAAAATTGGCATTGAATTTGAAAACATTAATGTTGATAATATAGGAAAGAATCTCATAGGTCATCTACTCTTGAAGTTGACATTTTCCAGAAAACACAAAAGAAGTCGACATATATGTGGTTAAGGCGGAGAAAGGAGGCGAGTTCGGAAAAGGAAGAGAAAAGTGTGTTGCATAGGTGTTTATGGTTTGGTTTCTTTCGTAAAAATTGTGAATTTCTATAAGATGAAACATAGTCGTTTATTAAAGACAATTAAACATGGATCGTCGATCTTAGATATTGTCCGCCACTGTAAGTGGAGCTGACCTGGTAAAATTAAGTATGAGATGTAAAAGAAGTGTACGTAATAATTTTCAAGCACAACAACTACTAGGAAAATGGGTTTCTTTTTACCATAAGAAAAATGCACCGGTCATACTTTTCCAAGTTCCCTCACCAAATTGCCGTTTCAAAGAATGTCTATTTTTCGGCCATCGGGAAGTGAAGGTTCCATCACCTTTCAACTTGGGAACTTTATTTGTCTAGGACTTTAACTGTTGAGATTAAAAATTACTTACCTATCCTCCTTATGATCTCAAAGTTACTTTGTTCTTAGTGTTTTATGATTAAATTATATTTATCCCCCTAGATTTTATTAAACCACTATAATAGGTTTTGATTATAATTAGTTTTATATAAATTACTATAATTTGTCTTAATATATATTAGTACAAATACTTTTAAATGTTTAAGCATCCAAAATAAAAGTATCATAAAGTTAAAGCATCTTACAACTTTCGTGGTATTTTGTCGATAAATTCTAGCTTCGTCACTGATTACAATTCACTCATTCAAATTTGAAAGCAATGTCTGTCTTTTTATAGAACCAAGCCGGCATAAAATATGTGCCATTCCGCAGACATGTGTGATGGACCATGTCATATGATGAGACTTAAGGCAATAACATCATCCGAACATGGAGAATGAATGTAATGACCCGTCCCTCCATCGATATTGTCCCCACTTGGCCACTGCGGTTATCCGTCAGTGTGGGGTTTTCAACGGGCATCGTTCCGGTAATCCAACAGTAACTTCCCGGATGGTCATCCATCCCTAGATTACTCCTGCCCGAACACGCTTAACTGCAGAGTTTTCTGCCAACTCTGGAGCTAACTGTGCTGAAAAAGCCTCAGTGTTAGGAAAGGACAAACCATTACTTATATTCCGTTCGGCCAACCACTGCCGAATATCAGGGTATTACAATGAAATTATGATAGATCCATTACCAAAGACGGTACAACATAACTTTGATATTATTTATAGATGAATGAAGAAACTCTTTGAGGGAAAAACAGAGAGAATACCAAGAATAACGGCAAGAGAGATTCTATTGATAGGCATCAACCATATTACATAGCAGAGTATGCTTTATATACAACCATGGGAAAACCCTAACTACCTAGTTGGGCCGCACATATATGGGCCATAGGCCCTACAACACTCCCCTTGTGCGGTCCAATAGAACTTCATATGCAGTGCTTCACATATAGTGCTTCGAATGTAATTCTTCAAATGTCGTCCTCTCCTTGATGACTTGTGCCGAAATCAATTGCCCCATTAAAACTTTGACAAGGAAAAACCCAGTGGGATAAAACCTTGGTACAACTCTTCACATGTAGTACTTAACATGTTGTATGTTACTTTACATGTAGTTCATCACATGCAATACGATCTTCACATATCGATGAGTCTAAGTTTATTGTCTCGTTAAAACTTCGCCAGGGAAATCCAGAGGGGAAAAACCCGAACTAAAGAAAAAGAGTACAATATTAAGCAAACTTAGAACATAGTTGGACTCGAATATGTTGCCTCATTAAAACCTTGACAAGGAAAACCCAGTGGGATAAAACCTTGACGAAGGGAAAAGAGTACAACGTGACAGATGCAAGTAAAGGTGATATGTTGCAGATGATCACTTTGTTCCATTGAAGTTGATTAGTTGCTTCACAACTCCTAAGGCAGAAAATCCTTGTGGGAAAGACAATAGCCTTAGTTGGGAAATTACTTCCCGGTGTTTGTTGTTGTCTCATTAAAAACCTTGCCGAGCAACAAAACCCTGTGGGAAAAAGTAACCTCGGTGAAGGAAAAGAGTTCAACACACCATTAGATACTCCCCCTGATGTTAGACAATTTTCATTAGTCTAATGCAGTCAAAAGGAGTTTATCACACTTTACTTTGGTGACTTGGATGTTTATAGAACCATGTTGTTGATTCTGGAAGTTACGTTGATTAACGGACTATCGTGTTTCATTTATTTGATTCAGATATTTTCAATAATATCAACGTGATCTTTATGTATTCAACGTTCAAAATACTTGATGCTTTTAGTATTGTCTCGCTAAAAACCTTGTCGAGTAACAAAACCCTTTTGGAAAAAACTATTCTCGATCGAAGGGAAAAAGAGTACAACATAGCTTCAATTTCGAAGTAAATTATGTCGACATCATATCCTTGGATCCTCCCCCTGATGTCGTCATCTCTCATTGATTACTTTCAGAGTTGTTCCAGACATTTCCTTTAGTCATGTACTTTTCGAAACTGAATATTGGTAATGACCTAGAAAATAGTCTACCATATCTCCCCCTGATTACTTTCATTGGAGAAGAGATTATTGTTCCTTCATAATCAACAACTTTTGGATTGCACTTTCATTAGCATTCCTTTTTATGTCTTTGCAGGGATAAAACAAACTCATGTCAATAGTTAATTTTAAGTATATGATTACGTTCATTATACCATTCCAATGACGTTGCGTTGGCGCTGAGTTATATCTAGCTAACAAGTTCATTGAGGATGTAACATTTGGTCGAGTACATTATTCTAAGTACAATAATGCGTCTATTATACTTAGATAAGGAAAGTTCATCTCCCGACCCAACTTCGTCATCTTCCTTTAGACGAATTGGTCATTTATGTACATTTGAAACTTGACTAATCATGGGAGTGCTAGCAGCATGCACGTCCTTGTTAAATTGCCTGACAATGGACATATGCAAACTGGTGGAATAATATACCACAAGCTCGGTCTTCTAGTTTAGAACATAGATAAGATCGAGATTTCCCAGGATTTTCATCTCAAATTCAGATTTTAAATAGCTTGTAAGATCTCTTATTCCATTAAGAGTACTTATCATGTCCATACCGTCAACATAGATAGCTATAATTCTGAATCAGGAAATTATTTAATATGCATGGCACGAAACCTTACTTGTTTATCCTTTCCCAATAAAATAGTCATTTGGACGGGTGTACCACATCCGCCTGATTGGTTAAATCAATAAGTGAGTGTTCCAGTGTAACTGCAAACACACTCCGTGGTTTAGAGTCATTTGACTTGGGAAGCAAAAGGCCATCATGCACTTTTGCAAATATCTTTGAGTCTAAATCTCCAGAGATATAACCACATCTACTATGTTTCAACTTCTTTTGAAACTACCAAGAAAACTAATTAACAGAACATTATGATGTTCAAAAGAGAGCGATCCAGGGGTTTGTGAGAAACCTTGCGCCACAAGGTGATTCTTTATACTTTAAGAACTCATTCTTCTTACTACACTTTGTGACAAATAACCACATATGTCCCACAGGATTTACACTAGGTTGGTTAGCACTACCACACCAAATACCCGTATATTTGTCAATAAACTAAGTTCTACCTGGATTGTGTAGGCCAAATATGTTATTTATTTGAAATTAATCAAAATAAAGCATGGTTCGATCTCATTGTGCTCTACTTCTTGAGAAATTATTTATGGATTATATCATCATTGTGCACGCATGATCCTTCCATTGACTCATATGCATTCTCATAATCCGTCAGGATTTCATTATTCTCTAGAATCATTTAAAACTTCGGAGCGTCCTCCAGTTTGATTCATGGACATATTCAGAGACAATCTTATGAGATGATTTCTGATGATATAAATAAGTTGTGCCTTACTCACATACTTCCTTTCTAGGTGAGGATTGATCGAACCAAGTGGTCTCTCCAACTTCCTTTATGGAGCCACGACCTCAACCACACTTCCACTGAGTGTAGTTGCAACACCTTAGTCTATGGCGTATATCCCGTATTGAGGATTTGTAAATTTGCAGGTAGGTTTGCAGCTGGTATGTGTGATCTCATCACTTTAGCAACATCAGTGTACATTCTGAAAATCAAATATTCTTTATCACTTCACATTTACATTTGTGGAGTATAAGAATCAATATGAGACACAGTGGGAACACACCACGACAATTTATGTCGTTTCCTTAGAAAATACTTTTTCTTATCTCCCCCTAACGACGGGAAGACTGTCTCATTAAAGTGATAACCCGCAAATCTAGCGGTAAGAGATCTCCTGCCAAAAGTTTTAAAATGCGGATAATTGTTGGGAACTCATTTCCAACATAACTATAATGTTTTGAAGACCCATCATAGTATGATGTGGAGTCGTAATGACACATATATAGTGCAACCAAAAATTCGCAAGAACACGAATGTCGGGATTAAATCCGATTTACCAACCGGTACGTTAAAAGGTTGACTAATATTGGGTTCTAAAACGAATTAAGTAAGATGTGTGTAATATTGCATATCCCCAAAGCAATAAAATATAGGTTGGTACGCATAACATATTTCTTAGGTACCATTTGTAACCTTTGATGGTAGCCTTTACGAGACCATTGGGTATAAGATGCTATATATTGATCCTATTAAACATGCAATATTCATCAAGTCCTTTTGATGTAAATTCTCTAGCATTAATAAGGGTGGTGAGCCTTTGCACTTTGTATTGTGTAATATGTGCTAGGAGTTTTTAACGCAAATTTCTTGGGAACAATAACTAGTCCAAAATGTCAAAACATTCACCAGAGCCATAAGTCACTTTAATGGTCCGCATTCTGCGTGAATATTTTTCTAAATTTCACCTTGTTATCTTTGTAATATGGATTGTTTACCATTTGCATCTTAGGATGGTCTCGATCCTGTTTTACTGAAGACTTTGTAAAATGAGTGATACGCTCTCTTACTTAAAAGCATAATGGGAGGGAGGAGGGGGTTGTGCATCTAGTACTTTAGAAAATACTTATTGAGAGATATGTCGTTACTTCGAATTCTGTCAATCTTTTTCCTGTTTTTGTTCACTCAAATAAAGTGATGTTTGCATGAGTCCTTTCAAAACGATCATCATGTCACAACCAAAGTTGTTTTATGGTTATGCCCAAAGCCTGTATGAGTCAATTCCCAACATTTCATCGTCGGAGTCAAAATGGATTCAATAATCCAAATACTATAGTGATTTACATTTCACTAGATTGACTCATTAGTTTCTCAAAAATATATTTCCTTCCAAATATATTAAAGACTATAAAATATGCAATCAATTACATTCTCATCACAGTGAGGTTCCACATGATATCCATTTCCATGGGTTTCTTTGGAATTTAACAAGGTGTGATTATCTCTCGGTACATATAGAGATTTTGTGACGTATTTGTTCTATCTTGAAAACAAATTTTTGAGTAGTGTTGCGCTCGATGATCCAATCCTTGTAGTCACGTTATAAGGAAATAGTTAAACAACTAGTTTAAATTCCTTAAGCTAGTGGAAGAAAAACAACTATGAGTTATACATTTGGGTCTAGAGAGTTTTAATAAGTGGTGTGGCCTTACTACGTAATAAAAGTGGGATTCAACTCAAGTACTTTAGACTAAATATATATTACGTCTCACCCAATATATCTCAAGTACTTTAGAGAATTTATGTCTCGTGTTTTCATTCCATAGGTGCAGATATTGGATATAGTTCAACTGAATAAGATAGTCAATTGGCCCGACAAAGTTCATGTTGCCATTAAAGTTGATGTGAAAATTGGTTGCTACCATGATACACACATTACATTGTATATATCAACACCTATGACCAGGTGCATTTCCAACTCTTTGGTGAGAGCTAGAATTACATCTTAGCTTCATCACATGTTCAGTTGATACCTTTACTTTGGTGTCATTACTACTGGAGACAAAAATACATATATATATGTCCCTTTTCACATGCTTTATATGAGTCGGTACGTCTAACCCTCATTACTTCGGGGTTCTTTCCATTTTCAATTTTGCTGCATTTAGCTTAATTTGAGAAATTTCTTTATCTCAACAGGCCAAGAGATTCTCACTACACATGTCAACCACTTACTTTAGGTTGAGTAGATTACTAAAGGTAATTCTCTTGTTGTCACACTTCCACATATACTATTTCGTTAGTATCATGGATGAAGTAGAGAAATGGAAATTTTCTAACTAAAAAAAAAAAAAAAAATGTGAGTTCTTCCACAAAAAAATTGGAATACATGTGATTTTATTTGCAATGTATCTTTTGAAACTACCGACTCGCGCAAGTATATTATAAAATTCAAGTTTGGGGAGAAAATATCAAATATGCAATAATGGTGTTCAAGTACTACTAAACCCCAAATACATACATTTGAATCAAGTTGGTATAACCAATTGTACAAAAGACACTATTCAACTATAACCAATATCATATTCAAATTGAAATTTACCTCAAGAAAATAAATAAATAATGTTCTAAGAAAAAGAATGTTCTAAAAACAAATAAATAAGTCCAATAGATGTTCCATTAGTTACATACCTCAAGCTTTGGTTCCCACCATACATAGAAAGTACCGGAACAAACTTGGTCGCGTACGCTCCAACACCACAGGCAGGAACATGAACGGTCGAGTTGGAACGGAACAGGGACGGCCGAGTTGGAACCGAACAGGAACGACCGAGTTGGAACCGTACAGGAACGGCCGAGTTGGAACAGGAACGACATAACCGGCACAGGAGCTGGAACGGAAGATTTCTTCCCTCGTTCTCCTCGGATCTCCTTCCGCGAACATAGAAGTTCTCAGACTCCCCACCGATACAACAAGCAAAAATACAAAAACACAGAAAAGTTCTCAGATCCCCAATCCCAATTATATCTTTTTTGATTTTTGAATTGAATGTTGAAACAAAACAAGAAAATTCACTCCTTTCATAAAGTTCATGTAAATAGGTGCGCAACGGTAGGAGGTTAGTGGATTAATCATCGTCTTAAAAGAAAACACGTAGATTTCAATATCAAAATAGGACCACTATAAACAAATAGCCAGTACAATATCAAAATAGGACCACTATAAACAAATAGCCGGTACAGAAGAATTTAGGCCAAGATACTTATTTTAATCACATGTGATGTGCAGTAATACAGACATCTAAAGTGAGATAAATCAACCGTACAACATACATGAGGTTGTTAATTTATTTTAAAATAATTCCACAGACATCATGGATGCAATCAAATCTGATTAATTTGAACACAGGGGGACGTACCTTTTAAAGCTTTAACGGATCTGATTCAAATCTGATTGAACCGTGAAGAATAAAACCTTTTTTATTTGCGGAAGCCGCTGAGCTTATGGTCTTAAGATATCGTATTTGATTTAGGAAAAGATATGATTTAGGAAAAGAAACACAGTGAAGATTGAGACACCGTTCTTTGTAATAAAAAAATATATCAAGAAATCTAATTTAGCTCCGGCATAGCATCGTGCATGATAACGTCTTTGAGGGAAAAACATAGAGAATACCAAGAATATGAGAAACGGCAAGAGAGATTCTAAGTCCTCGTAGGTGGTAAAGTCCAAATGTTCATAATATTAGTAGCATTAAAAACATGTCAAGATTGGGTTCCTTGAGAAACTTGTTGATAGAGGGATCTGTTAGAGCACTGCTCGGTTAAACTCGCAAGCGTTGCTATCTCAAGCTTGTTTTCAAGTTTAGTTGCAAAACTATAAGTCTTGATTTCTAGTCTACTTATAGCTAAGTCTCGGATTAGGATAAAAAGTGTAGTTGAGCATTAGACTTCACGGTGTTCATCGATTGAAGACGAAGAAATACTAAGGGGAGCTTGTGGAACTTCATCAACAAAAGGTATGTGGAGACTTGAACTCGTCTATCACTCAAAAGTCTATCTACTCTATCTCCTATTTGAGACAAAAGTCGTATAGCTATATACACTTAGATTATACACAATTGATATTTCGAGTTGAGTTTAACTCGCTTACATATTTCTCGAAATATGTGTGGGTAAGCTTTCGCTTTAACCAAGTTCATCTTATAATCTTGACGAAAGTCAAAAGATGATCATGTGAAAATCGTCTGGTAACATCTTACATGATTTGTGTGAGACAGTCATTTGATGTAGACTCGGAATGTTTCGTATTGATCATTCGATCACTTGAAAATTGCTTTGAAGCTAATATTTTGTGTGAGACAGCTATTGTCGTCTTCCGAGAATGTTTCAGTGATTGAAATGGGAGTTTAGAACAAATAACCATGATTGGATATATCATAGTATGCGTACTTGTATGCTAACTGTTGCAAGTTATTCCAAGTCTGTGAACCATGGTATGCATACCCGTATGCGTAATGATTGGTTTAGTAGACGTCCGGGAACTAAGTACGCATTACCGGTACGCGTACTGGCGTGAGGTTCAAGTTCCTGGACTTTACTGAGTTTGGTGGTATGCGTACACGTTCGCGTACTGGCGATTCCAAACTTAGTCCGGCCACTTAGGTATGCGTACACGTTTGCATAATTTAGTGGGTTATGTTCTAAAATCGGTTTGTTCATGAACTAATACATTTATATAACAAGGAATGCAATCTTTTGCAAATTGTGGGTATAATGTTCATGAATTGATTTGAGTGAATCAAAATCGATTTTGCTTCAATTGTGTCTTGTATACTTCTATGAGAATATAAACAATTGAACAACTCTGGAACTAGTTTCATTTGAATCATTTGAACTAGTTATGGTTAAGATGAATAAGGTTGATATGAAAGTGTTCATATGGCTAACTTCTGTTAAATATTGTTGAGCCAACAAAGGTGTACACGTTTAGGTATGGTTACTCATATCTAAATGAAGTCACTTTTCATTTGTGTCTAACAAGCTAAGTTCGATCTAACGGTTGAAAGATATTAGCTCGAGTCTAATCAGGTTTTCATCTAACGGTGAATATTGAATGTTTTTTTTACCAAGGTAACATTGATTGTAAACCCTGATTTGAAGACTATATAAGGGAGAACTCTAGCAACTGGGAAACCTAATCCCCGCACCTCATGTGTGATACTAGTTGCGACTAGAGTCGATTCTCCTTTAACCTAAGGTTTTTCTAAAATCTTGTAGGTTAACGACTTGAAGTCTTCATTGGGATTGTGAATCCAGACCCAACCATTTTCTTTGTAGTTGCGTGTTCTGATCTTGTTGTTTTCTATCGTGATTGAGTACTATCTTCTCTAAGATTTGCTCGAGATTTAATCTCTGATAGGCAAGATAAAAAGTAGTCACAAACATCTTCGTCTCATCGTTTGTGATTCCAAAATTTCTTGTTTCGCTACCATACGATTAAGATTATTGTGAGGTGATTGATATTTCTAGGCCTTTCTTCGGGAATATAAGTTCGGTATATCAATTGGTTACTGTTCACCTTGATTTACCAAAAGTCGGAATAAAAACTCATATGTATATCTATGGGAGAGAGATTTATATATTCAATACACTTTTCTGTGTGAGACAGATTGGTTTATCAAGTCTTCGAGTTTGTGTCGTAGCAACTCTTAGTTGTGGGTGATATCAGCTAAGGGAATCAAGTGCGTAGAGTCCTGGTGGGATTCAGAGACGTAAGGAGCGCAACTGTACCTTGATCAGTGTGAGATTGGTTAGGGCTCAACTACATTCCAGTCCGAAGTTAACTTGGAGTAGGCTAGTGTCTGTAGCGGCTTAATACAGTATGGTGTTCAAATCTGGACTAGGTACCGGGTTTTTTTCTGCATTTGCGGTTTCCTTGTTAACAAAACTTCTGGTGTCTATGTTATTTCTTTTCCGCATTATATTTGTTTATATAATTAAAATATCATAAGTTATGCGTAAGTTCAATCAATTGTGAATCCAACCTTTGGTTGTTGATTAAATTTATTGACACTTGGATATTGGTTTTTGATACCGTCCAGTTATTTCTTATATTCAATCGGGCTCGCAAACTCCTATTTATTTGATTGCAGATTGAATTGAGAAATTGAGATATAACTCTTTGATATACTTTTCTTAAGATTGAGTCTGACTGTCTAGTTGATTCTCTTGCAAGTATATTAGAGTTAGTCCATACAGATTGCTAAGCGAAATCTTGGGTGTGGTTGTTAGACCCACGCTTTTTCAATTGGTATCAGAGCAGGCAAACACGTTTAAGACCTTATAAGTCTGTGTTTGTAGAGATCTAACTCTATGGACAGTAGTGCTATCTCTGACAAACGCATCACCAGAGATAAAAGTTCTATTTCGATGAAATATATTAAATAGAAAGACTTGTCAATCTCACATATAAATGAACATTCTGTTCTTACCAAACTGACAAGTATTGATATGTGTTACCCTGTTGTTCTTGCTGAAGAATCTGATTCCGAAGTAAAAAAGGTGTTGATGGTGGTTTTTAGTTCAAGGGCTAAAATCGTAAAATCTGTATTTAATGCGCTGTCATCATACAAAGGAACAGAAGCCATTTAAAAGCAATGAGTGCTTAAGCCTCTTCGCTCACATATGTATTGAGAAATTCAATATATATGTATATATGAAATTTACTCAGAATGGTGCGTGCAACAGCAATCCCAAAATATTCTGTGAATTTTATCTTCTACCGGCATTATTCACCAATGCATTGCCTGCCTAGTATTTTACTATGCAATGTTCCCAGCCGAACTCTCAATATTGGCATGACGATTAATGTTCGCTCGCAATATTGACATGACATGACATGATGAAGTGTCAGTATTGAGACCTGCATGAAAACACTCACGTAGGCCACACCACTCTCTATAAAGAGATCAACGTGTTTACACACATTTTAATTAAAAGTTAGCGCAATCGAATGCGTTTAAATTCCTTAAGGAAAATCTAGACTGTCCATATCAGTCTTCAAAAACGATCACGGCCACACGATTTGGCCATACAATTCAACAGGCCTAGCCTACTCCTAGCGGAACTAGGTGATCATCATGGTGACCACCGACGGGCCCACTAACATCCCGACCAAACGGATTCCATCTGGTACACCCGCAAGCACTTCGAACGTTAACCCTAATATGGGTGTTCGTGTTATTTGAAAAATAAGCTCAAACGAGCTAAGACCGGCAAAAACGATCTCAAATACATCATGACCGTCCAACTTAGCCAGCCTAGTTGGACGGTTGAGATCTTCCTTGGAATGATCAAAGAGGCGCCAGCATACCCATTGGCGTCCCAACTTCTCCCTTGGTCGATCGACCTGCCCGCGGCAAGTCTAGAGGGCGTTAGATCGTTTGCCCAAACTAGGGCGAACACGTTATTCCAAAGCCCTAATTTGGGTTGCGACAGCATACAACTATCGCAAATCATCACATCCATCCAATTTAGCCAACCAAGTTAGATGGCATAGATCGTATCCCGCATGATTAAAGAGATGTCAATGCGTTCACCGCCGGCCCAATTTCATTCCCGGTCGATCGACTTGCTCTTGGGAAGTCAATGACGCATCAAACTGTTCGATCGAACTAGGGTGGACGCTGCCGTTTTAAAACCCTAATTTATATTTGCGGCAGTATGCTACTGCCGCAAATCGATCATGACCACCCATCTTCGCCAGCCGAATCGAGCGGCTTAGATCTAATTTTAGATGGCCCATGAGATGTCAGCGTGATCACAAGCGACCCGTCTTTGTACATGGTCGATCGGCTTGTTCAAATCAGCGCCCAGCGCTTTGATTCGATGAGCCAAACTAGAGATGGACGCACAACTTCCAAACCCTAAATCAACGACAGCAAGCAGCTGCCGCAAAACTATCTCGTCCGTCCAACTTCGCTAGCTTGGTCGGACGGCTTAGATCGGATACTAAATGATCGATGGGGTGCCGCTATGATCACCGGCCACCACCTACCATAAGGAGCGTTCGGCCGAGCTACAGCTCGCCCGTGCGATCCCAAACAATCGCCCAAAGATGGCCCTTCGCGTTGCTTCAATATCAGTCATTAACTGCGCAAATCGTCTCGGCCACTCAACTTGGCTAGCCGATTTGATCGATCCAGATCTAATTTAAATCAATCGGTAAGATTTTTGAATGGCTACCATCCGCCACTCGCCTACAGGGAGCGATCGACCAAGCAGTAGCTCACCCCTAGAGCTACCAAACGATCGCCCAAAGTTTTCCGGTCACACTCTTCTTTTTAAGACGATCGACTCGCGACTAATTTAGACATGCTCTAAAACCATGCTCCATGCACATCGATTATTTTGAGATGCTTGCTTAAAAGCGATGCTTTACGTGCATCGAATACATACGATATTTTATGAATATCGGCTTCACAAATAACTTAATTATTTAACCTAATAACGCCGCGTGCTATTCTGTGCGGAAAGTCCCACGACTTGACCCATTTACTCGAGACATCAAACGTGTCACAAACTGGGGGATGCTCACTGGGATATTGGTCTGGCGGTTTACAGCGTGCGGCGTGCAACACGCCCACTACGAGAAAGTATCAGGAAAGGACGGACGGTTAACAACGATGAGAGTAATGGGTGAAGGTGTGGCCAATCTTCCCTCATAATGGAAACGTGATGATCACCACCTCTTACACAACCCCACTACTCCACTACTTAATCTCCTCCATTTCCTACGAGGTCAGGGTGCGCTCAATGACTTGTATAAATAGGTTTTCAATCTATTTCGACAATAACAACACAAGTATCCAGAAACCATATTATGATACAAGTCATAAAACATCCACACCTTTATAATTCAAAATGCTGATCTCAAACACCTTCTTCGCTTCCTTCCCTAAGATCAACCATTTTCCTTTACTTTGTGACCGAATTGAATCTGGAACGACCATTTCTTGGTTTAGGCCAGAGTCTTACAGATTGATCTCTCGAATTTAAAAGTACTCCCGTGCAGTGCATTTGTTTAGGGTTTGAATTCGTTTCTCATCAACACACCCAAATTTACCAAAAACAACAGAATCAGTTTTTACCCCAAAACAACTGGCGACCACAGTGGGAGATTGATCTCTCGGTTGCAAAATCAGTTTCTCAATATTCATTCCAGTTTTCTCAATTTCAAAAGGGTGGATCTTATATCCAATTCAATCATTAAATTCAATTTAGGTTCAACAACCAATTTCAATTCCGGTGTTCCATTCGCTAAGAAGCTTCACAAAAATGCTTTTTCAAGCAATGCTACTGGAAATGCCTTGGATAGCTGAGCACCAGTAAATCTCCCAAATGAAAGGACCAGAAAGCCGCGTGGAGACACAAGAAGACGTGACTACTACTTAGAAGAACGCAACGTCTTCTCTAGAGATCCGGATGGAGCAACCGCCTTTTCTGAAACACCACAAGTGTTGTATGGAGCAATCCAGAAATGCCTCAAAGGGTCCACACCCAGAAAGACAAAGTGAAGATTCGCGTAGCCGTTGTTCCAGTATGGAGATAGTCGACAACAAATCTCAACACCAGTGGAGTCCTAGGAAGACACCTGCAGAGATCACAAAAGAAAAGGTCTATCTCTATTCCACCACTGCTACCAATTTAAAGTCAGGACTATCCACTATCACTTCATAAACAAAACGTGTAGATCCAGTACATGGCGTAATTTTGAGAATTCGTACATCTACAATAACAATGGAGGCTTGACGCATCTTCAAATCATCATAAAGGGTTCGCCTATTATGTCAACCTGGACAAGAGCGAACCCGGGACATCTTCAGATCTACTAGAGACGACACCTGATCAAGAGAGCATCCTCAAGAAGATAATGATGTCCGCGTCATCATGTCGAGAAAGAATCCACAACCGAGATAACCTCACGCAGAGGAGATCTGAGAAACTGCTGCACCAAAAGGACTCGCGTCTCCCACATTTCCTTTGCCTAGGGAAACGGGTAATGCTGAAGAAGAAATATTTCTTTGTGTCTGGGCAAATCACTCTATCAGACTCAGGAAGAATGTTTCAGTGAAACAACGAACATCCAAATGATTATGTCAAGAGGTTCGAGTCGAGCCTTTGGATTGTCACAATCCAAATATGACTGAACAACGATTGGTGGAATTATGCATTAATAGGATGGTACCCATCTATCGTGTTATGCTGGAGAATCTGCGCTTTCAGGCATCCTCTGAACTTCGTGAAGCTGCTAAACGCTCAGCTACAACAACACCTGACCTGCTAGATAGAACCAGGCCTGCCAGGAATGAAGAGCCTCATGATATTCGTGGAAGCACACATCTCACCAACAGGCAATACAACCTTCAGCCTTCTGTAAGCAGTTTCACTGAAGCAGCAAGAGGAAAACCACCGAGATACAACATCCTGCGCGTCCAAAACCGCCAACTCCAACTCCAGTACCACATGCACGAGTGTCACAATGATAAAACACCGTCCAAGATATACCATATCTGGCTTGACAGCAACAACATCGATGAGAGAAGCTTTCAGAATTTCGGTTCCACGTATAAGAAGTAGTTGCATTACCGAAGGAGGTTGCACCTGGGACTTAAGAGGTACATACAGACTCTCCATGTCAAGAGCTTCATCATATTTGCACAACCTGTTAGTTAAGTCATTCGCATGAGGGAACTTCCCTACTCCTCAAACACACGATCCGAAGATGATAAAGGCAAAGGAGTGTGGCTGGGGACTGCTTAGCACTAACCATCTCAAAGATGTTGAATTTAGAGAGACGCAAGCACGCTATGATTATGATTCCAAGATGTCCAAAGATGAGGACATACTCAAGAGAGCAGACGTATTGTCAAAGACCAACGATATGCGTGGACGTCTATGAAACGCAACGTAGACGCAAAGACGGCCTCATGATCAGTAACTCGTACGATCCTCATCAACATAGGGTTCAACTCCAACTCTCATCCAATTTATTTCCTCAGAAACACAGCGTGACAACATCTATCAAGTCGAAAGCTCAGTGGATACTCGTGGGCAAGGGACTGTCTCCCTCTTTTCCATTCCATGAGGCAACATCAAGGAAGCAATCGGCTCCATCATTAGCTTCACCATATAATAACGAGACAAGATCTACCACATGAAGACTGCCAAGTTCATGCCCGTATCTATCACGCCTCTCCCTGCCAATCTCTTCTGATCGCAGCTGCTGCCAAGAACCGTTGTTGCTCGTTTGTTGATACCAGCCTGAGCATCACCATAACAACAACCACTACAGACAAAGGTAATCCAAATTTCTGCATATTTTATTTTCCCATGGAGAAGTAATAGAGTCCCGGAGGCGATATGGCGATATCTTTATTATGGTAAACCCACCGACCATACAAGATACAACCATGTAAATCACGCTTGGGACTAAGGCTCAACACGGAATCCCTTCACTGTCAAGGACCTTTTCAACCCAGAAGAGACGGTCAACCAAGAAGTCATAACCGTGACAAGGTTACCACTTTTCAAAGATGCAGCGTAAGAGTATCATCACCTCCCTGTTTGGGAGGCGCCTGACCGACAAGCAGTATTTGGTTCAACCACCCATAAGCATTGTTATCAATGAAGAATCAAAGAGGAAAGTCGCGCCTCAGCAAGCCAGACCGACCGAATTATGCCTTCCATAGAACTCAGTGACGCCTACCCAAGGCCTGCACGAAGCTGCGCATCAACAACCACATCGCCGACAAAGTCAGATTCGGTGTTTCTAGATTTCTAATTTCCTATGGGAGGGGTACATGGGCTTCCAAAAGTTTGGATACAATACAGATCTATCAAGAGCGACTCCCGCCCATTGATCAATAAATGACGAATCCAAAAGATTACCGCCTTCATCAATTCGTCAACCACCTTACCGGAAAATACAGTGGAAGTACGTCTTTCAAGAGAAAATAAGCTCGGGATAATTACACCCAGGGACTGCCAGCACAGGATGCCTTCACGTCCCTCAACCGGTTTATTTCTAATATCAACATCATCACTGTTGAAGCTTTATGAGCCGCAGAAATTTCTCAACATGAAGACGTACATGTGCATCAAAGATTCCAAAAGTACAAGTCGGAGATATTTTCACACATCCATCCACGCCATCGAATCTGAAGTGTAACTGGGGACTGCTCATCGCATCCCATTCCATACAACCATCCGAGATTCAGAAGACGGTTCAAAAGATGTCGTTTGGAACGAAGTCCTTGAAGATTTGCGGCACAACATACATCCTTCTACATACCTAGCCGGCACGCCACAAATCTTCAAGAAGCGTGTAGTCTGCAAGGGGAATACCAACAAAAGAATGGGAGAGCTCGGATTGCAAAATCATGGACACAGGCTCTACTCTAACCTTACCGAAGAACGCTACATCTAAAGTTTCAAGATATTGCGAGATCTTTCTAAGAATTTGGATTTCTTAGTCGGGAGATTTCATTCATCCAACGGGAAACATAAAATCATAAAAGCAGCATGAATGGGGGATTATTATTCGATCAAGCCCTGGCTACAGCCATATGAAACAAAGACTACTAAACATCAAAGAAGTGTCATCAACGCCAGGGCCAATGGCGCCTTCACTAGAGTCCTCTCCAGGAGCTGCTTCAACATCCTCTCCAGAAGCCGCTTCAACATCCTCTCGAGCCGCTTCATAACCCTTTTCGGAAGCTACATCAACGTTCTCTTTGGGAGTTGCTTCAACATCTTTTTTAGAAATTGCTTCAGCAGCCTTTTGATGGTTATTTTCAATGATGTTGTAGTAAAAGGTTCGTTGAGACTTGTGAAGGTTCGATTTTTAAATTTAATAAAACTAAGAATATAGCAAATTCAAATATAAAAAGGTGTTTGTGGAAATTATGGAGAGGATGGGGCTAGGAATTCACCATTGGCCGATATTAGTGATTTAATAATAATTATGCAACCCAGCATTCAAATTGATTCTAATATTATTGCCTAGACATGTAGATTTCCAAAAGAATAGATGTTAATCCAAGCATAGAACATCAAAACCCTAAAGCAAGCATATTCTATCAAGAGAAAATACACCCAACTAATAAAAATCATATAAACAATTTTTAGTTCAATGCAAAAATCATAATAGAGTTGTTATAATTAATTAAAAATAGAAATGTACCACTTTTACCGAAACAACGGCTTCCTCCATAGCCCCAAGGATTGGGTTTAACTCATCATGTTGGAAACACACTCAATATATGATTTCACTGCTCAAAGTGTTTACAAATGATGAAAAGGAGACAAAAATGGTGAAAAATCAGGAATTGCAACGCTTGTGAGTCGTTGCAAATACATTGTTACAGTGAACGATAGTTGAAAAGTGATGTTGACTGTCGCCGCAAAGACTCTTGCAAAACCAAGAATAAACCACGGTTTTTAACGACAGGCTTTGGCCGCGTTTGTTCTTCGTGTTCTTCAGTTATACACCAGCAGAAAAATATCTTGTAACTTGACGATTCTTCACTCTGCTCTCTTCCCAAACCCTCCGTAACCCCTCTGTGATGCGCCAGTACCATTTATATAGCCATAGTCACCAAAAATCTCGCTCAATCACTGCCAATAATCCTCCATTACTCGGTAATATTTCCATGCAAGATACGGGAATAATTTTCTATTTTTAGCTCTTTCACGTGTCTACAGCTACTGAATCTTCCTTATTTAACTTCTACATGCTTCTGCAGAGCCCGATATCTATCGAAACACGAGCAGCACACGTCTAACTCGCTATAATTCCGTGATTATCTCCTCTAGTGTACGTGTTGCTCTATTTGCTTCAATCCCACGATGCAACCAATTATAACCGAAAACATCGACCATACCATGCCTGTAATGCTCGAACAGAACTTCTCATGCAATTACAGCTATTGAATCTCCTTCTAGCACGTCCAAAACTCGAACCAAAAATCTGCCATAGCCTGTGAGTTTTTCCCGCCAAAACTGGATTTTTGAAATGATGAAGACGGTGTCCCCCTAACCAAACCGGGGATGCGAATAGCAGGTGCCTAACTGAGGGTGCCCCTTATCCAGAGTGAGGGTGCCTTTAGTAATTTTCTCTGGGGGTCCAAATAGCACTTTTTGAGCAACTTTTCCCACACAAGTGTATTTCTCCAAAAACACCTACACAAACATAAAAACACCATAATAAGTACAAAATCAAGCACTAACAATAGAGACACTGAGGACAATTCAGACACAAAAATGTATCTATCACCTTTTAAGGATATTCCTCATGATAGGGCTCGTCCACATCAAAGTCGAGGATTATGACGTCGTCATGAATAGGGTATTCATGTTTATCCAGGAGTTCATGTTATGCTCCACCCTCATTCACTTTAGCCGGGAAGCAAACCTTTCAGCCCTAGCAATTGTTAGCTGAGATGCTTCATCGCGCCTCCACTTTTCCTCCATGCTAACCGAAGCCAGGAAAGCTTGGACACGCTCTCGAACGATACTCAGATGTGCAAGGGATTTGGAATGCAGTTTGAGATCCCAACCAACTGTATGCCTAATCTACCCGGGGCCAACCGACATCATGGTATGGGAACGCTCACCTGGACGCCTCTTGAACGTGACATGTTCCAAGGACAGGCCGACCCATCTCTCCTGGTAACATCTAACTTTGTCTCATAAGTTTTATCTTTATTTGCCACCATCTAGTGCTTACCCCGCAACAATGTCACTGTTACGTACTAAGCAAGGGACTTAATGTTGATGGTGGTTTTTAGTTCAAGGGCTAAAATCGTAAACCCTGTATTTAATGCGTTGTCATCCTGCAAAGGAACATAAGCCATTTAAAAGCAATGAGTGCTTAAGCCTCTTCGCTCACATATGTATTGGGCAATTCAATATATCTGTATATATGAAATTTACTCAGAATTGTGCGTGCAACAGCAATCCCAAAATATTCTCGTGAATTTTATCTTCCACCGGCATTATTCACTAATGAATTACATGCCTAGTATTTTCCTATGCAATGTTCCCAACCGAACTCTCAATATTGGAATGACATGACGATTAATGTTCGCTCGTAGCGGAGTAGCATGAATCTGGCGAAGTGTCAGTATTGAGACCTGCATGAAAACACTCACGTAGGCCGCACCACTCTCTATAAAGAGATCAGCGTATTTACACACTTTTTAATTAAAAGTTAGCGCGATCGCACGCGTTTAAATTCCTTAAGGAAAATCTAGACTGTCCATATCAGTCTTAAAAAACGATCACAGCCACACGATTTGGCCACACAATTCAACAGGCCTAACCTACTCCTAGCGGAACTAGGTGATCATCATGATGACCACCGGCAGGCCCACTACCATCCCGACCGAACGGATTCCATCTAGTACACCCGCAAGCACTTCGAACGTTAACCCTAATATGGGTGTTCGCGCTATTTGGAAAATAAGCTCAAACGAGCTAAGACCGGCAAAAACGGTTTCAAATACATCATGACCGTCCAACTTAGCCAACCTAGTTGGACGGCTGAGATCTTCCTTGGAATGATCAAAGAGGCGCCAGCATACCCATTGGCGTCCCAACTTCTCCCTTGGTCGATCGACCTGCCCGCGGAAAGTCCATAGGGCGTCAGATCGTTTGCCCAAACTAGGGCGAACGCGCTATTCCAAAGCCCTAATTTGGGTTGCGACAACATACAACTATCGCAAATCATCACATCCATCCAACTTAGCCAGCCAAGTTGGACGTCCTAGATCGTATCCCGCACGATTAAAGAGATGCCAATGCGTTCACCACCGGCCCAATTTCATTCCTGGTCGATCGACTTGCTCATGGGAAGTCAATGACGCATCAAACTGTTCGATTGAACTAGGGTGGACGCTGCCGTTTTAAAACCCTAATTTATATTTGCGGCAGTATGCTACTGTCGCAAATCGATCATGACCACCCATCTTCGCCAGCCGAATCGAGTGGCTTAGATCTAATTTTAGATGGCCCAGGAGATGTCAGCGTGTTCACAAGCGGCCCGTCTTTGCACATGGTCAATCGGCCTGTTCAAATCAGCGCCCAGCGCTTTGATTCGATGAGCCAAACTAGGGTGGCCACACGGCTTCCAAACCCTAAATCAACGACAGCAAGCAGCTGCCGCAAAACCATCTCGTCCGTACAACTTAGCTAGCTTGGTCGGACGACTTAGATCGGATACTATATGATCGATGGGGTTCCGCTATTATCACCGGCCACTCCCCTTCCGTAAGGAACGTTCGACCGAGCTACAGCTCGCCCGTGCGATCCCAAACGATCGCCCAAAGATAGCCCTTTGCGCTGCTTCAACAACAGTCATTAACTGCCGCAAATCGTCTCGGCCACTCAACTTGGCTAGCCAATTTGAGCGATCCAGATCTAATTTAGATCAACCGGTAGGATTTTAGAATGTCTACCATCCACCACTCGCCTACAGGGAGCGATCGACCAAGCAGTAGCTCACCCCTAGAGCTACCAAACGATCGCCCAAAGTTGTTCGGACACGCTCTTCTTTTTAAGACGATCGACTCGCGACTAATTTTGAAAAGCTCTAAAAGAACGATGCTCCATGCACATCGATTATTTTGAGCTGCTTGCTTGCATCGAATACATACGATATTTTATGAATATCGGCTTCACAAATAACTTAGTTATTTAACCTAATAGCGCCGCGTGCTATTCTGTGCGGCAAGTCCCACGACTTGACCCATTTACTCGAGACATCAAACGTGTCACAAACTGGGGGATGCTCACTGGGGTATTGGTCTGGCGGTTTACAGCGTGCGGCGTGCAACGCGCCCACTACGAGAAAGTGTCAGGAAAGGACGGGCGGTTAACGACGATGAGAGTAGTGGGTGAAGGTGTGGCCAATCTTCCCTCATAATGGAAATGTGATGATCACCACCTCTTACACAACCCCACTACTCCACTACTTAATCTCCTCCACTTCCTACGAGGTCAGGGTGCGCTCAATGACTTGTATAAATAGGTTTTCAATCTATTTCGACAATAACAACACAAGTATCCAGAAACCATATTCTGATACAAGTCCTAAAACATCCACACCTTCATAATTCAACATTCTGATCTCAAACACCTTCTTCGCTTCCCTCCCTAAGATCAATCCGTCTCTTTCACTTTGTGACTGAATTGAATCAGGAACGGCCATTTCTTGGTTTAGGCCAGAGTCTTACAGATTGATCTCTCGAATCTAAAAGTACTCCCGTGCAGTGCATTTGTTTAGGGTTTGAATTCGTTTCTCATCAACACACCCAAATTTACCAAAAACAGCAGAATCAGTTTTTACCCCAAAACAAAAAGGGAGGCAGCCCGAGAGAGTGCAGCGATTCTAAAACTTTTTAGAATCCAGGAAGTTGAAATCAACAGGCCGAAACACAAGGTCAATACAATGGTTGGTATGATAAAAGATCGTGATTCTCAACTAAGGGTTCTTCGTGAGGAAAATGTTGTAGGTTGTTCATCACGAACCTCTCTCGAGACTAAGCTGATAGAAGATGCCTGTAAATTGAACGACTTTTGAGTAATCTTTCTATCCAAGATAACAGTCGTTCTTGGGAGTCTGTCATACTAAATACCTCTGACATTGCTATGATATTTGAAAACATGACTAAATCTAATCATATTTCTCAAATGAAAACAACTTTAGAAGTTAAACGACAAACTCTTCCTATTGATAAAGAAGTGCTTGGTTCTTCCATTAATCATGCTTTTACCTCGTCTCATGGAAGGAAGAAATCTTCTAACGATGTTTCTACTGCTACACACTCTAATCACTCTAGTGATCAGAAAGTATATCTTTTTTGTAATTCAAAAGGACGTGTTCAACGGAAGAGCAAACTGAAGCTGAATGACAATTACTTTGGTCGACTTCAGCATACCTTGGATTTAATTCTCAAAGGTGTAACTGAAATTTGGATGTCTAAACCTATTGGTTTTAGTACTCTCCCTGTGAATTCTCCCAGGAAAGTCTGTTCAAATTGCTCATCGAACGTTCGAACCAATTGCAACATTAATACAAATTGTTCAAGGAGAATTCAGAAAGGTCCCTCTCAACCTAATGTGATGAATGATGTTCAAGATGTTTAAAACGTTCTTGTAGATGGAAGCAACAGTGGAGATATGAAGGACAACCTAAATCTGATAATTGAAGAATACAAGGATCTTATCAACAGGCTGTCAAAATCCTCCGAACAAACTTCTTTTGGTAAGGACTTGAAATCTGTCTCGTACTTTGATGACAGTAAGTTTTATGATAATTTTTCACATCAAGGATTCTTTCCTAGAATTGAAAGGAAAAAGAGACTCAACCGTGAACACCATTCATTTAATGAGCTTAGGGCTCATACTTGTGCTAATTAATCACAAGGGTTGAATGCTTACTCATAAAAATCCTGTTGAGTAAGAATTCCTAATAATCGAGTATACTTTCGGCAAAAATGCTTTCTGATTAGTTGAGCTATTTTCTTTGCCTAAGTATTGGTTGTGTCTCAAGAATCTCGTCGATTTTTTTTTTTTTTTAAAGTTCTTGTTGCAACTATGTTGCTTGCTACTTTTGTGCTCTAAATTGCTTTTATATGGAGATATAAAATTTATTGAGCCAAAATTTTGTGAAAGAAAATCTACACGTAGCAAAAATGTACTCTTTTGCTTTGCCTTAAAATAGGTACATTCGGTTTTGTTTTGGGTTCAGATTGTGTTCGTACGGGTACCCATGAATTACTTGTCACGAACTGTCTTTAGAAACCCAAAAAGTTACCTTCCCGAAGAAACCTTTAACTACCAAACCTATTGAGTCACGTATGCATACTCTAGGTTTTTGTCGTTTTGTCAAGAATGTCTTCACCTTCTCGCACTGGTGGTTTTGCAAGAGGTTTTCTTGATAAGGGTATTGGTTTCGAGTCCAAGTGAAGGAAGAAAAGAACCCTACTAGAATATGATGATCAAAATCCTAATGCCTCATGCTACTATGCCTATACTCATCAGGATGTTGAGAATGAGGGTATGGTTTCTGCTGAAGTGGTTCATGATTTTCTTAAATACTTTGAGGAAGCTAAACCACAACTCGTTGATACTATGAAAGGTCTTGATGTGTTAAGAACTGAGTTGAAAAAGGTTAATTCAGACCCTGTTCTCATGAGACACATGTTAAATATCTTCTCAATGAGGATATCTTCTCTGAAGGAGCAGTGGACACTGTCAATCACAAGCTCAAAGGACTCAAGACTCGTGGGGGTTCTGGAAGTGGTCTTTGATTTCCGTTCATGATCGATTTTGTTTAGGAGTCTTTTGATTTTTTGCTTGTTGTCTTTATTTTGTCTAGGAATTATTATGAGAATTTATTCTTGTGTTTTAAGAAGGATAACTAGGGTTTGGAATAGCCATTATTGTGAGTACACATAGCTATTGCCAACGATTTTCATCTTGCAATGTTTTTAGATTTATTTATTTATATTCTAAAGTTTATTTGGAAGATGATTTTGCAGTATTAATCTTTATGGTTTTATATATTGCAACTTTTTATGGGATATATGTGGCTACGACCGTGAACTATGATTGTCCCATATATGCTCAAAAGTTAAGTCTATCATATGTCTTTATGAAAACATTGATAAAAGATTCAAATACTCTATGAACTCCAATTGATCATACCAAGGTACTAGAACACCAAATCGACCAAATTACGTAAATCATTCACTCAAATTTGTCAAATTACGTAAATCAATTTGAGGTTTCAAGTACCTTCGAAATTGCTCTCCCAATATGACAAGATGTTGTTGAAAAAAGAAATTACGGTGCACAAATAAAAAGGTGTTAATCAAATCCAAACAGCAAAAATTGGTTTGTTTTAATTGGATAGAAATTAGACAGATCCTAGCCTAAGTCTTCTTTGATCGACCATTTAGAGATGATAATTAAAGAGAAGAAGACGAAGAATCGTATGTAGAAATGATAAAGAAAATTATGATAAGGTGATGTAATGATGAGCAGGTGGATGGGCGGGAGAAAACAAAGTGGATCGAGAATTTGAGTTTCACATCATTTTGACTTAGGAACTCATTGAGGTGTTCATGGTTCGTTATTGGATTCATGGATCCAGCTCTCAACAATCGATAAGATAGAATGAACTTTTGACAACAAAAGTTAATCCAATTTAGTCATTATGCAAATATTGATGGAAGATAGGATGAACTTTTGTTTACAAAGATTAAGTCTATTACATGCCTCTATGCAAATATTGATGAAAAATAGAATGAATCTTTGAATATTCCGCAGTATTGGTCTTTCCATGATTCACATCTTTGTGAAAGTACTATGTGGCTCTGTAGGTTATCTTATGTTGAGCATTTCCGATTAAATTAATCATGGGTTCTCTTGTGGTTAATTTAATTGAGTATTTTGGATTCAAATTCATGTTTCATGTGATTTGTTAATGTCCAAAGAAATCCTTCTTTTCTTGTGAAAGTAAGGTCGCTCTTGTTGTTCTTTTGGGAATGACATTTTATGGGGGAGAGTTCTTAATTGAACTTGTGCTTAATTGCCAAATCTTTGTGGGGAGTGCGACTGTGGAATATTGTAGGAGTTTACTTGTATCTTTATTAACTCCTTGATGAATGCATTTAGTTTCGGCTATATGATTGCATCTAAACAAAGTTGATATGTTCTCTTTTGGTCATGAAGTATCTCTATGAGAATTTCATTATGATCCCACTAGTTTTCGTACCTTTGCCAATTTATATTGACAAAAAGGGGGAGAATTAATGTGTAGTTCACACTACAAATACATATGGTTTACGGATCATTATGTAAGGGGGAGTGGTTTTCATTGAGATGAAGTATTGACTAAGGGGGAGTGATACATATCACCATAGTATTGTTGTCAAAGTTGTGATACAATTGGACTTTGATGTTATGTGATAATACTATGACACTATGTAACAATGATTGAGAGCTATTGTTTTCTCATTATTATAGCTACGGATCTTCAACAACTATGATGCTGAGTTGAACACATTCAGAATCACTGGAGTACTTGGAAGTGACGAAGATTTAGAGTAATATTGAAGAACCAAGGAAATCAAGCATTTGGATTGAGAGCTATAAAGTTTATTTGTTTTATATTCCATATATATTGATAGTTTTGTCATTAAAATTGACAAAGGGGGAGATTGTTAGAGCACTGCTCGGTTCAACTCGCAAGCGTTGCTATCTCAAGCTTGTTGTCAAGTTAGGTTGCCAAAACTATAAGTCTTGATTTCTAGTCTACTTATAGCTAAGTCTCGGATTAGGATAGAAAGTGTAGTTGAGCATTAGGCTTCAAGGCGTTCATCGATTGAAGACGAAGAACTACTAAGGGGGTCTTGTGGAACTTCATCAACAAAATGTATGTGGAGACTTGAACTCATCTATCACTCAAAAGTCTATCTACTCTATCTCCTATTTAAGACAAAAGTCGTATAGCTATATAGACTTCGATTATACACATTTGATATTTCGAGCTGAGTTTAACTCGCTTACACATTTTTCGAAATATGTGTCGGTAAGCTTTCGCTTTAACCAAGTTCATCTTATATTCTTGACGAAAGTCAAAAGATGATCATGCGAAAATCGCCTGATAACATCTTACATGATTTGTGTGAGACAGTCATTTGATGTAGACTCGGAATGTTTCGTACTGATCATTCAATCACTTGAAAATTGCTTTGAAGCTAATAGTTTGTGTGAGACAGCTATTGTCGTCTTCCGAGAATGTTTCAATGATTGAAATGGGAGTTTAGAAAAAATAAACATGATTGGATAAAGCACAATATGCGTACTTGTATGCTAACTGTTGCAAGTTATTCCAATTCCGGGAACCATGGTATGCATACCCGTATGCGTACTGATTGGTTTAGTAGAGGTTCGGGAACTAAGTACGCATACCGGTACGCGTAATGGCTTGAGGTTCATGTTCCAGGACTTTACTGAGTCTGGTGGTATGCGTACACGTTCGCGTATTGGCGAACCCAAACTTAGTCCAACCACTTAGGTATGCATACACGTTTGCATACTTGAGTGGGTTATGTTCTAAAATCGGTTTGTTCATGAACTAATACATTTATATAATAAGGAAAGCAATCTTTTGCAAACCGTGGATATAATGTTCATGAATTGATTCGAGTGAATCAAAATCGATTTTGCTTCAATTGTGTCTTGTATACTTCTATGAGAATATAAACAATTGAACCACTCTAGAACTAGTAATTTCATTTGAGTCATTTGAACTAGTTATGGTTAAAATGAATAAGGTTGATATGAAAGTGTTCATATGGCTAACTTCGGTTAACTATTGTTGAGCCAACACAGGTGTACACGTTTAGGTACTGTTACTCATATCTAAATGAAGTCACTTTTCATTTGTGTGTAACAAGCTAAGTTTGATCTAACGGTTGAAAGATATTAGCTTGAGTCTAATCAGGTTTTCATATAACGGTTAATATTGAATGCTTTGTTACCAAGGTAACATTGATTGGAAACCCTGATTTGAAGACTATATAAAGGAGAACTCTAGCAACTGGGAAACCTAATCCCCACACCTTATATGTGATACTAGTTACGACTATAGTCGATTCTTCTTTAACCTTAGGTTTTTCTAAAACCATGTACGTTAACGACTTGAAGACTTCATTGGGATTGTGAAGCCAGACCCAACTATTTTCTCTGTAGTTGCGTATTCTGATCTTGCTGTTTTCTATCGTGATTGAGTACTATCTTGTCTAAGATTTGCTCGAGATTTAATCTCCGATAGGCAAGATAAAAAGTAGTCACAAACATCTTTGTCTCATCGTTTGTGATTCCACAATAACTTGTTTCGCTACCATACGATTAAGATTATTGTGAGCTGATTGATATTTCTAGGCTGTTCTTCGGGAATATAAGTTCGGTATATCAATTGGTTCTTGTTCACCTTGATTTATTAAAAGACGGAACAAAACTCATAGGTATATCTGTGGGAAACAGATTTATCTATTCAATAGTCTTTTCTGTGTGAGACAGATATGTTTATCAAGTCTTCGACTTTGGGTCATAGCAACTCTTAGTTGTGGGTGAGATCAGCTAAGGGAATCAAGTGCGTAGAGTCCTGCTGGGATTCAGAGACGTAAGGAGCGCAATTGTACCTTGATCAGTGTGAGATTGGTTAGGGATCAACTACATTCCAGTCGGAAGTTAACTTGGGGTAGGCTAGTGTCTGTAGCGGCTTAATACAGTGTGGTTTTCAAATCTGGACTAGGCCCCGAGGTTTTTCTGCATTTACGGTTTCCTCGTTAACAAAACTTCTGGTGTCTGTGTTATTTCTTTTCCGCATTATATTTGTTTATATAATTGAAATATCACAGGTTATGCGTAAATTCAATCAATTGTGAATCCAACCTTTGGTTGTTGATTAAATTGATTGACACTTGGATATTGTATTTTGATATCGTCCAAGTTATTTCTTATATTCAATCGGGCTCGCAAATTCCTATTTGTTTGATTGCATATTGAATTGAGAAATTGAGATATAACTCTTTGATATACTTTTCTTAAGATTGAATCTGAATGTCTAGTTGATTATCTTGAAAGTATATTGGAGTTAGTCCATATAGATTACTAAGCGAAATATTGGGTGTGGTTGGTAGACCGTCGCTTTTTCAGGGTCCATTCCATTTGAGCAATTGTAAATGTGTGTTTTGGGTTGGGAATAGTTTCCCTAAATAGTTTATCACATCTAGTATTCCATATCTTCCAGACTATGTTACCACAGATTGCTTTCCATATGGTTTCCTTAGATATCTTACGACTAGAATTCCACCTTTTTCCGATCCGGTTCCTCCAACACCGCGAACCCCAGTTAGAGTCAGGCATTATACACTTTATTCGTTACTGGGAGAACCCAAGTACTCTCTTTCGGATCCATGAAACAACTCTCAGAGATCTTTTTCCCCTTTTGGAAGATAGAGGAGCGAAACAATCAACCTATTAATATTGTAAAACCAAAAAGATTCTTCCGGTGTATCATTTCTGGGTCCAATGGAATTCATAGGTATAGGAAGAAGCCCCATGAAATAGAGATTTTTTCTTTCGACCATTCCCGACCTATTGGGTTAGTGGTCCACTCAAGCATCCATTGATTAAAAGAGAGAGGAAAACAGTTAAGGTGAAACGGTTGTGGTATGAGGCAAACCACACACTTCTCGCAAAGAGGCAGATAAAAACAAATTTTCAAGGGATTCATTGTGTTGAGAGCACAAGGGACAAATATTCGGGATATTAGAGTACTGAGACAGTTTTGCAGCAATGGGTATCATATGTTTTTTCTTCTTTTTTGATGAAAATGTTATATTTCATAAATCAAGTAATATACTCCCTTTGTTTCAAAACTAAATGTTGAAGACTCTTGATTTTTGTTTCATTGCCTATAGTTTCCGCTGCCGAATTGTATTTTCTGCTAATGTATCTTACCTTAGCTTGTGGAAGTGCACCCAGAGCTGCCTCAACTTTTTTGGTTGTAGATATTTCCTTACACTTCTTGTTAATGAAATCGACAATACCTTTGCAATCTGTGACAATTAAAACACTAGATAGAATATTATCTCTTAACGAAGAAGTAGCTTTTAACAATGCTTTTGCTTCTGCATGAACTGCTGCCACTACTTTATCTGAACCCATTTCGATATGCATGAATTCCTATTGATCTACTGAAAATAAGATAAAGGTGAATCCCATTGATAGGTCTTCTTTCTTGAAGGCATAATATATAAATATTATCCAATCCGTTGTTAAGGACGCCCAATTTGGAGTTGATAAAACTCCATTTCTAGATAAAGGGTTTCTCGGGATAGTAATTGAAGATGCTGAGTATAAAAATTTTATCTACTCTATCGTCATTGTCGGGTTTGGATCATTTCTTTCGAAAAAGACTGCGCATATGTGCTTCCAAATAAACCATAGTATGGTAGCAATTTTATCTGATATTTGAGCAGTATTCGAATCTTCTATCCAGTTTTTGCCCCAATTACTTATTGCGTCTATGAAAGGTGCGTTGTTAATATGGCTTAAAGATAAACCAAACCAAATGACTTTCACAAAGTGATAAAATATGAAAAGATGTTGTTCGTTTTCTTGTACTTGAGAGTTACACATCTGACAGTCTGCAAAGATGTTGGTCATATGTGCGCTAGTCTACTTGAAGTTGGTAAAGATATATTAACTAATTTCCAAATGAATAGTTTAATTCTTGGAATTACTTTAATTTTCCATAATTTCTTCCACGGAAAATTATCCATAATGTCATTTTCTTGTTCCTGATTGATAAGAAAATTATAAATATTTTTCACTGAAAATGCTCCTGAAGAATGATGCCTCCACTTGATCATCTTTATCTTCGCTTTGAGTCGAGATTGCATGGATTTTTTCTTTAATGGCCGGGGTGAAATAATCATCTAATTTTTTAAGATCCCAAACATTTTTTTGGTGTAATTAGATTTTTGTAAGCTTTGGAAAAGGTATCATATCTTGGATACACTTAAAAATGAATAAATCCCAGAGAGCGTTTTAATGTCCCAGAATTCATTCCATAGGGAGGTGTTTGAACTAGTGTTACCCTGAATGAAGTTATAAAGAGATTTTGTTAAGAATATCCTAGGAATCACATTGTTATTTAGACTCCACCTAGGAATGTCCTTACCACTAGGATTGATACGAAAAAGAGTTATTGCCACGACTATATGACTATTGAAAAGAAGAAGAACATCCATGTCCCATCAGAAATTAGATCACTTACTAGGGTTCCTTAGAAATCACTGTCAGGAAAGGTAGAGTTCATGCTAGAGAACGAATCCATCTATCCTCTCAAATATGGATAATCTCACCAAATCCTATTTCCCGTATACAATGGTGTGAGGTGTTTGAACTAGTGTTACCCTGAATGAAGTTATAAAGAGATTTTGACAAGAATATCCTAGGAATCACATTGTTATTTAGACTCCACCTAGGAATGTCCTTACCACTAGGATTGATACGGAGAAGAGTTATTGCCACGACTATATGACTATTGAAAAGAAGAAGAACATCCATGTCCCATCAGAAATTAGATCACTAGCTAAGGTTCCATAGAAATCACTGTCAGGAAAGGTAGAGTTCATGCTAGAGAACGAATCTATCTATCCTCTCAAATATGGATAATCTCACCAAATCTTATTTCCCGTGTACAATGGTGTCTGATTTGACGTAGACCTTATTGGGCACATTTTCAGATCCAAAAGCTTTTTTTAGATATTATAGGGTCTAGAGGGCGGCCACATTACATTTTCAGATCCAAAAGTTTTTTTTTAAATAGATATTATAGGGGGTCTAGTGAAGAGGATTTGCATGCACGGTACCTTGATGATGGTACAACATTTAGGTGTCCAAAGCCTTGCATAATAGAAACGAAAGTAGTCTTTTGGCCTTCTTTTGATCCCTCCGTCTAATGGTGTTAAACCACATATATGATAAACAGAGGCGGAGTAGTCAAAATCTCTTAGATTAAGAAATCTTTTTGATTTTATAAATTTCTCTTACTTTGACGCAATTATTTTTTCTATTAATTATATTTTACCTATAGTGGGCTTTTTTCCTTTTCTTTTTACCCTTAATTATATTCCCAATGTTAGAGACATACACTAAATTGTGGTGATTCCCAAACAAATAAATAAGGGTAGTAGAAGTAACAAATCATTTTGAAATTTGGACTCCACCTATATATAGTGGTAGGAAAAATGGAAATTCCGCCTATATAATAGGTCCGGTGAGAGTATTTGTTTTTTGGAACAACACGCCACATAGCATTGGGTACATTCCCAAAGCTTTTCTTGGATATTAGGATCTAGAGGGCAGCCACACTAACAAGGCAGGTTGGTTCAAATGTGGTCGTAGCTGAGAAAAGATTTCAGAATGGTCGTCATAGCTGAGAAAAGATTTCAAACCTAGCATGATGACCTGCCGCCGTCCCAGCTGAGAAAAGAGTTCAGAACTTATGACCTGCCCCATGTATTGGTCATTCCACAGTTCTCATAGCCCCGTGTATTGGTCATTTCACAATTTGTTTCATTTGGCAACCATGAGAGTTAGTTGCAAAGATGGGTTTCAACAAACAAAACGAGGAAAGTACCTTCACTAAGAGAAGAACGACGGACGGTAAGTATTAAATAACAGATGGGTTGGAAAGCCCACAAGTATCATATCCAACATCATGATCAACAAGCAGAGCAGTGAAATACATTGTTTCTTCTTCCATCCCTATTAATAAAAGGTATACTTGTGATAATGTGTGTCTCAAGCAAACCAAACCCACCAAAATTAAAATAAAGAAAAGAAAACATCCCATGAAAAACTAATAATTATATGATCTTGTCTGCCTAAAACAGAAAGATAGCAGTAATAATAGCCACTCATTAACTTAAGCTCACATCTTCTCTCCATATGAAGTAACAAACAGAGACTGCAGTAATAAAGTCTAAGAGTTCTTCTCTATTTGGATCCAGAAATGTCCTTGACAGCACAAATCTGCTCCTCTCCCATGGCAGACATAACAGACAACACAAGGTCTTTTCCCTCTGCAAAACCTTCTTTGATCTGTATCAAATTCAAATAACAAAATTTAGTCAATCAGATTTAAAAAAGAAAAGTAAGCACCCATAAAAGGTCACTCATATCTGTTTGAATCTAACATTTTACTGGAGCAAAAACTATTTATAAGAACACACCAAAGATGACGCAGCTAAAACTAAAAGTTCCTTAAAGAACAACAAATGGATCACATAACAAACAAGCATGCAGTGTAGTACAGAGATTGCAAATTATTCACCAAGTTACACCTACTATCCATGTTGATAAATGAAATATACAATTCGATGACAAAACAAGCTTTAGATGAATCAAAAATAAAGACATCTGGCGTACAGAAAACAAACCTGGGTGAGAACGACATCATCAGTGGGTAGCTTCAAATCATCCTTGGTGCCACCATTATCAGTGAGGAGACTCACAAATCCATCCTCAGAGATATCAATCAACTGGTAATCAGTACGGTTAACATGTGGAATCTGCATTGCAAGTGGATAATTCAGTTAACATCCAGTAATACCATAGCTAATGATACAACTAAATATAATAGAATACGAGATGCAGCTCATACGTCACAATTGTGGGAAGATGGCACAATATCTTCAAGCTTCTTGCCATTGAAGATATCAATTGCGACAAAGTGACACTTGGCGTGACCGTGCTTGCCGGTTTTGGAGGTTGAAACTTCAACAACCTGTACAAAAAATCGTAATATTAGAATTAATAAACCAAGGTCAAAACCTCAATACACAAAAACTCAATACCAACAAGAATCTAGCAACCAAAAAGTGATGTGAGAAGACAAATGGATACAACAATTTTCAGGATTCCAAACTGTTATTTCAATTACTGTTGGGCCAGCAGAAATTCACAAAAGAAACCCTAATCAATCAACAGTAAACAAACAGCATACTAAAGAAGGTTAAATAATAAACCCTAGTTCTAATTTCTAGATGCAGGGACATCAACCTTAATACAACCTTAATAAATACCCAAAAGCATCAATGACATCAGGAATAAAAGATGAAACTAATGATAAAGTTAGAATTCCATCACCAACAGAAGAAATTCATCACCAACACCCAGAATAGTTTGTGGATAAAACAAACTACAAAATATACCTATTAACGCATTAAGATGGAATAAACAAATCAATTAACATGTAATCAAATACTCATAATAGAAACAGAAAATAATTTTACATGTTCTAATAAAAACCGACAGAAAGAATCAGATCTTCACACCAGCATGCAATTCTTAATAGAAACTAAAACCCTAGCTCAAAACAAATGCCAAAGCTACAAGATCAACAATAACCCTAATCCAAACAAACTATCTGCAATAAGGAAATCAACATACACATAAACAATCTCAAAATCGAAAACAGAAAAATCATACATACCATAACCAACATCATTAAATTAAACTACAAAAAACAATACGAAAACCCTAAACAACAAATCATCATGAATCCCAAAACAAAAACCTAAAAAGCACAAACAAACGTCAGATCTAGAGAATAGAGAAGAGTAAAAAAAGGATGCAAACCTTGCAGGCTCTGCCCTTGATAACGATATGTCCGTTCTTACGGATGGTACCAGCTTGTTGAGGGTAAGTCTTTGAAGCTCCTGAATCGGCCTTTGATTCGAAATGATGCTCTTCGTCAGACATGATTATGAAGATGAATGAGATTCACAGAGCTTTTTCTGAGGAGAGAAGAAGAAATCGCACAGAGATAGAACTCTTGAAGAACAAAATATAGAGGCTGTGAAAGTCTCTTGTATTCTTATTATATAGAGAGAGATGAACCAAGAGAAAAGAAAATCAAAAGAGAGTTTTATCTTTCTTTCTCTCTCCTCTTTTGGGGGTATATATCCTTTTCTCTCTCCCTAAAAACCCCAAAAGTAGAGATTCCCCATATGACCTAGGGTTTCATAAAGCCACACATAACACCGGCCGTCGGATTATATATTTCTCGCGTTGTTAGTACGCTACAGATTATGATGAATGTTCCGCACGTGTGCTTTTCTTTTTCCTTTTTTTTCCTTTTATCATTTATAAGGGTATTTTAGTCATTTTGTATATAAGGTTATTTTAGACATTTAAAATTTACAAACAGGTGGTGAGATATAGACGGTTGGATTGATTTATATCTAGGTCAACCATTATGAATCGGTAGTGTCGATGTTTGATTAGATAAAAGAGGAAAAGAATAATGCATTTTTGGAGTTGGATACAGTTTTGTTCCATTTGATGGACAAATTCAAGCAATGATTCTGATTATCATCTTCTAAGCAAATTCTTGTTCTTTTCAGAGCAGCTGTTGTTGTAGTACTATAGTGCCATTCAATTCAGGGTTCGCATTAATTTTCTCAAACCCCATCCCACATGACTTTGTACCTCATTTACCCGAAATGTTCAGCCAAATAAAGATGACTATGTGTCTGATAAAGAGTCAATTTACTGCAGCTCCGACTGGTACAGTGTTTAGTTGGCGGCATCCGTTCTCTGATAATTTTATCCTTGGACCAAGAATAATTTTATCCTTTTTGGCTTCTGTTAAAAGTGGTTAAAGATAGTACATGCACCTATCATGATTCTGGATCAGGTTGGTTCTATTTGGATAACGAAATTCGATTGTGAAAGGGAATGAGTCAACAAATTCACCACGTAAGTCTATTCACTATTCAACCTGAATCTTCAACAAGGCTAATAAGCATACTGGTAATAAGCTAACACCTAACAAAACACAGTAAAGAATCATTAAAAATTTATACAGATTTGGTTTCAATTACACTACTTCCAGACCCAGATTAGGGGCGATGTAATGTTGGCCTATACAAGTTCTGTCAAACTTAAAAGCTACTGAGATACAACACTATCTTAAAAGAAAACAAATCATATCTGCAATCAGACACTAGATACCACCAGTTATAAAAAAAAAAATGCAGAAATTAACCTGGGCAGCAAGCTTTATGTAACACCTGCTTACTTCGAGCTTGAAGTTCCACCAGCTATTCAACCCATATGGGGCCATGACTTTCTTGTTCATTTCATGTATAAGTATTTATGGAGACTCTTCTCTATTTACAGGAATCTAGCATAATATTACCGGAGTACAAAGTATAGAACCCCGGAAATATCAAGAAAAGAACTGACTTCTTGTTAGCTACTTAATGAGTGTAGCTTGATGCAACAGCTAACAAATAGATAATTAGTGATAGAAATGTGCTTTCACTACATGGCACAATGTTGGGGTACTTTATGAACTGGCGAGAGAATTAGGGTTCAGAACACTACATGGCATTAGTGACAGAAATGTGCTTTCATTTGTATCTGTCCATTGCTAACTCAACTTTTCTTTTGAATGACCAGAAAGATGAAAAGATAATTTTACAAACCTGGAAATGCTATGAACACTAGTTACCTATAACAGTCTCTTCCTACTTTGAGCCGCCAAAATAATAGCATATCCCTCATTATCACCGGTGACAGAGGTGCCATAATGGCTAAACCAGCATAATTTAAATATCAATTGAGAGATTGTCAACCCTACAACGCCAATCTAAAACTATATATAAATAAGATAAAAAAAAAAAGTACCTCAGATCAAACACGATATCGTTCACAGCAACAAGATGGTGTTTCCCATTCCTTGATTTTGGTTGACAACGAAACATACAGCTGTAGTAAGCATTCATATTAAATTAGTATCTCTGGTCCATAAACATCTAGACCGAACATATGAGCCTCATTTCGTTTGCATTGGAATCAAGACACATCACAGCAACATGTCCATCGACTGACCAACTGCATATCCTGCATGAATGAATTAGAGAACCAACATCAAAGACTTTCGCCAAGTACACTATGTAATTTTGCTATTGTGACAGCACAAATACATTCCCGAGGTCGTCAACGTATCAGTTGCAAATATTTGCAAGATTTTCCTATATAAAAATATCAAGATCTGGTAATGGAAAAATAAAATAAGGATAGAAGTCATACCTTTAGAATTAGGAAACTAATCCACACAGCTGACTGGATACTCCATGGAAGATTATATTTCTAGTAGTTCATTTGAGTCCTGCAAGTCATTTATATTGACTGATCTCCTGTTCCAACGGCCAATCTTTACCAATGTAAAGATATGAACCTCTGCACCAACAAGACCTGAGTACACCATAGATTTTTCCATGCGCAGATCCCATGATTTATTCTTTTGTTCAAAACTCCAGTAATCGCTTGACTTATAAAAAGAGAAATCAGATCATTAAACCTTATGTAAGTGATTACTAGGCAGTCAGAACTTCAAGAATTGCACTTACAAGTTTCCTCAGAATGTTCAACACAAAGTGCTATAGCATCATGATTTCCAACTGTTTCGTGAATCCTGAATTGAGGTCATGCCGAAGAACATTCAACACCAAAATAATCAATAAATTTATTTGGTTATTTGAACTACTTACTTAAATTTTAAACTTTAAGGAGATATGTGTGAAACATAAATCAGTCAATGCATAATGATTAAGTTGTAGAGCAGTTAAAGGCAGAACTAGTTGTTGAAGATGTCTCCAGTTCAGCAAAAACAGTAATAAACATGGATATTCAACAGTGGTTTCTTGGTGTACTTCACGTAAGTCTTACACATACGTCTATAACACAGACGAACCTAAGTCATTTGAGCTTCAAATAGTTTTCATTGGCAGTGGTGTTTCCTGAAGCATTCAATTTAATAAGAACCAAAAAGGATATGGCAACTGATGTGTGGAATCTGAAACTTGCAGGAAATCTACATGATGATGATAATAGTATAAAACAGGATCAGGAAATTAGGTTTCTTACATTTATTTTGTTTTGACCATTTACTACACAACCAAAATAATGACTTCCCATTTAAGCAGCATTGGAACCCGAGAGCTCGTTTGGAGGTTTGTTTCTTTGCTCGGAGAGCTTCCAGCTGCAATCCTAACAATGGACAATGCTGAGGTATCAGATCACTAACAGGTTGTTCCATGTACAGTTTTAGCTTGTTTGAAGGTTTGTTTTCATAATGTTCAAAGTATCACTAACAGTTGCATCCCGTTTGGGCTCAATGAGGAATTGGTAATTACATATTAGAGCAACGCTTGGTTTTAGTTGGTGTATGCACAATTTTTTTTGGAAAATATAACTGTGATTGGGTAGTGCAAGTTTTTCTGAAACTCTCCATGTGTCAGAGGGGGAAGATGAAAGTAGAAAAAGAAGATCTACCAAAGAACATGGTGGATACTGTGATTAAAGAGGGATGCTATGATTTTCTCCAAGCAGAAGAAGAATTCTGATCAAATTATAACTGATGTTATATCCATTTTCTATTCTATTATTGATTGATGTAAAAGGTGTAAGATATTTAGGGGACCATCTTATAACATTTGAGTGGTTAACTAAAAAGCTGTAACCTATACTTATTGCTTGATTAGCCTGGTTCATGTTATTTTAGAAGTGCTTCAGCTAGCTTTTCAGTGAATATTTTGCCTTTGTCAAAGCAAAAAAGATCTCCATAACAAGAATTTTGATGACTGGCGCACTTCTAAGTGAGCAAGATCAAGAGGTAAAAGATGTATGGTTTGCATGTCACAAGGGTTCATGCAGCTAGAAAAGTCAACTTAATCAGATTTCCGAAAGTGTTTAGCAAAAAGAAATTTCTGTTGATGATTGTTCAGAAAGTATGAAACAATAAATGACTATTTTTTAAGTCTGCAGACTGAAACTGTACTTGTTATGGTTGGGATGCAATGCATAAAAAGAATAGGTTACAGGTTTGGTACCTATAAACAAAACCAAGCTTAAGCAAACTGCAGATTTCACAAAAATAGGATACCAGCTACAAATATCACTCTCTGCCACCATATGAGCTATATCTACAAGTTTCATATAAAATTGTACCTACAAATATTCCATTAACCCTTTTCTAACTTTTTAGAAGCTCTACAATGACAACACCAACTATGCTCAAACTGCAATATATATTTCACCAACCATGAATCAGCAACCCACAGTTTGCTATATCTACATGTATATTGAACATTTTATAAATCCAAAGGTTCCATTAAACTTCACAAGTTCAAATCATGAAACCTGTTATGGGGATACAAAACCAGAAACTAAACCTAAAGTGTTGGGATCTTAGTCCCACATTGGTTAGATGGGGCTTAATTGGTAGTTTATAAGTCAATGGGTTCCCTCATCTAGTCAACCGGTTTTCGAGTTGAGTTCTACCCATGGGCTTATGACGAGTTTAGGGTCGGTACCCTAACATAAAGCATGAAATGAAAAATCACTGCCCAATAATAAGCTGAAAAAAAAACTTGCAGTAACCAAGGAAAAAAGTTAGCAACAAACCTTCCAAGCAAACAATCAGAACCAACGCTGAACGCAATAGATTCACAATAGATTCATCCTGGAACCAGCATCCATAGAAGACCCACTTCTAATGGAGTTTCTGACCTAAGTTTAGAGGTACCCACTCCACATCAAATGATCGAAGATTCTGAAGATTAAATCCACCACAAAAGGTCAGTTGGGATACAAAATGGAAACCCAGATAATGAAAAGTGAAAGTCCAGTTTCCAAGATTACTTACAGTCTATCCCAAGAGGAGATAAGTTGATTTTTGAATTAAAAGCAAAGCGAACTTTAGAATTTGCATCTCTAATTTCAATCTTTAAACATTTTCCTTCCATCTAAACCAACTGCAATTAGTTTTCCCCTCACTGAAACAAATTGGAAATAGTAGCTAAGTTAGATCTACAAAAGTTTTCCCTAATGGCCTAATTTTCCCAATTAAACGAGGAGAGGGAGATTTTTAAATTAGATGACATGATGGGGCTTATGAACGACCATGAGAGGCAACTTCAATGGACAATAACTGAGCGGGGCTAGTCTATGCTGCCCAGCCTGGTCGGCCATGAGTCTCCACTTAAAATTAGCAACGAAAAGAAGTTCACATGAACATTATATCGGATTCATATGCCCAATTGGTTATGGCTTCCGTCACTGCCTCACCAAGCTTGGAACAATGTTGGCAATTACTAAGGAAGATGAGTACTTTTTTAACTGAAAATAGCAACACAAATTCTTATCATTAGCAAAACTTGCAACAAACTTATGTACAAACTTTCATGTTCAGGAGAATTTCTCAACTTGTTCAGACCTAAACATTTTAAATTTACTTGGTTATATTTTTCTTCGGATTTGAGATGAGTTGTGAAGTAGAGAATTACTGTGTTCACTCATCAGGAATGAAGAAATTGAACTTGACGTCAACAGAGCCAGAAGTTTCACCAGTATCTTTGTACTCAATATTTGTTATGGATCCATGCTCATCCTTGAACTGATATTGAGGTTTGACTCTTCGAACAGGCACGGTAACGGAGTAAAAAGTTCCAAGATCAGGATCTGTTGAAACACTAAGCTGAACTTTATCTTGTGAATCTATAATCACAAAATCAGATAAAACACAGATAATTTTGTTGATGATCTTCTCCTTTGCTTTATCGCTTACTTCACATTGATCTGAAAAAAGTACCATTTTTAAACGCTGCTTGGCAATGTATGCGTTGGAGTTCTTTCTTCTTGCTGGTTGAACCTGTGGGAATAAAACCTTCCACGCTAAGTTTAAACGCTCCGAGAAGCTCATGTTAATGGCTCTGAGAAGAAAATTTTCTGCTTGTGGAATTATGGGTTCTGGGGAAACCTTGTTTTCTCCCGTGATCCGAAATGATTGTGGCGGTTGGGAAACGATCTTAAGTATGCCAGATTGTCCAGTGAGAGAAGTATTTAACCCTACCTGCAATGTTTCACAATGAAAGACAATGAGAAAGTTGATTACCATTAATGAATAACTAAGCCTGCATTCCTGCTTTCTCATAATCAAAAGTTTTTACGAAACTCTACTCGACAGAAACTACGCAGAGTCGCAAACATATTTTACTAAATATACTCTAAAGTGTAAGACTTGTCAACACCAGCCTACCATTCTGTTGGGTAGTTGATTTCATTCTTTCTCCATTAAGAACAAATTTTATAAAAGAAACAAGTTTCATGAACTTCGCCTTCATTCAAAGATCTCATTGCCCACCTGGTCTCTGTACAAACATTTTGCATTTCCAGACCCCTAAAGCTGGCCAACTACCTATTAGTTCGAGACACTGATACATTTGATGTATACTCTCTAGCACTATGTTTTAGATACGTGAACATCTAACTTATAGAAAATACTGCCTCTAATCCTAAATGCAGCCAGACCTTACAGGAAGATGAGACAAAGAATCACAAGAAAGAATAAGGTGGCAATTGGAAACTTCTTTGCAACACAAGCCTTATATTCTGCCGGCGAAAAGTGGAGCTTTTAATGTCATTAACAATTAAGCTTCATAATTAAGTGAACATGAAAATTTTATAGCTTTTCATTGAAGAAACGATATTTGTTGGTATTGAATGGGGATACAGACTAATTCAACATAAACCAAACCAATTACGTATAGAAGCACATTCATGGAGTGGTCTGTCTCAATATCCAAGCTTCTATAAACAAGTTCTCACAACAATACATTAAGAAACAAGTCCTCACAACAATACATTAAGAAATGAACGCCTCTGATAGGTTCAAGAATAGGATTGGTAGGATAAGCAGTCTAAGATGGTGAAAGACCCAATTCCAAACGACCACAGGTATACCCGGTACAAATGCCGAGTATTTGATTACTTTACTTACCCAAATTCAGTTATGTACAGCAAATTCTAATCAAATTAAACCCCAGATCGCTGGAAATAAGAAGAGAACCGGTTGATCTCACCCAAAATTGTTTTCAAACATAAAAATTTCAAGCTTGGATTTGAATAAACCTAAATTGAAAGTGACTAACTGTAACAACAAACAAACTAACCTTAGAAGTTGGACGACAACTTCGAAGTGGATTTGGCTGAACCCTAAAATTTCCTGAAGTCGCCATTTTCTAGTCTTCTCCTGATCTCACTCCAATTCATCTGTCACTACTTGTAAATTCATTCCTAGGGTAATAACCTTCCCTTCAAAGGGTATTTTAGTCATTAAAAAATCTTTCTCCTAATTAACCTGATGTGGTGCACTGTATTAATATACTACGTGTAATATAATATCATTGACTAATTAAAATATTTGCCTAGAGATGTGCTATTTTGAACGAGAGATGATAAATTACATAATAGGTGTATCGTAAGATGATACTCCACAATCACAGGTACTTTTACTAAAGCCTGCAGAAGAAGAAAGAAAAGAACTGAGAATGGGGAGATGGGGAGTTCCTTCAAATCTCCTTAAAACCCTAATCTTAAAGACCTCACCTTTTAATTCATTCTGTTCTAATCATCAACTAATTCATCAACAACCATTAATTTCAGGAATTGGAAAGAAACAGTTTTTTATCAATAGTTTTAGATTTCTATCTGCTAATCCTTGTCCAAGTAGTGATGTATATGACCAAGATTTTCTTAGTGGGGATTCTGATTTTAAGTCGAGGTATGGTGTGGAATCAAAGGAACAGCAAGAAAAAGAAAATGATGACGAGGAAGAACGAGGAAAAATTCCAGTAAAAGCTTATTTTCTTTCTACCAGGTGTGCATCTTTGTTTTCTCAGATTTCTGAATTTTTTTCTTCTTTTATTAGTTTTGTGATATTGGTATCGTGTGTAATGGTATTTTACTCTCTGGGTTTCTTTTAATTTGAAATTTTGTTAGAATGATATTCTGTTTTAGGTTTGGGGTTTGTGTTTCCATGGATTTTGGGTGCTGTCGTAATTGTTGGGGTTGAATGAAGCGAGGGTTTAGGCTTACTAATGCTTAGTAGTTAATGCAGAACTAATAAAATTTGGATCTTGTTCATCCTTCTTTGAGTTTCTTTGAGTTTGAGATTCTGAAGGTTTTAACATGCAGATAGATTCTTACATATACTGATTTGGTGTGAGAAACTGAAACAAAGTTTTGATTCTGATTAATGAAACTCCCACTAGTTCTGATGTTGTAATCGAAGAGCTATTTTGTTCGGGGCAAAGTTCTAGCTGGGATGGTGTTGTTTAAAATGTGTAGGGCAGGCCGCTTTCGAGCTGTGGCGCTAAATGATAACCTCCCTTCTGTATAATGTGAACTTTTAAAGCCTTAAATGTGTAGTTTATGGAACAAATAATTGGTCCAAACAAGTCCATGCACCCATTTCTTTAGATTAGCGTCTTTCTGTTCTTTCATGTTTGGCATTGTTGGGCGTCTGAAAATCTCTTTATAGTTTATATTTATCATATACCATTGTAATCTCTGATTTATGATATACCTCTTCGCTCTAATTTCTAACTGCCTGTCATTATCTCTATAAGAAAGTTCTCTCAGCCTCTGAAATATGGTTTTTGTAGTATAAATTTGAAAAGCATGCAAGCTGAGAATTCAAGATATGTCCTTCCTGCTACTTCTCGCTCGACGAATTTTATCACGCTCAGATATTGCAATTTCCCTTCAGAAACTACTGTAAGATGGTTCGAACTTTCTCCCTGTTGATATTTTTATGTCTTGTTGTCCTGTTGAGCATCCCAATAATTTCTTTATTGTATGGATAAGAGACTTATAGGAATGGAGTGTCCATAGAGCTGGCTTCGGACAGAAACGCGTGGAAGCTAGCGATCCACATACCAGAATGATGACCTAGGGAGTTTGGTTAAGATTTGTTCTTGGGGTGTTATTAGAGCCTAAAGGTCATCAGACTAGTGACCCTGGATCAAGGATGTAGAGCTTAGGACTTTGGCCCCTAGGATCTATTAGTATAGTTTGTATCTGGATTTACTAGCATTATCGGTAGCATTACAATTATTGCTTTCTATTACTTTTTTCCTATGTTTCTGGATTTTGTGACTTCGACATGGGTTTCATTTCTAGCCTACCCCAACTTGTTTGGGACTAAAGGCCTTGGTTGTTGTTGTTGTTGGATGAGATAACGTCGGGTCGTCTGGGTACTGGTAATTTAGTTCATTTGGCTAGTAAACTCCTACAGCCTTTAGAGTAGAGTGTTTCATTTTGAGATTTCAGAGGTCTATAATTTTTATTTCCAATTCATGAATATGCTGATCTCTGCTCCACTATTTTTCTTTTCCATTTTGATGACATAAGAATGTTATTCTAGGGCGTCCAGATTAAAGAAAGTGGAAACAGCTATAGCTACATGGTTGTTTTCCATTATGGGTCTGCAGTGTTGTTTAACGTTGAGGATCATGATGTTGATAATTATCTTGATATAGTTAGAAGACATGCTTCCGGATTGCTTCGAGAGATGAGAAAGGATGGTAAGTTTCTTCTTGGGGACTTCGCCTAATAGTTTGGCTTATACTGTTTCCATTGTTTGACCTGCTTTTTTTTTTTTCAATTAGATTATGCTGTAAAAGAAAAGCCAGAGCTGGAGGAGGACATGCAAGGAGGTCCTGACCATATTGTTCTGAAACATTTAGATGCTGATGGCATACGTGTTATTGGAAGCGTTCTTGGTCAAAGTATTGCCCTTGATTATTTTGTTTCACAGGTAATCATCTCCAGATAGTCCGTCAGTTCTTTCTTGAACTTAATTTGTCTGCTGGAGGCCTTATGGAGTTAATTTTTCAATATACTGTTGTCTGTAAGCTATTACTTTTTCTGGCAGGTTGATGGATTAGTTGAGCAATTTACACATATAAATCGAAGTATGGAAAAGACTGGTACCTTCACTATGGAAAGGAAGAAGCTTTTTCAGCTTGTAGGGAAGGCAAATTCTCATCTTGCAGATGTCATTCTGAAAGTAGGTCTTTTTGATAGGTATGTTTCCATCCCTTATTTCATCAATATCATCTTTAGTTTTGGGAAGGATTTTTTTCCACTAAGAAATGTTTACCCTCATTCTTTGAGGCTCCAGTTTGTGGCTGTACATTTTCTGCACATTTTGGAAACCGTCATATTCAACTTGAACTTTTATATCCTATTTTTTACTTGGCACAAGGATGTAATACTTAATTTGTTTTCTTAAATGCCACATCGGTCCCATCACTGTATTAACTATTTCCATTGTTGAGTATTGATCTGAATGCAGAAGTTCTAGGACACACTTAAACTAGTAATGTTGTTGCATCTAGGTTATTTTAATCCACCAGAATCAGTTTGTGAAGAAAGTACATATGCAAACGTTGTTGTGTGTTGTAAACCTGTATTGTTTATTTACACTATTACAGATCAGAAATTGCTTGGCGAGATGCGAAGTGTGCCCAAATACTGGAATACTTGCGAGAGGAGTATGAAGTCACACAACGATTTGGCAACCTTGATTTCAAATTGAAGTTTGTTGAGGTACTCTCTCATTCTCTCTCTCTCTCTCTCTCTATATATATATAGATTCTTTTCGGTTTTCAGAAGTTCAGGAAGTTATTAAGTTTACGTCTTAAGACTCTCAGTATTCTGAACTGGAGTTTTGAAATTTTGCTTTAGGCAGAAACTAATTAGCTTGGATCCTTCCTTTGCAGCATAACATCCACTTTTTTCAAGAAGTTCTACAAAACAGAAGATCGGATCTCCTAGAGTGGTGCATCATTTTCTTATTAAGCATAGAAAATGTATTATCAATATATGAACTTATCCGTGAGTCTACAACTCCATAGTGGAAAGGGAAGGAGTCCAATTTTTTGCAGCAAAAAAATAATTTTATACTGGCAACGGTATCATTCTACTATTTGCAACTGTGTTCTGTCCTTTTTACTTGTTCTTTAAAAAAAAAATGGAAAGCAATCTTTATTATAAATTAAAAGAATTATGGATTGTTTTTCAATATTGCTAATAGGTCATGGGGTTTGGTACTCTTCCTGATAAACTGATATCCTCATTAACAGCCATGGTAATTTTTGGATTAGATAATTTATCCAAACTGGCATACTATATAGATAATCAAAAAAAAAAAAATAACTTCAGACTTCAGCCATGGTTATTTTTGGATTAGATAATTTATCTAAACTGGCATACTATATAGATAATCAAAAGAAAGAACTTCAGACTTTCGCAATTCTGCTAAATGGTATATGTCTCCTTCTACATGAGAGCACCTCTAAAAATCAAAACCATTTTTTTTTTTATTAAAAAAAAAAAAAAAAAAAAAAAAAAAAAAAAATTATTTATAAAACCAGCAAAAAGAGAAACATAGTTATAGTACATAGAATCAACAGCTCCACTCTGTTTCCGCGACATATTTTTACATACTGAACTTCGAAAGAAAGAAAAGTCGTTTGTACAATCTTGAACATACGACAAAATTGACAAAATTGTCAAAGGGATGTTGGAGTCTCGATCACCATTAACAGCATGTTCGTTTCAAGGAATTGGATTCCTAGGGAATACACCCAATTCCTTGAACCGAACGGTGCAAATGAACTTTTTGTAATTAAGAATTTTGATTCCTAGGAATCCAATTCCCTCCAAAATAGTAGAATTCCATTGCATTGGTCCAATAATGCAATATAATTGGATTCCGGGGTAAAAACAAAGATAATTGAATTACCTCAACCGAACATGAATTTTTAGGATTTGAATTGCATTCCTTGGAATCTAATTCCAAGAATTGGATTACCCCATAATTGAATTCTTAGGTTTCCAATTCTCCCAACCGAACGGGTTGTAAGGGCGTGAAAACGAGAGATTGTCAGAGATGATGATGATGTTTTCTACATGCATAGCTTTTGCCCATTCAACAACCTCCAAGATTGCCTGAGCTTCTGCTTCTATGACTGAGTCTGCTACTGTTGGCCAGCATCTGCCTGTTGTGAATCTACCATCGCTCTATAGAAGACTGCGCCGCAACCTGCATAATGTGGAGATTCCCCAGGAAAGCATCCACAAGCATTAAACTGATATTAGTCTGAGCAGTTGAAATGATATCTCTTAGAGACTGTAGGATCAGAGAAATAATGTTTTTTGAGACTCATATAAAGATTCTATGTTTGAGGACTCTAACAGAATTTTAATTTGTTGGTCAGTTACCACGGGGCATTGACTTTTATTATCCATACTGTCATTATATCGAGCCCTCTAAATTTGCCACAAAATAGCAATACAAAGATTAAGAGTTTGCTGAGAATCAGAAGAAATTTTAGCATCAAACCAATGTAGAATCCAGTCCCTTAAGGAATCAAATTGTTGAATTATAGCAAACAGCAGCTGCGGACATAAAGCAAACCAAAAAGCTCTAGTAAAGTCACAATGAAAGAAAACATGATCAAATGACTCTGTATGCAAACTGCAAAGTGAACAAGGATCAGTAGGCACAATTCCAAACTTAAAAAGATAATTTTTCAAAGGGAGAATGTTCGGAAAACACTTCCAGATGAACAATTTAAATTTTGGAAAAATATGTGCCACATCCTCAGCCATTGCTCTTGTTGCTGAGCAGTAGCTGAGCAATGAGGAGACAACAAAGCTATATACAGATTTAATAGTGAACTTACCTGATTGAGTAAGGGACCATCTAATATAATCATCTCCAGAGTATGGGATTCTAATGCATTTAATTTGATTTGTTTGATCATTATCAAACAATTAAGCAAGCGTAGCTTCATCCCATTCTTTTGAAAAGAGATCTATAAGCAGAGAAACTTGAGTATAATCTCTAAAATGATACTCAGTTGGTCGAAGAAGAGGTTGTGACTTTCCAGTCACCCAAGTATCCTGCCAAATACTTATATCGTGACCATTTGCGACCTCCCATATGTGATATTTCCTAACAACATCTAAACCCCTAGCTATACCTTTCCACATCCAACTACCCTTCCTTTTAACCACGGGATGTAAAGGTTTATGTTTTGGGAAATACTTCGATTTTAAGATGTGAGACAATAAAGCATCAGGTTGAGTGACTAACCTCCATGCCATTCTAGTAAGCATTGCTAGGTTAAACTTTGGAAGATTTTACCACCATGTAGGAATACACATGTTTTTCCAAGCCTTAGGGTTAAAAACCTTCTTTTTAGGGTGATGACCCCACCAATATCTACGTTGTAATGTATCTAATTGTTTTAAGATGGAACCTGGAACTGGAAAACATGTTGTTTGATATGAAGGTACACAATTCAGAACTGATTGTATTTGAATTGCTCTACCAGATTGAGATGTGATTTTTTATTGCCATACATCTAAATGTTTTTGCATTTGCTCTACTAAATGCTGGAAACACAAAGCTTTAGATTTATTAAGAAATAAAAGTAGCCCTAAATATCTATCAGTAAGCTTCATAGTATTCATTTATAACATGTTAGCGATTTCAGTTTGTCGATGCCTGGAGATGTTCTTACAAAAATATATGACACTTTTGATACGATTAATTACCTGACCAGACGCACGGATGAACCTCATAATGATATCTTAAGCATACCTAAGTGTTTATGGGTGAAAACTACTCCTGCAGAATTTGGTAATTTGGGGTGTGGATGAGGAATGAATTTAAACCTTTAAACAAATACACTGCGCGGTGAGTGCTTGTAGATTCGAGAGATCAATCTGTGCAAGTCCGGCCTAAACCAAGAAATGGCCGTTCCGGACTTGTTTCGGTCACAAAGTGAAGGAGATGGGGTTGATCTTAGGGAGGGAAGCGAAGAAGGTGTTGAGATTGTGAAGGTGTTGGCTTGCTTATGACTTGTAATGTAAAGGTGAGCAGGCTTGTGATTGATGCAAGCAAGCTCTGGGTGTTTGAATACGTTTTTTTTTTGTATTAACACTTGGTTTTCTGTCTCGTCTGAACTTGTGTTGTTGTTTGAAATAGGGCGGAGAACCTATTTATACAAGTCATTGAGCCTCATTCACGTCTCTCGTGGGAAGTGGAGGAAGTGGAGTGATGGAGTAGTGGAGTTGTGCGTCGACCCGGTCTTGCCCACTTCTCCTGTTCATCTCTAACCGTCCATGACTTCCCGACACGTTCTTGTGATGGCGCGTTGCACGCCGCACGCCGTAAACCGAGACCAATACCCCAAGTATGTATCCCCAGTTTGTGACATGATTGATGTGCGGAATGTGTGGATCGTGGATCCACGAAAGATAGCATGTAATCTTGAATTGAATAATCGTGTTATTCAGAAGTCGATACTTGTGAAGTATCGTGTGTATTTTATGCAGTCTTCGCATTATAGTGTGGTAAAGTGATGGGTAATGACGCCTCACTCGACCAAATAACTCCCGACTGGGGTTGTATAACCAAGTTGGTGAAGTTGGATGGATGAGATGATCTTTGAGACACTCATCTGCGACCGTTAATGAATATTAGGGTTTTTGAAGAGGTGCGCAAGCATCACTCTTTAGCTTGGTCGAAACCAAGCATGGAAAGGGATTTGGAGAGGACCGACCGAGCATGTGTGTAGACGACATGCGGTGTACACGCCTACACCTCACCGTCCCATGGAGGCGTGATCTAGGCCACTCAATTTAACCAGGTAAAGTTGAGTGGTTGAGATCGGTTTGCGGCAGAAATTGATGCCGCAAAAGGGTTGGAAACCGCGTGACATCCCTAGTTTGGGCACGCGTTTCAAGACGACACATCTTGGTCGGTCTTGGTCGATCATACCAGCGTGTAGGTGGTAGGCTGGTGTTCACACCTATACCTCGACTATCCCATGAAAACGTGATCTAAACCACTCAAATCATCCGGTGAAGTTGAGCGGTCGAGATCGGATTCGTGGTTTGGGAGGCGCGGCCATGCTAGTTTGGATGCACGTTTTGGATTGACCGGGCGTGATATGCCTTGGCCGAACACATGAGGGGGTAGATGGGCTCACGGTGGTCATCTTTGGTATGACCGGCCCTTGTTTAATCTAATTCGTGACCCTCCATTCGTGTAGGAGAAGATGGACGCGCGTGATGACTTGAAACCCTAATTTTGGCTTTCAAGCCGTGCGTCATCTTTTGTTTGGGTGATGATTTTGTCACGGCCAAACATTGTTGGTCTTGACCGATTGGTCAAGTGTGTAGGCGGGCCCACGGTGATCGTGTTGACATGCTTTGGGCCCTTTGAGTCTACATCTACACCCTCCATCTATACCTGCGAAGATGGATGGTTGAGACTGTTTTGCGACACATGTAATATGCCGCAAACCCTAATTTAGGGTTTTCCATCCATAATGCTTGGTATGAACGGTTTCTTGGCAGGCTAGGCCAATGACCGACCATGCGGGGTCGGCCGTGGGTATTCCATACCTGCTTGGGGGTGATGGAATTGATCTGGGGTCATCCAATCATGCTTATGGAGTTGGATGACTACGATCAGATCATATCCGGACTGATACGGTCAGTCCGGATGCTCAATCGGGCTAGTATAACACACCGAGAGGGTCTCAATCGGGCTAGTATAACACACCGAGAGGGCTCGGGCTAGTATAACACACCGAGAATCGGCCATGCGGGTATTTCGTACATGGTTTCATTATAGTGCTTGGAGGTTCGTGCTATTCTCAGAAGAGTAACACTCGGTCGTCATGCCACACCGATAATGAGTACCGGAAATACAAGGCTGATATGAAATTCACAGGGAAGGGATTGTTGCCACATGCTCCAACCTCGGAGGAATTTCATGTATTCACGAATGGGATTGTTGCCACATGCTCCATTCTTGGTGAATTAAGTGAGGAGTATCCAACACTTATAAATGGCTTTATCTTTTACAAGATGTCGGCGCATGATTTTTATGGTTTTTTTACAAATTTAACCTTAAACGAAAATCCACCATCAACATTAAGTCCCCCGCCTAGCACATAATGGTTACACTATTGTGTGGTTGGCATGAGATGGTGACATACATATGTGAGAAAGACAGGATGAAAGGAGTTTACCGGAAGAGTGTTGGCCAACCGCTAATTTCCCACGCCGTCACGCTTGTATGGAATCCCTTGGTGGGGCCAGTTTCTTTCTTTGGGTATTTGAATCAAAAGAGGAAACCAAACAAGAGAGGAATCCTTCTCTATTGGGATTCTTCTAATTTTTGTCTATAAAAGAGACCAAGCTCCCTTTCTTTTTCTCACGAAAATTTTCTCTTGTTGTTGGCGGCTCCGTTCGGGTCTTCACTTGCCGTCACCAACCGCCGCCACTCGCGGAGCTTCTTTGCCGTCACCGTTGCGGAGTTGCCGCCGTCCAAGGTAAGTTTCGCACTTTTTTTTTTTTTTTGCTAGCTTGCTAGGTAAACACCTTTGGTAAGATGTGTATATGCTTAGTCTCTCCACCATCACATGCAAAACCTAGCTTTTAGGTTGTATCTTGAAAAGGAAAAACCTTGGCTTGAAATCTCGCATACACGATTCCCATGAATAAAGAAAATCGTGTCATGATGCGTGAGAATGAACGTGGGCCCGCCGTGTATGCCGGAACGTGGATCTTACTCATATATGCTTGACCGAGATTTACACCGAACTTGAAACTTATCTAGGACTTGAAACCAATACCAGATCGAAAGTTGTCTGATGAAACTTGTGCGACTTGAAATCAATGCTGAGATGAAACTTGTACCAGTGAAACTTGCACCTGACTTGAAATCAATACCAGACTGAAACTTGTACTGGACTGAAACTTGTACCTGACTTGAAATCAATACCAGACTGAAACTTGCAGTGAAACTTGCACACGACTTGAAATCAATACCCAGATGAAACTTGTGCACGACTTAAGCCGGTGTTTGGGCGGTTTTGTGTGCTCCGATGTGAGTTATGTCTTGCCGTGTGACTACATCTCTCATGTGCTTTTCATACAAGTTCTAACTCCTGTCTTTTATTTCATTATGGAATGAAGAAAAGAATTCTTGTCGAGATGTCTTAGGAGACAATCTTTGGTACCAAGTCGGGAAGTGTTGTGACTTCAAAGATATGTCGAACATTGATGATGAGTTGTTCACCTTGCCTTTTCCAAACACCAGAAGGCATCCTTCTCATAAGATAGTCCTTCTTTCCGATTCGAGAAAATATGGAGGCCGATCCGTTTTCTTCTTGACACTTGTGGTGAGATTTTGTCTCAGAGAAATGAATATCCGCCTTCCCCTATTGACTTCAAGATTTGCCATACTCCTTTGGGTTCTTATGAAGGATGGATGAGACGCATGTTGAGTAATAAGGGCATTAAAGATAATTTTCTTTCGGCGCAAATCCTCAATACGGTCATGGCATCTCTTGCTCTTGAAATTAAGAAAGACGCCGCGGGTTTGATTACCTTCATTTCTCGGTGGCGTATTTCTACTCATACAGCCATATCTAGATGGGGAGAGATGACTATTACCCTGGAGAGTGTAGTTTAACTAGCAAGTAGTATAATGTAAGTAGGATCGTCCCAAAGGAGGTATGAAGTTCAAGTTGTTATGCAAATACTCTTAGCAAGGATGATTTTGTTGTAGAAGCATTTGAAAATTGTAAAATGTATTCAAATATGAGATGTAATTGATGAAAGGTTCATTCTAGACCACGGAATACAAACCAAATTGATAGATAGCTATATTCTTCACATTATCATGTTACTAACAACCCTAGAATAATTAGTACGCTCAACTATTCCGTTATTATCTCCTATCTCACAGGATACGGAAAGCTGACTAGGTTCCTACTTGCCAAGTTTCCTGAGGTACGCTTACTGGGTTTGACTTGAACAAGTGCTCTAAATTCTGTGAGATAAGATTGCTCCTAGTGATGAACTCAAAAGCATGAATCACCTACTAGTGTTGATTTCTACATATAGGTACTTAACAAAGTCCATCATCAATACCTATATACTCTTACTTGTGTTTATCTTCTCTAGACAATTGGTGAAAGAAAATCTAAACGAGCAATAGGATTATGAATCAACTATTTAATTTCGAACTTAAACAATCAACAAATAATCCATAAACAATAATAGCATGGTAGAAATCAATCAATAACATTCATTAATGCAAGAGAACAAGTTTTCATATCAAATAGAGATTCATATTTCGGGCTTCAAATCGCCCTTAATCAAAGAGAGTTTTAGTTAATCATGATATTGGAGTTCATCATCAAATAATAATGGAATAATAAAGTAAAGAAGATGAAAATATTAAATGAAAGCAAACCCTAGCTCTCGGCTCTCTGAGAAACTCCCAAAAGAATACGTCTCCTCATATCCCAAAAGAATAGAAACCCTTTCTTTTTATAGCCTTCCCACTTTCCAAAATTAGGTCTTCAAAGTCCATCACCAAAAAGTCCACCAAGCCCATGAACCATGTGTGAGAAACCCATGTGAAAATATGTCTCAAAAATATGCTGCCGGAAAAGCGGGTTCAAAAGCCGGGTTATGGGAATCAGGCGTCGAAAAACATCTCGAGGCGCCTTCGCCATCGGACATTGTCATAGAGGCAGTTCACACACTTCCATTCGCTCAACTTTGCTTCTCCCAGTTCAAACATTCACAAAAACCATCTAACCCAATTTCTTATCTTGCGAAAACGCACCCAAAGCGTGACCCATAGCTCATATGTCCGTGGCCAACTCTTGTATCAGACTCATACCCCCTCGCGATTCAACCGAAATATTGCGATTCATGCTTCAAGTTCGAAATCCGGCATCCCGGCTAGTACCACAGGGTCACCATTTACGCCCCGTTTCGCCACGGTTTCTGCACTCTCATTCCATTCCCACCCAAACCACCGACTTCCGGTTGGCAGCCATCAATTGCCTAGCCATTACGTCGCAACTCCATTCTTGCCTACGCAACCTTCACTTGCTCCAGTCCATAAGCGCACAAGCAGCACCAATGCCTTCGCTTGCCAACTGCGGCTACAAAACCATGACGCCACTCGAACGCAATCACTATCCCAGTTCATCATCTCGTCTTTGAATCCATTCCCCGCCTCTTGGCAACAACCATACCATCAGACTCATCAAACCAAAGACCGCCAACGCCACCGGCTGCCACTCAAGAGCCATTACCACCATTCCTTCACCTGGGTTTCTCAAGCTACTGAAACAACACAAACACAACCTGCAATGCCAACATCACCGAGTCCACCACTGCGCCATATAACGACAACCTCAACACACCATTATCTCCCCGACGCGACATCGAGTTTCAACTCCAATCTCGGCACGATGGCGGCTCGGTCTCGATCGACTCCGCTGTGTCGTGACTGCACACCAGTGCCATTACCAATCAACCCACACGCCTAGCACCAATCAATTAGCCATACACCCCGCACCCGGCAATGGCTCTGGCAAGTATTTCCTTTGTTCAAATCCACAACTCCTTGCGGCTGCACCAACTCGATCCACCGCCTCAACAGCTACACAAACTCCCTTGCAAAACATTCATACACAACTACTTCAATTTGTATCACCAACAGAGCTATAATTTCGTTTCTACCAGAAACACCAATTCGAATTTATCTTCAAATCCTCATTAGCTCCATTCTGACCCTTGCCTGCAATGCCAATTTCTACTGCCATCACCAACATCCTGTAGTTTATCTTCTCCATTCATGACCCATAACCCATGGTCTAAGCGTGCAAATCTTACGCAGCACCTTGTCATGACCTGAAGTTGAGCGCCAAAAATTGTTGATTCAATCATTGTATCGAACACACGGTGTGTATATGGCAAACTAGTGATGGATGCCTGTCTTGTGTAATTGATATTGCACAACTCCTTCCTGCAAATTCATACAAAACCCATAGCTCTAATTCATTCAAAACACACATTTATCATCATCGTGAGACTTGTCTTTGTTCACTTCATAAGAACTCGCTCCATCTTGCCGCCAAATTGCAACTTCATCTTCCCACTGGTTCAAGTAGTCTTGAAACTCCATCAAGCGCTTTCGTATTTTTAACCCAATTCATCCTCAAACCCGGGCCAAGAACCCATATGAACTCAAGCTCTGAACAACTCGTTTCAGCCTCAAAATACCACAGGTACGGCCACCAAAACTCGTTTATATGACCTCGGATCCCATCTTTGGTGTGGTTGTTTGTTGCTTGCGGCGGCTATTTGAGCTAGTGATGGAATCGATCGACCTCAGTGAACTCTAGCCATTTATTAACCCAAACTCTTGCTGCCGAGTTTCATACTACGAACAACAAGTTCTTCATACCCCTCTCCATCTAATCACCAGCTGACTACTACTTTGATCTTTCCTTCTTCGTGTAAAACCAATTCGGGCTCAAGCCTTCCTCAAACTCTAGTTGATTTCACTACGGGTTTTACGTGAATATCTTTGGAGCCGCCATCTCCTCTATTGGTTTCGGGTAGAAAAGACAATGATGAGAAGAATTATCTCATCTCGATTTTTAGGTCTTGTGTAAGAGGGGGAATGCATATAGCCACCCCAAATGGACCAGATAAGGGACGACCTAGAATGTCTCTAGACACCCGAGATAATAGATAAATAGCCATCCGGTCCATAAATGACTTGTCGGTTCCGAATAACCGACGGTCTATATCTTATTCATCTCAGCTATCGATTCACGGAGGGCGACAATCCATTCTTCACCCCCTCCATGCGCATTCGAACCACATGTGAATTGACTTTTCGCCTTTTACGCTCCACATGGACGTTTTCCTCTTCTTTGCTCATAGCGACTCCATTGCACGATAAGCTCAAAAGTAAACATAAGATACATAATTTACATGAAAAGTAGCAAAGAAAGCATAAACTCTAGATAGTAAATACGGTGTATTCTGCCCTATCGATTCCCCACACTTAGACTTTGCTAGTCCTCGAGCAAATCAAACAAAATAATTCTAGAAGATACATACAACTCCGTCTCGTCGAGGCTACGGTTACTCTTAAGCGTGAATAACGGGCCTTTGAACCCCTAGGTGTCCCCGACACTTTGACTTCCAAAATTTGATGCGTGTCGTAACCACAACAAATTAATCAATATATTTCCCACTAAATAAATAAATAATATAGCGGTAGTAAGGATCGTTCCCCAGTATTTGTGTAATTGATAGGTTATTTAGTTCAGCAAAATAATAAAAGACAAGGGGGATTGTTTGATTAAAGTAAAATAGAGAGAATAACAAATAAAAGAAAGAGATGATCAAGGAATCCTTCGCCGTTACCAAGCGATAACCGGATTAGTATACTTATCTATCTTCATTAGAACATTCATCACCAACCGTAGGATTGCGGGTACGCTTAGCTATCCCCAAAACTCCTCATATCCTGGGATAACAGTACGCTTAGCCACCGGATTCTATCCACCGAGCCGCCTTGAGGTACGGCTTACAAGGTGTAACTCAACCGAACGCGTAGGCTTTGTGAATTTAGGTTTGATCCCATTGATTAAACTCGATCGCTCGGTTCACTTGCGGGTGTTGTCTTCACACATGATTGCTACAGATTCCCCCGCAAGGTCTCACGTTCTCTACTTGTGTAGGAGATGCACGACAATTACGGATCGCTCCAACTCTCTACTAGCAATAGAATGATCAATAAACTAATCTATTATGCATCACAAATCAATCTAAGAATCATTCATAAACCCTAAATATAGAAAAGACAATCGATGATGATTAAAACTTCGAATAGATTTATATAACTAATAAAGCTTCACGCTAGCACATTGAATTCATCCTTAATCAATAGAATTTAGTTACACATGGATTTACTAAAACCCACAAAAATATAAGAAGAAAGAAGAAGAAAATAGCTTGGTTTCCCCCTAAAGGGGTAAACCCTAGTGTAGAATATAACCTCTCCTCTCTCTTCCTTTTCTTTATTTTTTTTCTCTCCAAAGTTTTTTTTTGAAACTCGGCTGCACAAGGCTATATATAGGCCTTCCCCCGAACCAATTCCGCGTAAGAATCTAGCAGGATAAAGATTGATAGTCGGTCATTAAGAGTTTTCTAATTTTTAAAATCAGATGCTTTTGATTTTGTGTAACACGGAGCACTGTAGTTGTGTAAGCATGGCTTCTGATTGGCCCATACCCTAATGGAAACTTGATACACAGACGTGTCTTCTTTTCATACATTTTATGCATGCAACTCGTTGTACGATAATGCAGCAAATCCTCTCATTTTATTAACTTTGCACCGGCCGGAAGCTTATCTCTTCTGAATTCTCGATCAAGCAATTCATCCTCACTAGTTTCATATCTTCTACAACTTCCAAAACCCATTCGCGGTTGAGCGAACTCGACAACATTACTTTATCCCGTGTGAACTCGAGTGCACATCCACTGGACCATGGCTGGCGGCAACAAACCCTTTCCAGCCATGAAAACTCGGCACAAGACAGAACCACAACTCCATATCGAACCCGACTGCTTCTCTTCCTCATTAAATCTTCACCATCAGCACAAACTCAAGCCACGGACTCCTCGATACTCATCATACTCCCGCTATCTATTAGTGGAAGCACAACCATCTTCTTCATATCGTCCATGTTCACTTCCAAACTCTGATTATCGAGAACAGCTCCATGATCAATCACCATGCATAACCAATCTCTTATCGAAACAACAAAAACCAATCGTGAGCCTCCGACTCGGATCCCATCACACGCTCGAGTTCTCTCCTATCCACACCGATCAGCACCATCGTCATCATCACAAGCTTCTCCATCATCTGTTCTTCTTCCTCTGTTGGCGGTAACCTCGCCCAAAGGTAGTAGCGGCAACACCGAACCTCCAAGACTCCATATCGAAAATAACCCGACTAATAAGCGCTTCATTCTCCTTTTCGTCTCCCCGCTAAACTACATCCCAGCTAGCCTAAGTCGCCGGCTATCGGCGTCACAAAGATTACAAGCAAAACTGCCCAGTTACGCCGTTGAGCAGTCTTCGATCTGTTAGTTACGTGGGAAGAAGATGGCAACCCCCTAACAGACATAGGGGTGCCTGTAGCATTCATGCTTTCCACTGTCGGTCTTACGAGACTGACAGTTCAACTCTCTTAACACCCCCTGAGCGGCGCCAATTTTGACGAGGTGTCAATCTCTCAAAAATAAATTTCTCTACTTCTCTTTAACTAGCAAGTAGTATAATGTAAGTAGGATCGTCCCAAGGGAGGTATGAAGTTCAAGTTGTTATGCAAATACTCTTAGCAAGGATGATTTTGTTGTAGAAAACGCTGAAAATTGTAAAAATGTATTCAAATATGAGATGTAATTGATGAAAGGTTCATTCTAGACCACGGAATACAAACCAAATTGATAGATAGCTATATTCTTCACATTATCATGTTACTAACAACCCTATAGAATAATTAGTACGCTCAACTATTCCGTTATTATCTCCTAGCTCACCGGATACGGAGCGCTCGACTACTAGGTTCCTACTTGCCAAGTTTCCTAGAGTACGCTTACTAGGTTTGACTTGAACAAGTGCTCTAAATTCAATGAGATAAGATTGCTCCTAGTGATGAACTAAAAAAGCATGAATCACCTACTAGTGTTGATTTCTACATATAGGTACTTAACAAAGTCCCATCATCAATACCTATATACTACTACTTGTGTTTATCTTCTCTAGACAATTAAATTCGAAGAAAATCTAAACGAGCAATAGGATTATGAATCAACTATTTAATTTCGAACTTAAACAATCAACAAATAATCCATAAACAATAATAGCATGGTAGAAATCAATCAATAACATTCATTAATGCAAGAGAACAAGTTTTTCATATCAAATATAGATTCATATTTCGGGCTTCGAAATCGCCCTTAATCAAAGAGAGTTTTAGTTAATCATGATATTGGAGTTCATCATCAAATAATAATGGAATAATAAAGTAAAGAAGATGAAAATATTAAATGAAAGCAAACCCTAGCTCCGGCTCTCTGCGAAACTCCCAAAAGAATACGTCTCCTCATATCCCAAAAGAATAGAAACCCTTTCTTTTTATAGCCTTCCCACTTTCCAAAATTAGGTCTTCAAAGTCCATCACCAAAAAGTCCACCAAGCCCATGAACCATGTGTGAGAAACCCATGTGAAAATATGTCTCAAAAATATGCTCGCATAGGAAAAGCGGGTTTTTCGGGAATATGGCTCGAATCCGGCGTCGAAAAACATCTCGGGCCGCCTTCGCCATCGGACATTGTCACCCGGGCGGTTCTACACTTCCATTCGCTCAACTTTGCTTCTGCGGTTCAAACATTCACAAAAACCATCTAACCCAATTTCTTATCTTGAAAAACGCACCCAAAAGCGTGACCCATAGCTCATATGTCCGTGACCAACTCTTGTATCCGACTCATACCCCCTCGCGATTCTTGAAATATTGCGATTCGTGCTTCCAAGTTCCGAAATCCGGCATCCCGGGCTAGTACCACCGGGTCACCATTTCTGCCCCGTTTTCGCACAGTTTCTGCAGCTCTCATTCCATTCTGCAAACCACCAGCTTCAGTTGGCAGCCATCAATTGCCTAGCCATTCTGGCTGTAACTCCATTCTTGCCTACGCAACCTTCACTTGCTCCAGTCCATAACTGCACAGCAGCACCAATGCCTTCGCTGCCAAGCTGGCTACAAACCATGACGCCACTCCGAACTGCAATCACTATCCCGGTTCATCATCTCGTCTTTGAATCCATTCCTGCACCTCTTGGCAACAACCATGGCGATCGCGACTCCATCAAACCAAAGACCGCCAACGCCACCGCTGCCACTCAAGAGCCATTACCACCATTCCTTCACCGGGTTTCTCAAGCTACGAAACAACACAAGACACTTTGCAATGCCAACATCACCCAGTCCACCAGCTTTGCCATGGCAACGACAACCTCAGCACAAGACCATTATCTCCCTGGGTGCGCGCGACATGCGGTTTCAACTCCAATCTCGGCACGATGACAGTGGCTCGGTCTCGTCTGGCTCACCCAGTCGCGACGACTCCGCAATGCCATTACCTGTCAACCCACACGCCTAGCACCAATCAATTAGCCATACACCTTTGCACCAATGCAATGGCTCACAGACAAGTATTTCCTTTGTTCAAATCCACAACTCCCTTGCGGCTGCACCCAACCGATCCACCGCCTCAACAGCTAATAAACTCCCTTGCAAAACATTCATACACAACTACTTCAATTTGTATCACCAATGAGCTATAATTTCGTTTCTGTAAACACCAATACGAATTTATCTTCAAATCCTCATTAGCTCCATTCGACCCTTGCACTGCCAATTTCTACGCCATCACCAACATCCTGTAGTTTATCTTCTCCATTCATGACCCATAACCCATGGTCTAGGCATTTGCACAAATCTTACGCATTGACACCTTGTCATGACACCGAAGTTGAGCGCAAAAATTGTTGATTCAATCATTGTATCGAACACCTGGTGTGTATATGGCAAACTAGTGATGGATATATCACCTGTGTAATTGATATTGCACAACTCCTTCCCCGCAAATTCATACAAAACCCATAGCTCTAATTCATTCAAAACACACATTTATCATCATCTGACTTGTCTTTTTCACTTCATAAGAACTCGCTCCATCTTGCTGCCAAATTGCAACTTCATCTTCCCTGGTTCAAGTAGTCTTGAAACTCCATCAACTGCTCAGTATTTTTAACCCAATTCATCCTCAAACCCAGGCCAAGAACCCATATGAACTCAGCTACAGAACAACTCGTTTTCAGCCTCAAAATACTGTGTACGACCACCAAAACTCGTTTACTTAACAGCCTCGAGATCCCATCTTTGGCTGTGGTTGTTACACCTGTTGCTTGCAGAAGCTATTTGAGCTAGTGATGGAATCAATCTGACCTCCGTGAACTCTAGCCATTTATTAACCCAAACTCTGCCTGCAGTTTTCATACTCTGAACAACAAGTTCTTCATACCCCTCTCCATCTAATCACCAGCAGCTACTACTTTGATCTTTCCTTCTTCTGTGTAAAACCCAATTCAGGCTCAAGCCTTCCTCAAACTCTAGTTGATTTCACTCTGGGTTTCTGTGAATATACTGGAGCCGCCATCTCCTCTATTGGTTTCAGGTAGAAAAGACAATGATGAGAAGAATTATCTCATCTCTGATTTTTAGGTCTTGTGTAAGAGGGGGGAATGCATATAGCCACCCAAATAGACTAGATAAGGGACGACCTAGAATGTCTCTAGACACCCAGATAATAGATAAATAGCCATCCAGTCCATAAATGACTTGTCGGTTCGAATAACCACGGTCTATATCTCTATTCATCTCAGCTGTCAGTTACGGAGAACTGACAATCCATTCTTCACCCCCTCCATGCGCATTCGAACCACATGTGAATTGACTTTTCGCCTTTTACGCTACACATGGACGTTTTCCTCTTCTTTTGCTCATAGCGACTCCATTGCACCTGATAAGCTCAAAAGTAAACATAAGATACATAATTTACATGAAAAGTAGCAAAGAAAGCATAAACTCTAGATAGTAAATACGGTGTATTCTACACCTATCAAGTTGCATTAATGAACCTGCCTGTTGCCGGAAGTCTTTCTTACGATCTCTCTGATACGGAGCAACGTAACTATGATGCTATACTTCAAAAGGTGGCGGAATTCGACAATCTGGACAAGGAGGAGAAAAAAGATACGAGATGCTTTTACACCTGGTGGGTGTCGGAGTGGTCTCTCGAGACCCGGAGCCGGATCAAGAGTTGGAAAATGAGCTCAGTGTGATTGCGTTCCTGTCTTTATGGCTATCCAGAGATATGTTCGACGATAAAAAAGGAAAGAAAACCATTAGAGGTGACCTTGTCAAGATTGCTATAAGGCTGGCAAAAGGTAAAGTTCTTCCCCTGGGTGCCTTGTTCCTTGGATCGCTGTATTCTCATCACGGACGCCTTAGCAATGGACATGCATGTTTCTAACGGGTACAAGAAGGTGGAATCGCACGTTCACTTCGCTTTTCTTGAGGCATTCTTATGGGAACACTTCAAAAGCTATGCTCCTACCCCTACAAATTTGCTCACCAACTTGTATGGTGGCTCGAGAATACTCATTTGGAATAAGAAGCGACCCAGGCCAGGTGCGAGACTTTTGGATGCATTTGACAATGTGTCTTACGTAGATTTCCGTCCATGGGGGCCGGTCCATCCTTAGTTGTTCGGCCAAAGACTTTTGCTATTGCTTGATGGCCCACGATGTTGTCTTTGCGTCGATGTTAAGACTATGAGATCCCAGGGAAATTGTTTACATGCGCAGTGCATCCAGGATATGTCCGTCTTTATTCAACGAAGAATTCTTGTGACTCCGTACAATATTGATGAGGCGGCTCGTCAAATGGGGTTTGATCGGGGGTGTCCCATTTATCCGTCCACCGGGGGTTCGAGAGAATTCCTCCGAGTATTCTTAATGCGACGTGTTTTTGGAACGGGTGAGCCTTCCTTATGGCCTATTGGGAGAAACCCGGTGGTAAATCGATAAGTATAAGGAATTTCGGAAGAAACAAGCTGTTGGTTTTCGAAATTTTCGGAGAGTGTTATAACAGATCCCGTGGTGAACCATCTTCGACGTCTTGACGAAGTATTTCGGTTGAAGCCGCTCCCAGCCAAACGGACCGGAGCGAGGATTGCAGTCCCCAAGTAGGAGAGAGACCTAAGAGGCAAGCATGCGGTCTGTAGTCCTCAATTCCTCCAATATGCGGGTATTTAAATCTTTTCCCCTCGGTTCTTTCATTTCTCCGGTGTAAATTCTTTAAAAACGATACTTGCTTGAAATCGGGAATTTCGAAAGAGAATGTCTTCACAAGGTTGGCGCGCATTCAAAATGAGAAAATTTGGTAATCTTTGGTCTTCATCTTTGAGAGAAGTCGAGTCCGATCTTCATCTTTGAGAAGTCTCAAGGCGACGACCTTCATCCGAGAAGTCGGCGATCGACCTTCATCTTTGAGAAGTCTGGAGAAACCGCTCCTTTTCCAGACCATGACAGGGATGATACAAGCTCGGTTGGACGAGGCGCTTCCCTTAGTGATCTTGTTGACGGGGTCGTGATGGAAATTAGCACCCAGAGAGAAATAGATGTCGGAAGGAATGTAAGAGAGGCAGTGCCTGCTAGAGTTGAGGCGGCTCCTCTTGAGATCCATCCTGAACAGGTTCCAGTCAATATGGCTATTGTGGTGACTCTTTCTGAAAGGCCTCCTGCAACTGACAAGGCTCCGCGGTTAGTGAATTACCCAAGTGATGCAGCACCGGGGCTTTGTTCGATCCTCCTTTCACTATCCCTTATCCAGGCCATGTGTTGGTTGGTGGATTCAAATGTCTTCGGTTCAATTCAAAGAGTTGTACACAGCAATGATATGGGAGAAGCACGGTCACATTGCTACCACCACGAAACTCAAAAGTCGTCTTACGTTGGTCAACCGCGTCCAAGAAGCTTTAGTTTCTATCCAGGGGATGAGCGTCACGACTGGTCGAACAGTTTCTGAGGAGATGATTGAAGATTGGAGGTGCCATCGGGACGTGTTTGTGCAGTACAGCTTCAATGCTCCTTGGTTCTTCGAAGGTTTCTCCAAGATTCAGGAGCTTCAGAAATTACAGGATGAAGTCCCTTTCGCGGACTGTGTTGCTCGCCAGGAAGAAGAGGTTGAGAAGTTGTCTAAGGTGGCTGAGCCAAGCAGGTGTGCTTGAAGGATGAAGGTTTCTCTTGCCCAGAAGGACGAGTTGTTGCTGAAGGACTTTCCTTGAAGTATTCATGCCATATACTTGTCTCTTTTTTTTAGATGTTTTTTCTTTTTGAGTGATAGTGAGGATTTTCTTTGATCTCCGGTTTTGGATTAATAGGTGATTGAATTGGCTTATTTTGAGATAGTTTTGTGAACAGCCTTTTTGAAAGAGATTATGTTAAATGAAATTCGAATCTTGGTCATGAATGATTGCACATATCACATGAAATTGCAAATGTTATGCAAAATGGAGGTACGGATGGAAACAAACATGGCGTTGATCACTGAGCCTCTTTCTCCACGTGCGGGATGACAAGTCCCCAGTGGATTCTAAACTATCTTTCTTGTAAAATTGTTGAGTAAAACTTACTTGCTTTCGAATCCTCACTTGTATCGAACCGAGTTGCCTTTCTAAGAAAATCCTCCGCACCAATTTCTCGAGTTATCGATCTCCGGACCAAGCTTCTCTGAACAATGCGCTTCAAAGCGTTGCATTCACCGGGTGGGGTGATGGAGGAACCGGTGGAAATGACAGTACCTCGGGTCCATTACTTCTTGATTAGTGGGCGGGACGCCATACCGGGGTAGCTCCACCTCTCCATTTTGTACCCACGCCTCTAGTAGCTCCAGAATCTTCTTCATTGGGAAGGGGAAATGTAAGTACCTTGAGTCCGGCTTTTCTGTGTTAGTGGGCATTGTGATGTCTCTCCGTGGCTTTGATGTGGAACATGAGATGAAGTTGGGAGATCTGCAAGTGCCATCATATCTGCGGGTCGCTTGCCTAGGTAAATGGATGTGGAAGGTGTCGTAATGTCTTCTTTGAGTGATCGGATTGAACGTTCCCATCCTCTCGTATTCGGGTATTTCCGATTGATTTCTCCTTCCTCAAGCGTTTCTTGATCGGTTGAAAAGTCGACGCAGATTGGACAGTCTTAGGGCCGGCAAGAGTTTTGAGATATAAATCCTCTAGCAGGCTCCATAGGCTGCGGGCTCCCTTTCTTTATCCGCAGACATTGTAGTACTCAGGACAAGTCTTTTCCTCTGTCCCGGACCATGTTGTCCATCTTTCTTGATTCGTTTTCGACTGCGTGCTCTTTTTGCTTCTCCACTTGTAAAGGTGTGACTCCTGACTAAGGATTCAACGTTTCTTGCACTGTCTGAGTTGATGCCTATCGACACCTCTTGTAGTTGTGCTGCTATACCATTCAAAAGGCGAAATGTCTCGCTCTACCTCTGGTGATACCGGCTTGATTTGCCAAGACATCCTCCAACATTCCAGCTATGCTTCCCATGATATCTGAACCACCTTCGGATTCCGGGTGAGGATACATCGTGAGACGAAAACCGAAGAATTGAGAATTCGATTCTTGTAACCGAGAGATCAACCTCCCACTGTGGTCGCCAATTGTTTATGGGTGAAAACTACTCCGCAGAATTTGGTAATTTGGGGTGTGGATGAGGAATGAATTTAAACCTTTAAACAAATACAACTGCAAGGCGGTGAGTGCTTGTAGATTCGAGAGATCAATCTGTGCAAGTCCGGCCTAAACCAAGAAATGGCCGTTCCGGACTTGTTTCGGTCACAAAGTGAAGGAGATGGGGTTGATCTTAGGGAGGAAGCGAAGAAGGTGTTGAGATTGTGAAGGTGTTGGCTTGCTTATGACTTGTAACAGAAAGGTGAGCAGGGCTTGTGATTGATGCAAGTAAGCTCTGGGTGTTTGAATACGTTTTTTTTTGTATTAACACTTGGTTTTCTGTCTCAAATGTCCGAACTTGTGTTGTTGTTTGAAATAGGGCGGAGAACCTATTTATACAAGTCATTGAGCCTCATTCACGTCTCTCGTGGGAAGTGGAGGAAGTGGAGTGATGGAGTAGTGGAGTTGTGCGTCGACCCGTCTTGCCCACTTCTCCTGTTCATCTCTAACCGTCCATGACTTCCCGACACGTTCTTGTGATGGCGCGTTGCACGCCGCACGCTGTAAACCGCATGAGACCAATACCCCAGTATGTATCCCCAAATTGTGACATGATTGATGTACGGAATGTGTGGATCGTGGATCCACGAAAGATAGCATGTAATCTTTGAATTGAATAATTGTGTTATTCGGGAAGTCGATACTTGTGAAGTATCGTGTGTATTTTATGTGCATCGCATTATAGTGTGGTAAAGTGATGGGTAATGACGCCTCACCGACCAAATAACTCCCCGACCGGGGTTGTATAACCAAGTTTGGTGAAGTTGGATGGATGAGATGATGTTTGAGACACTCATCTGCGACCGTTAATGAATATTAGGGTTTTGAAGAGGTGCGCAAGCATCACTCTTCAGCTTGGTCGAAACCAAGCATGGAAAGGGATTTGGAGAGGACCGACAGGGCATGTGTGTAGACGACATGCCGGTGTACACGCCTACACCTCACCGTCCCATGGAGGCGTGATCTAGGCCACTCAATTTAACCGGTAAAGTTGAGTGGTTGAGATCGGTTTGCGGCAGGAAATTGATGCCGCAAAAGGGTTGGAAACCGGCGTGACATCCCTAGTTTGGGCATGCGTTTCAAGACGACACATCTTGGTCGGTCTTGGTCGATCATACCAGCGTGTAGGTGGTAGGCTGGTGTTCACACTTATACCTGACTATCCCATGAAAACGTGATCTAAACCACTCAAATCATCCGGTGAAGTTGAGCGGTCGAGATTAGTTCGTGGTTTGGGAGGCGCGGCCATGCTAGTTTGGACGCACGTTTTGGATTGACCAGGCGTGATATGCCTTGGCCGAACACATGAGGGGGTAGATGGGCTCACGGAGGTCATCTTTGGTATGACCGGCCCTTGTTTAATCTAATCTGTGACCCTCCATTCGTGTTAGGAGAAGATGGACGCGCGTGATGACTTGAAACCCTAATTTTGGCTTTCAAGCCGTGCGTCATCTTTTGTTTGGGTGATGATTTTGTCACGGCCAAACATTGTTGGTCTTGACCGATTGGTCAAGTGTGTAGGCGGGCCCACGGTGATCGTGTTGACATGCTCTGGGCCCTTTGAGTCTACATCTACACCCTCCATCTATACCTGCGAAGATGGATGGTTGAAGACATTTGTTTTGCGACACATGTAATATGCCGCAAACCCTAATTTAGGGTTTTCCATCCATAATGCTTGGTATGAACGGTTTCTTGGCGAGGTTAGACCAATGACCGACCATGCGGGGTCGGCCGTGGGTATTCCATACCGCTTGGGGGTGATGGATTGATGCGGGGTCATCCAATCATGCTTATGGAGTTGGATGACTACGATCAGATCATATCCGGACTGATACGGTCAGTCCGGATGCTCAATCGGGCTAGTATAACACACCGAGAGGGTCTCAATCGGGCTTGTATAACACACCGAGAGGGGCTCGGGCTAGAATAACACACCGAGAATCAGCCTGTACGGGTATTTCGTACATGGTTTCATTATAGTGCTTGGAGGTTCGTGCTATTCGTAAGAGTAACACTCGATCGTCATGCCACACGATAATGAGTACTGGAAATATAAGGCTGATATGAAATTCACGGGGAAGGGATTGTTGCCACATGCTCCAACTGGAGGAATTTCATGTATTCACAGAATGGGATTGTTGCCACATGCTCCATTCTTGGTGAATTAAGTGAGGGAGTATCCAACACTTATAAATGGCTTTATCTTTTACAAGATGTCAGCGCATTATTTTTTATGGTTTTTTTACAAATTTAACCTTAAACGAAAATCCACCATCAACACTAAGTTCAGAAGATTTTGCTTTCAAGAATAATATGACATCATCTGCGGAAAAAAAGATGTGAGATAGATGGTAGTGTTCTAGCAGGTTTAACTCCATGAAGAAATTTATCCTTTTCAGCATGAGAAAGGAGCCTTGACAGAGCATCCATGCAAATTATAAGCAAATATGGAGACAAACAATCACCTTGTCGAAGTCCCCGTGACGGCTGAAAATGAGAACAAGGAGTTCCATTTAGAAGCAAGGAGATAGTAGAGGTACTGATATATTGGTAAATCGTATCACACTATTCCTTAGTAAACCCTCATGAAATTCCATTCAATCCTATTGAACGCCTTAGAAATGTGTAATTTGACAGCTATAGCACCATATGTATTATTTCTCCTTTTCATTGTATCTAATAATTCATGAGCTATAATTATGTTATCTTAAATATGTCTACTTGGCACAAAGGCTGCTTCGTATGGTGAAATAATTTTGGAGATAATTGGTTTCATACGATTGACCATTATCTTGGAGATAATTTTATATGTAGAATTACAGAGGCTAATGGGATGAAAATCAGATGGAGTGGCAGCACACTCCACTTGGGGAATTAAAGTATGATAGTGATATTAAAGTTAGGATCTAATCTCCGAGAAGTAAAAAATCTTGTACCACATAGAGTCCATTAGAGTATAAAAATCTCTTAAAACCATTAGAGTATCAAATATCAAGTTAAGAGTAGTTCATTTATGTTAGAGCACTGCTCAGTCGAACTCGCAAGCGTTGCTATCTCAAGCTTGTTTGTCAATGTTAGTGATCAAAACTGTAAGTCTTGATTTCTAGTCTACTTATAGTGATGTCTCGGACTAGGATAGATTGTGTAGTTGAGCATTAGACTTCACGGCGTTCGTCAATTGAAGACGAAGAACTACTAAGGAGAGCTTGTGGAACTTCATCAACAAAAGGTATGTGGAGACTAAAACTCATCTATCACTTGGAAAGTCTATTTCTACTCTATCTCCTATATTGAGATAAAAGTCGTATTACTATATAGTTGTCGATTATACACATTTGAGATTTCGAGCCGAGATTAACTCGTTTACATATTTCTCGAAATATGTGTTGGTAAGCTTTCGCTTCAACCAAGTTCATCTTATATTCTTGACGAAAGTCAAAAGATGATCATGTGAAAATCGCCGAGTAACATCTTACATGGTTTGTGTGATACAATCATTTGATGTAGACTTGGAATGTTTCGTTATGATTATTTCAATAACTTGAAAATTGCTTTGATGCTAATAGTGTGTGAAAACGACTATCGTCATCCTCTAAGAAAGTTTCAATGATTGAAATAGAGTTTAAAACTATTGGATTATAAACATAGTGTGCATTCTTGCATGTATGTGATCCATGACCGGAACTAAAGTATGCATACCCGTATGCGTACTTGAAGTTGTGAAATTCCGTGTACCAAGTACACATACCGGTACGCGTACTTGTGTGAGGTATGGGTCCGGGAATTTCTGCTGGGTTTTGGAAGTGTACTTAAGTATGCGTATACGTTCGCATACTGGCGAACCCATACTCAGACCGGCTACTCAAGTATGCGTACACGTTTGCATACTTGAGTGGTTAAAGTTCTAAAATCGGTTGGTACATGAACTAATATATTTATATATTAAGGAATGCATTCTTTGCAAACCATGGCTATAATGTTCATGAATTGATTCGGGTGAATCAAACCGATTTTGTTTCGATTGTGTTCTTGTATACTTTTGTTGATGGTGGTTTTTAGTTCGGGGCTGAAATTGTAAAACCCTTTATTTAATGTGCCGACGCTCTGCAAAGAGACTGAGCCATTTAAAAGTAATGAGTGTCCGGGCCTCTCTACTTACACATGTATTGAGTAGTTCAGTATATTTATGTGAAATTTATCCAGAATTGTGCGTATAGCAACAACCCCAAATATTCTATAAATTTCTGAGTATTTATTCTATGCCAAGTTCCCTGGTTGAACTCTTAATACTGACATGACATGAAGACTAATGCTCGCTCCCATCCGAGTAGCATGAATCTCCCGAAGTGTCAGGATTAAGATGTGTGTGGAAGTACTCAATCAAAGGCACGCAAAGTTAGGATGCCCTTTGATACTAAATTAGTGATTTTTGTATCGGTATGCAAAATTCACCCAAAATTGATTGATTTTACGGCAACCCACAAAATTCAGTTCTTTAATCTAATTTTATCAATTTGCAAAAATTAGGTTTTTGCGCCCTGCGCAATATCTCGAACCCTATTGGTCGAGACCAAACCTAGGTAAGTAGTAG